>BSBM01000426.1:65000-387500 GCA_027924585.1 Larix kaempferi
ACCCGAATTAGGTTACAACCCTAATTCCTTTTACCGGAATTAGATAGAGTACAATGGGTCGAAAAACGCGAAAAAGCAAAAAGCAACCCAAAAAAATTTTGCGCTCCGCGCGGACTCCGGGGGCCTAACGGCCCCCCTCCGTGTCGTTTCGGAACCTAACGGTCCGAAACGAAGGGGGTGGGCCCTGTCGGGCTACCCCCCCCTCTAAACCCCCCCCTCCGGACGCGCCCGGCGCAGGCGAATCGAAGGTGCCGTAGGGATCGTGTTGTACACGCAGCGACCATGTGAAGAGATATAACATACCCAACAAATGCAAATGTAGCAACCCCTCCGAAAATCCTTCTTCTTCACTGACCTTCTCTTGGACTCAAGTGGCCTCAATACCCAACCATCGAACAGTTGCATAAGCTGTAGTTAAGAAACGATGGTCAAAATAGAGCAATTATAAATGATTTGATCAACAAAGCAAGTCACCCAATTTGTAGAGTTGTTAATTTGAAGAAACAAGCAGGTGCAGAACAAGCATGAAGGAGTTTCTTAACTGGTAGTGGTTGTTGATCGGATGAAGAAGGAGTTTGATGAATGGACAATGCATAACTCCGATTTGTGAGAGACCAAGCCACTGTGCAGTGGTGATAACATGTTTACTGTTTGTTGAGTCTGATACTACATCTAGGAGCTGCTCAACAAACTTTGAGACAGAAAACTCTGTAATTTTAGGATACTGATTCAACCACTCAACAAAGGAGTGTTTTGTAGGTGACTTGGAAATCCCTTCCAATTTTCAGCAATAAAACAAAGAAGTTCAACATACGTATTTTCAGGAAAGCTTGTCAACCAATTAGACAACCGAATATAGGGAGATAACCAAGCCCAAAAAATTCAAGCTATTATGAAACTCTTGTTTATCAAGATAAGGATGGACTATGTGTACATTACAAGAATATAGATGAATGAAGTCACTTGGATGAACTTGTCCTCTTGCTTTCTCCAAAATGCATTTAAAAGAAGGGAGTATTATTTGAGCTTTTGTTGGTTTACATAAATGTTTCGATGATAGAGGTGAATTACCACTTATCAGAGCACCAAAAGATGAGCAAAAGGATGGAACACAATGAAGGATTCCTTGGTTCCACTTGTTATTGAAAATGATACTTTCTCTTGACGAAACCAGTAAAACTGCCTGTATTATAAATGAAAATCCTGTTACAATTTCCATCGGAAGAAAAGCATAGATACCTACAACCACCATATTTCCTTTTGTAAGCCACTCACCCATCGGAAAAGCTAATGTAATAGCCCATTTCCCAACATCTTTCCTCTGCTCAACCCTACACTCGTTTTCCACGGGAAACCGCTGCCTCCACATGTAATAAATACATTGTTTTGTCAAAAATTGATCTTCTTCTGCTAACAAATGCAAAATGAAGGATTCATTGTCATTGCTATGAGAAGTTCTAAGGTCATTTTCTCGTAAAACAGAGATTGTATAAATCCTGTTAAGATCGATATGTTCCATCTCACGAACTGAGAGCTTCTTTATCTTAGACATAAACAAAAGAGCTTCAGGATGAATACTAGAGAGTTGTTGCTTTACAGCTTCAACCTTCTCAAGACGTAGGGGTATAGAACGATCTATAGAATGACAACTGTGGCTCGGATCGACCAATTAAATTTAATTGGACCCATTAAAATTCAATTGGATGTGACATGAATGATTAAAATTAAACTCTAGATGCATACGCAAGCCACTTGGACGATGGCTGAACATCCGGTACATTGATGCTTTAAATGATGAACTCTTTCCTTTATGGCATTATAGGGATTCTTACCCTACATTTAACGTCAACAGTAATTAGTTAATGGCTACCATGTTCAGAGCATAGAGAAAAACCTTGTCACATTACAAAATCCTTGCAACATCATACAAATACAACATTTATTGCCCTCAACCTAACTCATTTTACCTCTTCCTAGTTCAAATACGCTCATGATCCCCTCGTTAAAATCACATAAATTTTGGACTGAGATATCGATGGTGTGCAAGCAGGCTCGACCAACTGGTTGGACATGGGACCGACGGAGAGGGGCACTCCTAGCACTATCCCAATGTCAGCTTGAATAAAATGGAGTTGACGGTTTGTCGATCCGAGCCACAGTCGTCATTCTATGGTTCGTTCTGTATGATTTTTTTTTATATTAACCAAAGCGCACGCACATTATGTATCGCCATAACACTTGCGCGTTTTGTAAGCCTATCCTACATGTTAAATGACATGGCAGGTGTTAAGATTTAATATGCTAAGACAGAAAATAGCAGCATTACATTCCATTTCACAATAATAGCATATACAGGATCACTGAAGAAACAACAAGCATAGCATAAACACAAGAGACACAGATTTATCCTGGGAAACCCTCATGGGGTAGAAAACCCAGCAAAGCTTCCTCAATATAGATGACCAGCAATATACAAAGATGCAAACCAAAGACATGATCTCCTCCTCCACCATAGCAGACCTCTCCTCCACAAGTGCACCTTTCTCAAGTGAGTGTGTGTGTCAAATGAGGAACAAACCTCCTCTATTTATACACTACTCTGACATATCTTTTACACAAGTACACGTAGGCTCGTATTTAACCAATGGGTTAAATACCCCACTACAACTGACTGGGCCGACCCCTCTAGGGTGGTCTAATAACCCTTTGACACACATGACACATACAGGGCCGACCCCCACTAGGGAAGTCTAATAACCCGAGTTACCACATTCCGACGGAGGAATAAACATCTTCGGATATACAATAAGATCTTCACGGAGGAATGAAACATCTCCGGAATAATAAAGTACAAATATAATATTCTTTGAAGTTACAATATCTCAACACTCCCCCTTAACGAGAAGGATATTATAACAGCATCTGCACGAGCAAGGAGTCATCAACATCATACATGATACATCTATAAATCATTGGAAGCTTTCTCAACATCATCAGTAACTCAAGCAGTTACTGGAACATCAACATCTTCACTACTGAGTCTTTATCTTCTGCAGCACTCGAACAACTACAGCAACATCAACATCTGGATCCTCACGATCATCAGCATCATCATCTCACGATCATCAGCATCGTCATCACACGATCATCATCATCGTCATCAGCATCACGATCATCAGCATTGTCATCACACGATCATCAGCATCGTCATCACACGATCATCAGCATCGTCATCAAATGATCATCAGCATCGTCATCTAGATCATCACGATCAACAACATCGTCATCTAGATCATCACGATCAACAACATCATCAATACAAGTATAAATATCATTAATACAAGTATCCTCATCAATACAAGTATACACATCATCAATACAAGTATCCTCATCAATACAAGTATACACATCATCAATACAAGTATCCTCATCAATACAAGTATACATATCATCAATACAAATATCCTCATCAATACAAGTATACACAATAGCAGCATACCCTGCAACACACAAGATCCAATTACGGGATGATCAATCCCTCTCACTTTAGGACATAGGTCCAAGGATGATACAATCCTGATCTGCTTATAGGATGATCAGTCCCTCTCGGTTTAAGACAACTCTCATGTCTATGGATGATGCAATCCAGATCAACTTAGAGGATGATCAATCCTTATCACTTTAAGACACCTCACCATGTCTAGGGACGAGGCAATCCCAATCTATTTACAGGATGATTAGTCCTTATCACTTTAAGACATCTCACCATGTCTAGGGACGAGGCAATCTCAATCTATTTACAGGATGATTAGTCCTTATCACTTTAAGACATCTCACCATGTCTAGGGACAAGGAAATCCCAATCTATTTACAGGATGATTAGTCCTTATCACTTTAAGACATCTCACCATGTCTAGGGACGAGGCAATCCCAATCTATTTACAGGATGATTAGTCCTTATCACTTTAAGACATCTCACCATGTCTAGGGACGAGGCAATCCCAATATATTTACAGGATGATCAGTCCAGTCAATCTCATTTAGGACTATCCTTCCTTTCGAATTACTGGATTTACTGTCCAAGGATGATTTAATCCATTCAATTCATTTAGGACTATCCTTCCTTTCGGAATTACTGGATTTACTGTCCAAGGATGATTTAATCCATTCAATTCATTTAGGACTATCTTTCCTTTCGGAATTACTGGATTTACTGTCCAAGGATGATTTAATCCACTCAATTCATTTAGGACTATCCTTCCTTTCGAAATTACTGGATTTACTGTCCAAGGATGATTTAATCCACTCAATTCATTTAGGACTATCCTTCCTTTCGGAATTACTGGATTTACTGTCCAAGGATGATTTAATCCACTCAATTCATTAAGGACTATCCTTCCTTTCGGAATTACTGCATTTACTGTCCAAGGATGATTTAATCCACTCAATTCATTTAGGACTATCCTTCCTTTCAGAATTACTGGATTTACTGTCCAAGGATGATTTAATCCACTCAATTCATTTAGGACTATCCTTCCTTTCGGAATTACTGGATTTACTGTCCAAGGATGATTTAATCCACAACCGTACATTTAGGACCACGTCCAAGGATGACTCAATCCTCAACCGTACATTTAGGACCACGTCCAAGGATGACTCAATCCTCAACTGTACATTTAGGACCATGTCCAAGGATGACTTAATCCTCCACCGTACATTTAGGACCATGTCCAAGGATGACTTAATCCTCCACCGTACATTTAGGACCACGTCCAAGGATGACTTAATCCTACACCGTACATTTAGGACCACGTCCAAGGATGACTTAATCCTCAACTGTACATTTAGGACCACGTCCAAGGATGACTTAATCCTCCACCGTACATTTAGGACTACGTCCAAGGATGACTTAATCCTCCACTGTACATTTAGGACTACGTCCAAGGATGACTTAATCCTCAACCGTACATTTAGGACCATGTCCAAGGATGACTTAATCCTCCACCGTACATTTAGGACCACGTCCAAGGATGACTTAATCCTCAACTGTACATTTAGGACTACGTCCAAGGATGACTTAATCCTCAACCGTCCACCAAGGACTTCATTCTCGAAGACATACGTCTACGGCTCTTCTTTTGGACTGAAGTCCAGGGATGATCCAATCCCCTCACATGTTCACCAAGAACTTCATTCACGAAGACATACGTCTACGGCTCTTCTTTCGGACTGAAGTCCAGGGATGATCCAATCCCCTCACATGTTCACCAAGAACTTCATTCACGAAGACATACGTCTACGGCTCTTCTTTCGGACTGAAGTCCAGGGGTGATCCAATCCCCTCACATGTTCACCAAGAACTTCATTCTCGAAGACATACGTCTACGGCTCTTCTTTCGGACTGAAGTCCAGGGATGATCCAATCCCCTCACATGTTCACCAAGAACTTCATTCTCGAAGACATACGTCTATGGCTCTTATTTCGTACTGAAGTCCAGGGATGATCCAATCCTCTCACATGTTTACCAAGAACTTTATTCTTGGAGACATACGTCTACGACTCTTCTTTCGGACTGAAGTCTAGGGATGATCCAATCCTCTCATGTCCACCAAGGACTTCATTTTCAAAGACATACATCTACAGCTCTCTTTAGAACAAGTGTTCAAGGATGATACAATCCCTCTTCTTTCTCGGAGACACTTGTCTACGGCTCACTTTAGAACTTGTGTTCAAGGATGATGCAATCATCACATGTATTCTCATCAATTACTATCGATCCTGGGAACCCATACAGAACCTGATTCACACTTCTTCTTTAATTACACCATTAAGAGAATGGTCTTATCTAGCCACTTGGAGCAAACATCTCATCATGATTCTCTTCTTATTTCTAAGAGAATCTTCTAGCCACAAGCCTTCTATAGTGTGTTTGATTTGAAAATCTTTTTTTTTGTTTAACATCCATCACTTGTTCAGTGTTCATCATTCATCATGATCTTTCCTACAAATCAAAATTAAGTACATGATTAGTAATACTTCATAATCATCAAATCATATTGACATGATAACCTACTATGCATACAGATATCATTTACATAGTTATGCAACTATTTTGACCAATACTTTGGCACAACACTTTCCCATATCCTGTATGCATACAGTGGCTATCTAGATGCCTTCCATCTCTACCAGAACATACTATCGAGAGTGTGCACAGCTCTCAGCATGTCAGCAAAGAGGTTTCATTCTAGACAAGCAACAATGGAATGTTTGTCCAACTTACCAATCATATGCATATTAGTAGTATACTGTTAAATGCTTTATGAATGTTTACACTCAGCATGATATATTCTAGGAATACAAATAAGCAATATCATTTACTATTTCAAATAACAACTCAAATACTTATCTTTTATGTTTGTGTGGTTGCTTCCCGCTTGATCTTCTATATGTCTTTTGAACTTGTATTCATTCTGTACCACTGTGCATGCTCAAGTGTGCACTAGTGTCATCCTCCTCGTAAGTAGAACAAATATTATGTATGAGTCTTTGTCTTCATGTTGTCATGATCATGGAACTTGATTTGTCTTTTGTGATGTACCTGTATCTTGTTAGCAGACAACATCAACCTCACACAACACCATAATGCATTAGTACAATCATATAGCCCTAATCAATGAATGTCTTCGATCATTCACATGCATTCATACTGTTACTAGGGTGATAAGACAATTCTAACAATAATCAAGATTGTACTAATAAATAATACGAAGACAAACACATTATGAACTTAATCAAGAATCATATTTCAAGACATACCTGAACCTCCTTAAGTCATACCTGTTGAGACTTCTTGTAGTCTTCTTATGTAAGGCCTTAGCCTCAACTCCCCCTGAAACTTGATTTGGAGCTTGATTAGGACTTGCTAGAGAAACCCTAAAAATTCAATCTTTGACTTTCATGCTTCTGAATGGATGGAAGGATGTGTCTTGTTGAGCTGATCAAACTAGCATACTTCACTTTTGAAATCTCTAAAATTTGACCCCTCAAAATTGCCTTCGAAACTTCTGGATCTTCTGGACAAGAACCCGAACTAGGGTTTGATGAAGCCCACCCTTCTGTCCAATCAAAAGGTTCGATCCAAGGCTCTAAACTCTTATTTTTCTGAGGAGCTTCCAGCCGTGGTTACAAACTTCAAAAATTCCAACTTTTGCTGAAGCCCTAATTTTCCATCTTTCTGATCAAAATCCCGAACTAGGGTTTGATCAAGCCCGGTCTTCTACCCAACCAAAAAATTCGATCTTGCTCTCTAAATTTCGATTTTCCTGAGTAGCATTCAGCCGTGGACTCCGATTCCAAAAATTCTAACTTTCTCTGAAACCATAAATTCCGGAAGCCATGAATAAAGGTGCTCCAAAAATAATTCTGTTTTGACAGAAATATGCACCTGATTGTTTCTGCTATAACTCTGAAATTTTTGCTCCACAGGGTCTGAAAACTTTTTCTGCAGTAGCCTGACCTGTCATCTTTCCATCCTGATAGGTCTGACCTCAATTGGATTTTCTAAGAGAGAGTTATGCCAAGTGTCGCAACGTGACCTGTTTATGGGATAAAACAAGAGGGCGAACTTGTACGGCATGCCACGTGTCACTGTTTGAACTTCGGCCTCTGAAAAATTTTCCTGAGATATCTTGCCCTGTTATCTTTCTATCCTGACAGGTCTGACCTCAATTGGACTCTCTGAGAGATAGTTATGCCAAGTGTCGCAACGTGACCTGTTTATGGGATAAAACAGGAGAGCTAACTTGTACGGCGTGCCATGTGTCATTGGTTCACCTTCGGCCTCTGAAAACGTTTCCTGAGATAGTACAGTCTGTGTACTACCTGTCACTTTTCACGAAATTGCATTTGGATCTTCCTAGCCCAAGTTATGACCTTTTCTCCAAGGTTACCTGATTTTGACTGAGATCTGGAAGAGGCAGAAACCCTAACTTGTACTGATCATAACTCATAAAGTACAACGAATCTGAGGGTGCCCTTTGGACACAAGGTACCTGGGGATGTTATCTTCGACCTGTAAACTTTTCAGACCCTGAAACTTCGCAGAAATGGATTTATAGCGAAAGTTCCACGATGACTGGTTTTTGCTATGTAAAACCCTAACCTTCAAATTGTCGTAAGTAAAGCAAGTGTCGTAAGTGCCATACCTTGCCTTCCTTCAGGTTAGCTATGATACCATGTTAAGATTTAATATGCTAAGACAGAAAATAGCAGCATTACATTCCATTTCACAATAATAGCATATACAGGATCACTGAAGAAACAACAAGCATAGCATAAACACAAGAGACACAGATTTATCCTGGGAAACCCTCATGGGGTAGAAAACCCAGCAAAGCTTCCTCAATATAGATGACCAGCAATATACAAATATGCAAACCAAAGACATGATCTCCTCCTCCACCATAGCAGACCTCTCCTCCACAAGTGCGCCTTTCTCAAGTGAGTGTGTGTGTCAAATGAGGAACACACCTCCTCTATTTATACACTACTCTGACATATCTTTTACACAAGTACACGTAGGCTCGTATTTAACCAATGGGTTAAATACCCCACTACAACTGACTGGGCCGACCCCTCTAGGGTGGTCTAATAACCCTTTGACACACATGACACATACAGGGCCGACCCCCACTAGGGAAGTCTAATAACCCGAGTTACCACATTTCGACGGAGGAATAAACATCTTCGGATATATAATAAGATTTTCACGGAGGAATGAAACATCTCCGGAATAATAAAGTACAAATATAATATTCTTTGAAGTTACAATATCTCAATAGCAGGTTCAGAGCCCGCCATTCCTAGTTTTACATAACGCACAAGCGTTATTGATTTATACAATTCTTGCGCGTTTCGCATTTACCCATTGCATCTAATAGGTCCCTCAACTTTGTGCGAGGGCCCATGTTCAAAAATATCAAACTTGAGATAGTTATCAACATTTTCGATAGTAAAAAATTATATATATTCAGAAACATGATTCAATTTCCTACATTTCATCATTTTTACTCAAAACAAGATTCATTTTGTATGTATCTCAAAATATCTCTATAAGTTTAGGGATGTCTATTTTTCGAATTTTCTATTGCATCTAACGCATAAAAAAGAAACCCTCATTAGGTCATTTATTATGTTTAATTGTTTTTAGATAGACAACCTAATCCAAACAACCCAAACTTTTGATCATATAAATGATAATATAGAAAACAATAAAAAATTACCATGATATAAATATGAATTCCATCACAAATCCAATGGTTGAGATCTAAAGGAATGACTTTACTGCTAAATAAACCATTTCTCACTAAAGCTAAGTTTATGAAAAAAAATATAACATCAGTTCTATGGTTAGCATTGTTTTTCAACCAATGACTTTAACATTTTTACAAGAATCTTTGTCCATTAAAAACCCATAAACCCAAGTATATCAAATCCTACCTAGTAATCCTATGTAAAATTTCTAATATCCTCCTTGAGCTATTAAAAGTTGAACATTTCAAATAATCTTATGATGAGAACAAAAGGAATTGTGAAATATTACACAACTTAAACACCAATTCAACAAACAAATTCAGATCCTCCAAGCCAATCTTCATTTTCCAAACTTTATTATTATTTTAAAAAAATCCATTTCCTAAAAATAAAACAACCGACATCACTACATAGAAGTTTAGAAAATAGGTTCCTCTTTCACCATACATTGCTTAGTGCTAGTAAAGTTGGTTTGTAGGTACTTTGCGATTTTGTAGCGTAAAGACATAATGGTTGCTTCCCTTTCCAATCCACCACTTAAAATCATTCTACTCTTGAATCATTCAAAGCCGTGGTATACCACTAGAATTCCATCCCAAGCAAATCCTAAAGCTAAAGTGGTGATAGGATATTTTTTTTTATATTAATTTTTTTTTACAATTCAAACTATATTTTTAGCCTTTTATGTTACATCGAACATCTTTTCTACTTGTCCAAAAACAATTAATTAAATTTAAAAGTTATATATATATATATATATTTAATACATATATAAATAGATATTAAAAATATATATATATAGATGCGCTTGCAAAATTAATTATAATTATTTGTAAATACATTTTTATTGTTATTTACAATTTGAAATAAAAAATATCTAAACCATGAAGGATTTTTAAGAAAATTAATCCCTTTTAAATAAAAATAAAATTGAAAAATAATAATCTAACCATAATTATATAACTCAATTAATAATTAATTGCAAAAAAAAAAGTTAAAATCGTCGTTTAAACTTATTTAACTATATGACTCCATTACCTAATAATAATAATCAGTTGAAACAAATGTCAAAATCGTTGTTTAGATTAACAACGATTTTGAAACTTTGAAATAACGTGCAGGGTGAAAATCGATTATATTTTTTCTTTCAATTTATAATGATTTAGATCTTAATTTTATGGATAAGAATAAGAGTTGTTTTTTTAATATTTATAATAATTATATAAAACATTGAATTCATATTATAAGTTTATTTGAACGAGATTTATTTAATTGTCTAAGACAACCATCTCAACTGAACATGGGTAGATGGAATGAAATCCATCAATCCTCACCGATAGAGATGATAGCATATATATATTCTCTTTATATTTTTATTTTTAATATGGAAACTTTGATTTTGTTATGGTGTGGTTGGTTTTCTCCCTTTGTTAGGTAAACTTGACTAGGTCATGGTTTTTTGGGCTCATGCTATTTGGTGGTCCATGGTAATGGCCCATTGTATTGCTTGTGAAGAAGCATATTTAAAGATTTTGAGAATAAACCTTCTTTGTCATTATGTGTGTGCTTGGTTTAATTATTATGTTTTTTTATTATTATATTTTTGTAAAACTTTTTATTTTTGTATTATATGAAGCAAGATTTGAGAATTCAATATTTTATATAGTTATTATAAATATTATTTAAAAAACATTAACTATTATTATGAAATTAAGATTTAAACATTAAATGTTAAATGAAAAACAATCTTAAAATTAAAACATCATATAAAATTCATCGAGATTTATCTTGTCTTTTAATCTTACAAATTATTAGAATTTCAAAATATATAAACACCGTATGAATCAATTTGTTGGTCTAAAAGAGATTAGAAATTTGGAATTCCGTTGCTCCGTCACCACTAAAATATTCTCCCCTATCTCACTCTCCTTTATTTTTTCAAATATGTGGCACGCCTTCCGACAGGATAGGCAACCATTATTTTATGGTGTTAGAAGGATAATGTCAGCGAAATTAAAACTGTGCAAAATGGGCGAAATTAAAACCGTGAATTTCCTCAAGGTTAGGGCATTCGAATCTTCGATTTCTATGTTGAGAATAGCAATCAGATTTGTTCACCACAAGTAAAGTTGCGAGTGATTTTTCAACCAATGCGTACCAAAGATAGTCATTGTGATGGGGACGGGAACGCGGGAGAGTAGTGCCAAAAGCTGGGAGAACCTTAGCTAATCCAACCACTTTCTTGCCCAAATCTTTTGTCTTATTGCAATTTAATGATTTGTTCAAAGATCAATTATCCCACTGCACGCAACGGATTGAATTATTTGCAATATACATAAAATTTTGGATTGTTAATATGAGTGCAATAAAAATGATTTAACAGTATATGTCACGACGTCATGACTCAGGATAAACGAGAAACTCTTAAAATACACTTGACCAAGTAATGATAATGAAAATAATTTTACTTTTGGGCATTCACATGGTTCACTAAAATTTGACAGAAGGACAAATATGTGAAAATCGAAGGCAAGGTCGGCGCCTATCGCATCATGTCGGAAGGATCAGATCCGAATGGATGAGAAATGTGATCAGTTTGAATGGAATCGAGAAGTTGGTTTTCATTTTGTCGGGCAACTTTCGAGGTTGGGCAGTATGATTGAGAATTCGAGGTGGCTTTCCGTTTGAAATAAATGTACAAAAGGTCAAAAGGCCTTTAAAAAAACAGGTAAGATCATGGTCCTTGTAAGTTGGGAAGCTTCCATATCACGAGGGATTTCTCGTGATCCATCCATTGCCAGCTATCAATCTATCTATATATTGTAGACAAGTTTTGCGGTGACGATGACATGTGTGTATCTGAATATTTTAATAATTCAACTGTTTGCATTAACTCTCAAATCGACGAGGAAGAAGGATCGCTGATTCAAACAAGGCTCTCTATTGTTTTATCTGTTGCGTTTTGATCACAACATTTGTTTGCACGGATGGCTGCCTCCTCACAAGTTTCTCAAAATAAGCGAGGGAGAGATGAATATCTGAATAGTGGATTGGCTTCGCCAGAAGCGAATCGAACTAAGAGCGGAACATTGGTGCATGACAGTGATATGATGACCTTCCTCCTTCTCCAGAAGATAGATGATATGGATACCAATGAAGAGACAGATGCTCTGAATGAAGTCGGCGGCGAGATGATCGTCAACGGGGTTATAAAGTCTCTGCAAGATGAAGTTGGGTTGAAGGCGCAAACAGATAATGATTTCGAGTCCACCGATGAAAATAGCAGCAGTGTTCAGATGGGTTCAAATAAGCAATTAGGCGATTTAACTGCGTTCGGGAATTCTGAAGCGATCTCAGTGATGTCTGATATAGGAGATTTCACGTATAATTACGACGATTTTCGCTCAGACCTTGATTTCTTCGTAGACCATATAACTCCGGATGATTTTGCAATAATCATGCAGAACTATCTCGATGGAGATTCAGTGCCCGATATTACGTATTCCAACGCAGTGCATGGCTATGTTGAGAGTACGGACGTTTCCTATGGGTTTCTGTGGGAGGATGATATTTGTCTGTCAATGAATGAACATTCACTCGTTCCAAATGATTTTCAATCGCCACAGCAAGAAGAAGAATTTGGAATTAGTGGAGCCGAGTTTCATGACGTTTGGAACTAGGCCATCCATGTTGTGACCGCCAATGAGAAATGTTTGTAAATTGCAAATGTATATATTGTGAAAAAACTTCTCTGGAAAAAGAGTTTTTACAGAGCAATGTAGATATTGTGAAAAAACTTTCCCTGGAATTGTAAGTTAAAATGTTTGTAAATTGCAATGTATATAGTGTGAAAATACTTTCCATGGAATTGTAACTAAAAAGCAAACCGAGAATGCAGCTTTATTCCCAAGCTATTTTCTTTAAACCGCAATAGTTTTGGAGCCGTGTGTAACGTGTCACTCAAAACCACGACGCAGAAGCTTCGTGTGCGCTCAGCTGAACTTATAGTTTGGCTTTGTTTAATTATTTTTATATTATTCCAAAACGGTCTCGCAGCTTTGCATATATTTTGACAAAACGTTGTCGGTAAAATATTTAACTTTTATTTGGTTCTATTTCTGCAAGGTACTGTGAAATCACTATGGATTTTGAACTCTTTAATCTTCTAAGCAGTTGGTAGTTGTGTTCTAAAATGTTGGGGTCTCTTCTTAGGATTGATTACTGTTCAGATACCATTAAAGCAACCTTGTAAAGCCTGGCTTATCATAACGAATATTTTCTAGACGTGGCATATTATATCATAGGGAGATTCTATTTTAGGATCTCTTTATCTGATAATGCATCGAAGATTCGAATCCCCTGTAGCGCAATAACCTGTATGATACGTTGATGAAAGTTGTATTTATATACAATTATTATTTTGTACGACCCTAACTATTACATAAATCCTGCGAAATATATTCAGTAATGTCGGTTTTTTGAGGCCGTGCCAGCGGATATGAAAGTAAATTTAAAGGCGGTGTTAATGTTTTGAAAAGCGTACGCATACATAAAAACATAGATCAAGGTGTAACCGTGATGCGGACTGGTAGCCACGTGCAGTGAGAGTCAGTTTCAATGTCGCAGCGGCCACGCTGCTAGCTTCGAGGGAGCACCCTTGGATCTCCTAGATCCAACAGCTCCACCGGGGTCCCACATTCAGTGATCAAATTTGAAGGGTGGCTTTTAATTTCAATTGGAAGGGCATTTGTTCTTCCAGAGCAAAGATGAAGGGCAATATAATAATTGTATTTCAATGGAGAAGTATAAATTAATTGAACTTTTTCCCCAAAAAGTATAAAACAAATATTGCCCTTCTAAATTTTTACAATTATGAATAAATAAGCATTCTTTAATATTTACATGAGAATGACATATTTTCAATAAAACCTAATTTGAATACATATATGTAACATTAAATTTACAATTCATTAAAATAACAACTATTTTGTCTTATAACAACATGGGTTGAGCTTGTGAGGAAAATACTAAATTTTTTCACAATTATGCATCTCATAGGGGGAATATTAATGCAATCTCGGATGTTTGGATGTTCGTGATCAACACGGTAATATTGTAAATTATCAAAAGGAGCTGGAAAAGGCTGCAAATGAACACTTCAAGAAACTTACCCCTCTTTCTTTTCGGCTGAGGAAGGAAGGGAGGTAGGTAGACCGATCACTTTGGAGGAAATTCAGAATGTCCTTAAGGCATTTGCAAAAGATAAAACCCTGGGGCTAGACGGTTGGACAGTGGAATTATTCACTGCTTTCTTTGATATTATGGGACAAGACTTGTTGCAGATGATTGAATTATCAAGGGTGGATGGTTGGGTTTCTAGTGGCCTAAACTCCACCTTCTTGACTCTAATTCCAAAGTGCAGCAAACCAGATACATTTAATGATTTCAGGCCAGTTGCATTATGCAATCTGGCTTACAAGATAATCACAAAAATTATTGCCAACCAGATCAAACCCAAATTACTTGAACTTATGACAAGGGAATAGTTTGGATTCTTATCCAATAAACAAATTATGGACATTGTAGGAATTTCTCAGGAATGCTTTCATTCTATCAAAGTTAAAAAACTAAGAGCCATGATTCTAAAAATAGACTTGGTGAAAGCTTATGACCAAGTCAATTGGGTCTATTCTTCAAATTGGTCTTGCTCTAAACGTTACAAACTGGATTAAGGCATGTGTGATGTCGGCAAAATTCTCGGTATTGATCAATGGTTCTCCATCTTCTTTCTTCCAAAGCTCAAGAGGTTTGAGGCAGGGATATTCTCTATCTTACTCTTCCTACTTGTTGAACGGCTTAGTCGCATGATTTGTGTTGCTAGAAGAGATGGCAATCTAAACGGTATCAAAATTTCATCAAAAATCCATATTACTCACTTGCTTTTCGTTGATGATGTGGTCCTGTTTGGTAAGGGATCTATCGAGGAATGGAGAACCTTTGAAAATATCATTCAGTTGTTCTGCAAGGCTTCAGTTATGGAAGTCAATACTAATAAATCTGCTTTCTTATGCAATAATGTTGATGATGCTGTATTAAATCAAGTTATGTTTTTTCTGCATTATAAGATGTCTAGTCTGATAGACGAATTTAAATACCTAGGATATTACATAAATCCAAAAGGTTATGGAGTTAGCTATTGGAATTGGTTAATCCGCACATCTGTGAAGACAATTAATACTTGGTGTCTTAAATTCCTTTCTTTGGGAGGATGACTTAATCTGCTAAAATTTGTACTTATTGGCATGTCATTTTATTGGTCACTGATGGAACAAACCCCACATACTATTTTAATGAGGATAAGATCCTTAATGTTCAGATTTCTCTGGTTTGGAAATTTTGAGGGAGGTCGGTTTCATTTGGTTAATTGGGAACGCGTTTCTTTTCCCAAGAAATTGGGTGGGTGGAACATCAAGAATGTATTCTAGTTCAATTCAGCATTATGCATGAAGAGCATGTGGCGGGAGTTATTTGGGGTTGGTCTGTGGTCAGAAGTGCTCCATAAAAAATACATTAAGAGAGATATTGTTAGAGGGCGGGCGCACAAAGTTGCTACCCAAAACCATTGCAATGGGGACGCGCTAGCAGGAATAAAACAACTACGCGCACACACCTAAGGCAACACGCACGTGTTGCTAGATTTAGTATCGAACCGAGGCGCGTATGCATGGCTAGCGCGTGCGCGTGGCTGGCGCGTGGTCGCTTAGGGACGTGCACGCACTCCTGTTAAAAAAAAAAATAGAGACGAATTCTCCATTCTTGTCATTGGAGCCGAGCACGACTTTCACCTCAGCGTGTGCGTGAGTACAACCACCATAAGAGGCCATTTCAAATCCAAAACTCACCAAATTGATCCACCAAGTCATACTCACGTCAATTGGATAAGTAATTTTGATTTTTTTTGTCATTTTATTCATTCTTTGTGTTAATTTTTTAATTTTTTTTGTTTATTAAATTGTTAATAATTCCCAAATTTTTAAAACAATGGACCAATTTTCAATTGTAGATTGTAAACCGAAACAATGAGTGAAAAAAATATTAACCCGGAGTCTGGTGGAACACAAGAAAATCCAAACCTTGGACCCAATGCCGAAGAAAACCGTCAACAAAATCCAAATGCTAAAGAAAATCAAAACCCCCAACCAAATGTTGAACAAGATGACCTTAACCATTATGTAAATGAAATGAGAGTGCACACTCGAGAACTATGAAACACGGGGGAACCATCTTGATTGTCTCTTTCCACATCAATTGAGAGCTCAATTGACTCCCTCATCCATGCACATCGCCAATTAACCGACATGACTGAATATAGGGCTAGGATGCAGAAGTATTACTCCACGGGCATTTCCAAGGAAGCAATAAAAGATTTGAATATTACAAAGTCCCAATTATACAGTGTGTTCACCGATCTAAGAACACAACAACCACCCAACACTAGAAAGCCACGTGTCTGCATGGATTTGTGTCATTACCAACCATGGAGGGACAATTGAATGCAGAGGTGGTTCATGGTGTACGATAAACCTCCCTGCAATAATAGGGAGGTTCCACAGTACTTCCTTTGGAAACTATGGGTTGAGTTTATGCTCCGTTTACATGTCAACTATTTTGACATAACCAAGTTCTAGGGTGTTGGGCATGGCTCTGCCCATGATAGACCTACTTCCAGGAGGAACCCACTGAGAGGGCCACCATCTCCTAGGCGTGACCCCAACCCCTCTCCCCGGCCACCTCAGTTACCCCACAATCTTGATCAGATTGAGGAGGCAATGAGGAATGTTACACGTGGACTCCTCAGACACACCTCCTTTGTATCAACGACTACAGTGTAGAGGTTGGGTGACCTTGATAGAGATCCAGGTGCAACGACTTCACGACAGGGATAGGATAGACCTGTGACCAATGGTATCCATGCTGGGAATTCTAGTTCGACGGGGACAATGCCACATCTTTGTCCCCATTGCCGGCACACTTGCCCTGGCTCGATCGAGGTTTGTTATATGGATCAGGTCAACAACTTTTTTAATGTGTTTTCAATCATCACTTGATAACTTGTAAAGTATTTTTAAAGTATTTTTGTTTGACTTAAACTATTATTTCAATGTACAGTTATTCAGAGCTAAAACACCAACATGGGAGAACATAGGATCTCCCAACCTGGATGCAGCAATGGCAGCTACAACTGAAATTGCGATACCTCACACAGAGGTATTTTCAGTATCTCACATAATATTGTTATTACTTATGTCATTTATATTACTTAAGTTTTATATTTATGGCATACACGTTGATAGTTCATACAAATTTTTTGAATATCTTGATTGCCTAAATAATGACTTGTTTAACATGTTCATAATATGCATGCATTTTGGTGTCCATAGGTGTTCTTTGAATACGGTGATCAACCATCCCCGTCAAGGATTGGCAGATCACCATATACACAGGTACAATGTGTAGTTAAAAGCATGCTTTTAATTTAAATTTTTACGACTTACTATGGTTTAATCTATTGTTTCTTTACTAAATTGTGATATTACAAATGTATATGTAGGTGCTAGCAACAGCTGTAGGTCCCCATTTTATTCATATGTTTCCACACTCTCCCATCAGTGCCCCCCCCCTTGCTTCCATCTAGACCCCTCCCTCCTTCCACCCCCTCCCTTCCATCCAGCCTCCCCTATCCAACCATACTCCCCCCTCCATCCATCCTCCCCCACTCGTCCACGCCCCCCCGTCTATACATCCTCCCCATTTATCCACGTCCCTTGTCTATCCATCCTCCCCCATTCGTCCATGCCCCCCCTTCCTTCCAGCTTCCCCTCTTTGTCCACAACCTCCCTTTCGTCCATCCTCCTCCCTCTATGCAGTACTGCCCTCCCATGCACCATCCCTCAACATCCCCCCTAGTCCTTTTCGTTCGATACCCTTTATCATACAACCAACAGGGGTTCATCATCCACGACATCCTCCTCCACCCCATACCACCATGTCTTCTCCCACCATATCATCCCCACTTCCCACCACTATTGTGGAATCTACTCTTCCAGTATCCTCATATGTATCTCTAGTGGTTGCACCTGTAGTGGCTGCCACTACATCTGCGCCCCCCCCCCCCCATGACTGCATCGGATCTGGTTGTCCAACCATCTGCTCCACCTACTAGCCCAAAAGATTAGCCATGTCCATCATCGAAGGTGTTCATAGTGAGAATCAAGCTAATTTATGAAAATATTTTGATGCATTAACAAAAATTAATTTATGCAATTATTACTTTTCAATGAAATGATTGTTGTAAATGTTGTAGACTGGAATTGTTGAGAGGCTCCGCAGATCTAAGACACCTACCTCACTTTTCCCACTCGCATCAAAGGTGATTTATTTAAGATTCGAATTCTACATTTGTTTTATAAATGTCGTAAATGTTGCAAATGCTTGAAAATGATGGTATCTTATATCATTTGTTCCAGAGCCCAGAGAGATGGTCTACTCCTAGACGGAGCAAGACCCAAGGCACCAGTAGCTCAAAGAGTAGGAAGATCGACTTTGGAGATGCATGTGGGAGTGACGGGGGTGGTCACAATGCTTGACACTCCATGTTATGTACATTAGCCATGATGTAGCACTTTTGTGCACCAGTTTCCATGTACTCTGTATCTACGGCACGAGTTGCCATGTATTTTGGATCTATGGCATGAGTTGTCGCATTTTCTATAGGGCACAAGTTGCCATTGTATGTACATTGGGAACCATGTTCCACTATTTGCTAGAAATTGTATATGTTTGGATGCATTTTGTAGCCTTTATGTACATGGATTTTCAGTTATGTGATTTATATCGATGTTGTCTATATTAGTATCTTGTTGTCTAAAGTTGTTGTCTCATGTTGTGTGTATCATGATGTGATGTTGTCTAAATTTGGTTTTTACTTCTATCCTTCCATGACATGCGGTCTTACGTTTTGGGACCAATGATGTCCATGCATTCATTGATAATGTGAATCAACCTGAAGCTTACCTAGATCTTAGAAGAGAAGTTGGATATGATAGTTCAGCTTGGTTTATCTTTCCACATGTAAAAGCTTGTAATGGTATCTATGTTAAGAATACATTATAAACATAGGCTAACTGAAACAAAAACATGTGTGAGAATTAATATAAAAACAAATGGAATAAATGGATGGACAAATCACACCTCATGGAACGTAAGATATATATTGGGAACTTGAGTACAAGGAAAAGAATACTTAAAAATAGAAAATGTCCATTGTTGTCAAAAGGTTAAAATGAGATCCAACATGATTTTTAATAGCTCTACATAATGAGATCCAAAATGTCCATTCTCTATATAATGAAATGTCGTCACTAGTATTTATATTGACCATTTTATCTACTTAATATCATGCAACAAATTAATAACCAAGTTATGGAATAATTTCTTAATCAATTGTCACCATACAAATAGGACAACCTTGAGCACAATGTATAGCTAGCTCATTAATTCTCACTCACGGATATAGCCACCTTTCAGTTGATGACCATCACATCCACTACCATTTACAATTAGGACTTCCTTAATTTATCATTATGTGATAGCGATCTAATATTATGTAGACACGTTGACTTAAACACATATAGTTGACATTGCAATAAATGACTACTATGAGGTGTATTTGTGAGGCTATATCCACCTCAACACACCAACTTGTTTCCCCAATACCCCAAATGCTTTCGAATTCTGTCTGGAAAGGATTGAGGGGTATTAGGACATCCTAATTCATCTACTGGACACTCAGACACTTAGGACTTGCATTACATCAATGGAGTCACACATACACCCTCATCAAGTTGCATGCATCCATTAATGCGCCATCAACACTAGAACATGTAAGCATTACTACATGCTGGACTAAGATTTACTAATGTTATGATAATATTAGGTTTTCCATCCAATGAGAAGGTTGTCATAGGTGTGCATATCCACTATATAAAAATATTCATGGTACAACCAATTTCAAACCATTAGGTTTCTAAATTAGGTATCCGGTGCTAGGTACAACGATTTTCTAGTTGATGATGGACCCTTGCTAAATAAATGAGATACTATGCATATATGTGTTTAGTGATTTCGATTCAAATGTATGTACATGGATATATATGTACAATGAAAATGATTTAATTTTTAAATGTATTGTAATTTAGGGCTAGATCTTAGGCTACATAATAAGGTTTCATTGTGATTAGAATACAAACTAGGGTTTACGCTACCAACTAGGGCTTTTAGGATAGGCTCTCGTGTTTCTAGACTAGGATCCAAGATCTAGGGTCACCATCTTAATGTTTAATTCCACTATCACGACATCATTCTTACCAATACCATGCCCACTACTACAATCACCATCAAGCCTCTCAATCCCACTGTGTACATTTCCAATACTTCCAAGTTAAAATTTACAGGCCTTGTTGCTAAAATATTTTCACTTATCTATTCACATAGACAAATCCACTTCTGTGAAAGATTTGTTGTAGCTTGGTATGTGCAAGTTCACATGCAATAATAGTTGAGAAATCCAAAACATCCTATACCTTGGAAAAACAACCTTATTAGTCTTCTTTTGACAAAGGAAGGGGAGAACATCATAGTACAATCTCAATAGCAATGTGTTTTTTAATGAATAGATTCTATAAAGGGAATACTATATTTATCTGGTCTTTAAAGCCAAGTCATTTGGAATAGAATGTCACAATTTCAATTACACCATTAATGCAACGTGTTCAAATTGAAAGTTTTGTTTTGTTGCATTACATGTGGCCAAACATTAACTTCCATGAATTTTTCTTTAATAAAAAAAATTATTAAACGATATTTTTTTAAGTCTAACTTCATTACTGAAGGGTTATTTTGTCACTAAAACTTCGTGTCAAGGGAAATGTAAAAATTCAAAACGTAAAAAAAAAATTAGTTTGAAGGGAGGAGATGAAATGAAATTCCAATGCAAAATGCCATTGCCAATAATTGAAATCTTCACATGATCAATGCTCTGTGCATGTTGGCTTGCACAGAGCATTGGCTAAGATAGCTGCATTAAAGCATTGGCTAAGATAACTATATGACTGTATGACATATGTATTTATGTGTAAGAATATGTTCTGAAATATATGAGATGTTTCTAATCATTCAATTGAACTTGTCTTGTAGGAAAGACCATGTACCATCACCTGCAAGAGAGACTTGTTTCGAAGAACAAGCGACGAAGACTCAACAAATCCAGAAAACTACCTGTTGAAGATATTGAAGAATCTGAAGTTCCCAGGATCCGGGATGCAGTAATGGAAGGATGCCATGATCGAGGAGTACCAATCGATCATGAAGAATGATGTATGGGATGTGGTCCCGAGACCAGTAGGGAAGTCTGTTGTGACTTCCAAATGTATTTGCAAGATCAAGCATGCTGTGGATGGCAGCATAGAGAAATACAAGGCAAGGTTTGTGGCTCATGGCTTCTCCTATAAAGAAGGGATAGATTATGAAGAAACTTTTGTACATGTATCCAGATACACTTCCATCAGAACAATACTTGTTTTGGCTGCAGTGATGAAATGGAAGATACACTAGACAGATGTCAAGACAACTTTCTTAAATGGTGTAGTCGAAGAACAAGTGTATGTGGAGCAACCACTCGGTTTTGAGACACATGACAAGGAGTCATATGTGTGAAAATTGAAGAAGGTATTGTACGGTTTGAAACAAGCACCCAGGACATGGTACGGCAGGATAAATAGCTTCTTGTCTAGCTTAGGCTTTACTAAGAGTAAATCGAATTCCAACCTTTACTACAAGGTTTAGGAAGGAAATCCAGTGATACTCCTACTATATGTGGATGACCTGTTTGTGATAGGTGAGGATAGTTTGATTTCCGATACGAAGAGGAAGCGTGCTTCCAAGTTCGAGATGAAGGACTTGGGTATGATGCATTACTTGCTAGGTATGTAGGTGTGGCAGAGTGCAGATGGAATATTCCTTGGACAAGGGAAGTATGCAGTAGAGATCCTGAAGTGGTTTGGGATGATCTACTGCAAGGCCATGGCCACACCTATGGCATCGAACCTGAAGTTATTGAGTGATGCTTCATCAGAGTCGATTGATGCCACGATGTATCGTCAGATGATTGGACGAACATGGGACCATATATTTGCTTTGTGGTGAATACATTGAGCCAGTTCCTGACGGATCCTAGACATGTTCACCTAATTGTTGTAAAGCATATTCTGAGGTACCTAAAGGGTACAATTGATTATGGGCTCAAGTATGATGCAAATCAAAAGTTTAACCTGGAGGTTTATGTTGATTCAGATTGGGCAAGCATTGCTGCACATAGGAAGAGCACTTCGGGGTGCTTCTTCAGTATGGGATCAGGTGTGATCTCTTGGTTTAGCAAGAAGCAATCCTGGATAGCACTGAGCACAATCGAAGTAGAGTATGTCACAGCTTGTTTGGCTAGTTGTGAGGAAGTATGGCTAAGGAAGCTACTGTCTGATTTATTTGATCTCTAGTTGGATGCTACTTGTATCTATTGTGACAACCAGAGTTGTGTGAAGTTGTCAGAGAACCCAATGTTCCATGACAAGTTGAAGCATATCGAGATCAAATATCACTATATCAGGGATATGGTGCAGAGAGGAGCAGTGAAGCTCCAGTATGTTGCGATGGATGAGGAGATTGTAAATGTGTTGACCAAACCACTAGCTAGAGTGAAGTTCGAGTAATTCAGATAGAGGCTTGGTGTTCTTCAAATAGAAGATACTTTGAGGAGGAAGTGATGGGACACATTTGCAGGAGCCATTCCAATCATGGTGGTAGGAGGATCCTTACCATGGCTGTGGATGTAAGTCTTGTGTGATGAGCATCAGGACGATGCTCCAGATATTGCTATGTATGATAATGATTAGGTTGATCATGTGTGATGAGCATCAGGACGATGCTCCAGATGATATGCATCAAGGCGATGCTATGATGATGATCAGGATGATCATGTGATGATGATGTGCATTAGGATGCTGTATTGTATGATGATGATCAGTATGATTATGAGCATCACGATGATGATCCATGTGAGGATGATTAGGAGGATCATGAGTATCAGGATGATACTTTGTGGCCGTGGATAGGTTATGCGATAAGCATATAATAGCGCCCTGGGAGATTTGTAGATACTCTTGCAAGGTTTTTCCTATGGCATATAATAGCGCCCTAGGATATTTGTAGATACTCTTGCGAGGTTTTTCCTATGGCATATAATAGCTCCCTGGGAGATCTAGCAAATGCTCTTTCGAGGTTTTGCTTGGAGGGACATATAATAGTGCCCTGGGATATTTGCAGATACTCTTGCGAGGTTTTCCCTATCGCATATAATAGCTCCCTGGGAGATCTGGCAAATGCTCTTTCGAGGTTTTGTCCGTGGCATATAATTTTTCCCTGGGAGATCCGATAGGTTGAGCAGTAAGCTCGTAACCAGTTTTGGGATGCTCTTTCGAGGTTTTGCTAGACCACATGTAATCAGTCCTGGAGATCTGATAGGTTGAACAGTAAGCTCATAATTAGTGTTGGGATGCTCTTTAGAGATATTGCAAATCGCAAGACACTCATTTAAGGTTTTGTGGAGGTCACATGTAATAACTCCCTGGGAGATCCGATAGGTTGAGCAGTAAGCTCGTAATCAGTCCTTGGATGCTCTTTCAAGGTTTTGTTGACGCACAAAATCATCCCTAAGGATTCCACAGGATGGCCAGCTCGCAGAGATGATGAAGACCTACAGGAAGCTAGGCCTACATCCAGCATGAAAAAGGGCTAGCTCTGTAGAACTTCCTATGACGAGAAGAATTGAGAGATAGCCCAGTGATCAAGATGACGAGTACAACAACAGTGACAATGATGCTCTGTGATCTAGTGACGATGATCCAGCTCCAGAATTGAAGACTTGTGTGTATGTGTATTGATGACCTGTGTCAAGAGAATACCTTCCTATTTAAGAGGGAGTGTCGATGTATTTGTAACTTTGGAAGATATTCACTTGTATATTACATTTGTACTTTATTGTGTCCCCAACGGAGATGTATTATTCCTCTGGTTGGAAATGTCGTCATTTGTATTCGCAAGTGTTGCAAGTTATATTGTAAGTGTCGTAACTTATATTTGATGGGTTATTAGACCACCTTAGGGGGGTTGGCCCAGTATGGGTTAAAGGGTTATTAGACCACCCTAGTGGGGTCGGCCCAGTGACAAGTGGTAATACGATACTAGACTGTCCTAATGGAGGTCGGCCCAATTAGAGTAAAAGGAAAGTCAAGTCATTGTACAAATAGAGAGTGCGACTCTCTCATTCTATTCATTCCGTCACTCACTTCGCATTAGTGAGAGAGGACGAGTGCACACAAGTGGAGGAGGAGAAGCTGCTAGGAGACTATCTCTTGTTTTGGGGTTTGATCTTTGTGATCTTTGTATTGGTGCTCATTCTATCTCTGAGGAAGTTGCGGGGTTTTTCACCTTCTTGGTTTTTCCCAGTGAAATGCTTTGTGTCTCTTGTCTCTTATGTTTGATATGCTGTACATGTTGTTCTCTCAGTTAAGATCCTCGATCATATTGAATTAAATGATGAAAAACTAACATTTTGAAAAGGTCTCAAGTGGTGTATGGCTGATATTAGAGAATCTCAATGTGGAATTGTTAATGCTAGAATTAG
Source organism: Larix kaempferi (assembly GCA_027924585.1). Taxonomy (NCBI): domain Eukaryota; kingdom Viridiplantae; phylum Streptophyta; class Pinopsida; order Pinales; family Pinaceae; genus Larix; species Larix kaempferi. The sequence goes on from BSBM01000426.1 coordinate 90,113, forward strand.
ATAGGAGCGATGGTAGGAATATTAAAACAAAAATATCAATGAAATAGTGTGGCAAGATATGATTATGCTATTGATACAATGAAGCATTCCATATATTTGAGAAATTGGAAAAAATATGTGGATGCATTGATAGGCATTCAATGTGGTAGAAATCTTGATATCTACATTCAAATAGGTATGGTAACACAACTCATAGAATGTGTCGTGTCACATCTTGGCATTAAACTAGAGAGTGAGATGAACCCTCCTTGTACAAACTGTTCCCTTGCAACACAATCTTCATGGGCCTCTACAAACCCTTTTCCTTCCCATGTTGGAATTGGATTGGAACATGTCAATGCCTTTCAAGTTATTGAATATGGAAACACAAATATGTTGGATACAAAAAGCCCAATAGAGGCCAACTACATATTATTTCCTCTTTTATATAATTTGTTATAAAAGACATAAAAGTTATTACTCATACTTATACCAATTTGAAGTTACTTCCTCTGAGACAAATATAAAAGTTCTACATATTTATAATTACAAATAAAGAAGATCATAGAAATTATGAATATAAAAAGTGCATTTCTACAAATTGATCATAGAAATTGTGAATATAAAAAGTTCACTTCTACAAATTTGTTACTTATAGAAAGGTGTCTCCATATGTTAGGATGTCTAGCTCCATATGTTATTATGTTTCGGTGAATCTAACCAAATACTCATCATCTTAGTTATATAATTGTCCTTGTACCAGTGGAAGGAAGCTTAAAAAATAAATACTATGAATAAAATATGAATAAAAAAATGAAAAATCATAAATAAAAAATAAAAATAAAAATAATAAACTTAAGAATGACTAAGTGAAGAAATTTTCTTGCATTGATACGAATTCACAAACATGAAATCCTAGTCAATCAGTGTCAATCTTTACTTTCTCCCCATTATTATGGCTATATAGCTAGTCATGCATGAACTCCTATTATAATTATATTAAAAATAAATCTCATCCAATACCACGACATATCTAATACCAATGCATATTAAAATCCTTTCCACGAATGCATATTAAAACCCTTTCCATGGCTTAGAGCTCTACCCTTCTCAACTTTAAAACCGGTGATTTTGTCACCAATCCATCGAACATGACTTCTTCCATTTAAATTCATCATTACCCTTCAAGACATGGGGGATTCACTAGAAGGCAATATAATATCACGTTCATTCATATTGTGGTATTAAATATTCATGAAAACCTAAAAATTATATTGCTTATATATTAAGGGGAAAAGGTTTTTTTATTATTTAATGTAACAATACAAAAATACTTTGGGGTCTTTTTCATATGGGCGGGCTGACAAATATCTGTCAAATAAAGATAGCGGGATCACAGCTAGATGAGAAATCGGGTTGAGGCAAGGCTCAGGCTTACCAATACGCAGGAAAATCACATCTTGAGGCATGCTTGAGGCCAGGGGTTTCTTGGTGAAGAGGGTTTCTGGTCGATCATAGTCGAGAGATAGTGGTCATTGACAGGCAATTGTTACCAATAACACTCATGAAGTTGTTACCAATGGCCTTGGGAGGCTCTAAGCCTCTAGGGCCTTTTATAGGCCCTCGATAGGCCTTGGGGGCTTGAATACCCAACCAATCGTTCCTATTACAGGCCTTGGGAGGTTTATTCAGCTTCCTAGAGCTTGATACATGCCCTGGGGGCTTGGATACCTAGCCAACAATAGGCTTAGTCAGGGATTAGGGAACTGCAACATGCAATCTAAATGTTGCACTATGTGCATTGTCTCTAGTGACATACAATATGTGACCTCCTATCTCTTCATTAGACCATTAGATGTTGCAAATCATAATGATATGTGGTTGATTAATTGCATTGTGGGTGAAGTAATGTGCATCCACAATATACATCGAAAGAAGCAAGGTGCATTGTAGAATGCATGTGGAGTCATAAGAGGGGTATCATATCAATATACTAGGTAGAAATATAAAGGGGTATAAAAAATGTTAATGAAAAAATTGATACATACAATATCTAGTGAAAATAGGGGTTTTTTTAAATTGGGAAGGCATATTGGGAGGGGGTTACAAAAAACGATTGTGGAAGGTATTTTCCAATATTTAGTGAAATTAGGGGTATTGTTTCATATGCCACGAACAAACGTGCTATGATAGTGGTTTATTGAGTGAATCCCCCATGCTTCAAGATGAAACCAAATCATCGTAATAATGGTCGTTAATAAACATCTCCAAGAGAGGAAAAAATGAGGAAAAGTGGTGCACGGTTTGATTCTCAACTAGTTACTCTAAAACACACCAAAGACAAGGGCGACAAGGGCATCAAATAAGAATTATACATAATTATATAAGAACCTAATACTATTTCTTTTAGATGGAAAACCAATTCCAAAAAGACCCAAACTTTTGATTGTTGTGTCGAGAGGCGTTCTACAGCTCAGTATGAGGGAAATCTTGTGAGTCGAGTGTTTGTCGATATTGTCGGCCATAAATAAATGTAATAATTAAGAGTAAAAAGTAATAATATGAGGGAGTTCTTGTGAGTTGAGTGTTTGTCGATATTGCCGGCCATAAATAAAATGTAATAATAAAAAGTAAAAAGTAATAATATGAGGGAGATCTTGTGAGTCGAGTGTTTGTCGATATTGTCGGCCATAAATAGAATGTAATAATAAAAAGTAAAAAGTAATAATATGAGGGAGATCCTATAAAAGCTCCTTGAGTGCAATTCCTGAGAAGAGGTTTGCACCTTGGGAGATTTGATCCCTCTCGGCACTTGACAGAACCTAAGATTTGGATCTAAGCTAGTATAGATGACAATGCATAAAGGAAGAGAAACTCACCATGATAAAAATATGAATTGAAGATCTAAAAGAATGACTTTTCTATTGATCAATAAACTATTTTCCATCCCAAGGTGTGGGATTAGTATTGTTGTTAACCATTTCTGACCCAAGGAAAAATGATGGCACCACCGATAGCTAGTATTGTTGTTACTCTTCGACATTATTTCAAGAAAATTTGTTCATTGAAAAGCCATTAGATCTTATGTATATCAACTCCTAAATAGTAACATTATGTAAATTTTCTCCTATTCTCATCTAGATATTGATGGTTGAACATTAAATAACCTGAAACATCACCCAACTCCAACACCAATTCAACAAACAAATTCAGAACCTACAAGCCAACCTTCATTATCCAAGCGTTGTTATTCAAGGAAGAATCCATTGCCTCGGAATAAAAAACCTAACCGCACTAAATAGAAGAAAAGAAAAGAGGTTCCTTCTTCACCATACATCGCTTGGTGTTGGTCAAGTTGGTTTGTAGGTTCTTTGCAATTTCATAGCTTAGAAGCATCTTCGTTGCTTCCCTTTCCAATGCATTGCAGATTACACTTAAATCCATTGCACATTTGAACCATTCAAAACCATGATATGCCTCTAGAATTCCATTCAAAGCCTGGAGGGAACACGTAACATGGTGATAACAGAAATTTATTTTTATACTTTTTTTTTACAATTCAAACTACTCCTTTAGTTATTTATGTTCCTTCTAACATCTCTTCCATTTATAAAAATAATTTTTTTTTTTTTTTAAATTATTAATATTTTTTTAAAATATTGGATACATTTTTTTAAACATTAAAAAAACCTAAGACAAAGTCGAAACAACTTTATAACCCAATAAATATATATATATATATATACTCCCTACTTAATAAAGAGTAATAATATTTAAGTATTTATAACATATTTATAATCTAAACATTTAATCATAGTTAATTTTAAAATACTTTAACAAAGAGATCTATCCATTTCTGAAATAAAAAATGAAATTTAAAAGTATGATCTAATCAATTTTTTTTTTCCACGGGATAAAAAGATAAAGTATGCTTCTATCATAAAGTCCATCTCAAAGGACTAAAAACTATTTCCCCTTATTCTTGCTATACATATTTCCTCTTGAACTTCTATAGCCCAAACCAAAAACACTTGCACATATCCCGCTTAGCATCCAAAAAATTGTTTACAAAAGGAACATAATTTATTAACAACCAGAGTTTAGAATGCTCCTGAAGTACCCATGTTGCCTACAACATCATTTTGGAATTCCTCAAGAAGAAAAATACCTTCATCAATTATCAAAGCTTCTTTTGAGAGATGATCAACTACTGAGTTGAATTCTCTAAAAATTTGTTGGAATGAAATGTCCTCAAGTTCCTCCTGGAGATGCCTTATTTTCCTCTGCCATCCTCCCAAAGTAAGCACCGATAGAGAAGCCTTCTTGGTCACCCATTCTATGACCACCCCGAAGTCACCTACAACGTGTACATGACCTATATTCCTTAGTTTAAAAAATAGGATAAGAACCCATAAATCTAGCAACTCAACCCTTGTATTCATACATTTTCCTGCTCCCAATTTTAACCAAAAATAATTCATCTGACGGCCTAATCACCGCACCTGCACCACATTCACCCAATGGCTTTGATAAGGCCCATCAAAATATCCAATGGGAACATTTACTTCGAAAACATGCATTTTTAACTGCCTTCTCTTTACAGTCCCTTTCTCAAAATGTGCTTCATAAAGAGCCTCCAATATTCTCTAAACATCAAGATTCACACTCAGTTTCCACCCCTCAAAGAGAACTTTATTCCTATATAGCTAGATGCCCCAACAAAAATTACTAGGCAGATCCTTGAGCTGGGGATTAGGTTCACTGTTCAACCAAATCTTGAAAATAAACTCTAAACCCCCAATAACCAAACGCCCAGAAAAATTTAGAATTCTTTGAAGGGACATCCAAATCATTTTTGAAAAAGTGCAATTAACAAGTAAGATATTAACTGATTCCTCATATCCATCACATAACAAATAGATATTGGGACCCTTCCCTCCATATTTTAGGAAATTATCCCAAGTTAGAGTTTTGTTTGCAAGTGCCAACCGCATAAATAGTCTTTGTTTGAGTGGAATTTTCTACCTCCGGACTACTCTATACCACCATAAATTATCATCATAATATCTAGGATAATATGAAGACTAATACTCCAATTTTACTCTTATTAGGCCACTCGTAGAGTTCCATGACCAAACCATAACATCATCCTCATGTATTAAGGAAATGCCCGAGAGGTGTAACCCCTGTACAAATACATCCCACTCCTCCTCCATTAGGCCTTCCAGACACAATGAAGAAGCCCTCTTCCATCTATGATGTGAAACAACCTCAATTTTTGAAATAAGATCCAAATCCTAGGCTCTATTAAGCACCGAGAGGAATCAAATCTCTCGAGGTGCAAAACTCTTCTCATGTATTGCCCTCAAGGAGCTATTTGAGGAGAGGTTTGCACCTCGAGAGATTTGATCCCTCTCAGCGCTTAATAGAGCATAGGATTTGGATCTAGGTTGGTTATTATTTATGGCCGTCATATAATATTTATTATTTCTTTTTAATTTTGTTAGGTAAGAACGTTACAACATCCCCCCCATACTGGGTTGTAGACAACCTCTCGATGCAATAAACTTGATCCAACATAGTCAATTCTCTGATCCTCAACTCCTCTAACAAAGCATCAAAATGTATAAACCTGCTTTCTCCCCAATCCAAGGATCCAAATCCAGCTTCACCTTCTTACCATCTCCAACCTTCAAAGCCAACCATTTGGCGATCATAGGAAAAAAACTAACCAACCCTATCCATAAATTTGAAACATTATTATTAATCATTTATTATATGAGTACATTATATCAATTATTGAAAAAAAAAATTAAAATGATTATTAAATAGCGTCAATAATGAAAATTAATTACATCTTCCGTTTGAAGGTATCATGAGTTTTTCCGATTGACTTTGTATTTTATATTTACAAATAATGAAAATTTCTAAACATATGAACAACGTTCGAGTCAATTTGTTGGTCTAACGGAAAGATGGAAAGTCCTTTGCTCGGTGAGTCGATCACCACTAAATTACTCTCCGGTATCTAACTTTTCTTCATTTTTTTTCGAATATGTGGCACGCCTTGGGATTTTTCAAATATGTGGCTCACTTTCCTATCGGATACGTAACCATGTATTAGATAATTAGAACATGTGGGTCTAACCAATAAAAACATATGAACATATGTTTTGTCATAAATTCAAATCCAAAATAAATAAATTTTGCTTTTTTAATTTAATTTATACATTTGAATGATTAATAAACTTTATTTTTTAATTTAATTTGTACGTTTGAATGATTAATAGATAAGCAAAAAAGTAACTTCTACGTTTGTTGGTTGGATTCAAGATAAGTCAAAATCCCATGAATGTAAATTGTGCAAAGGGTTTTGGAACCACAAAAAACCAAAATCTTCAAATGTCCCTTTCGATGCTCTTAATGCACAGATGCCCACGTCCCTTTCGATTACATGAATGCACAATCAAATTAAAGATGGGTACTTGTGTAACTTTATTCCCGATAAAGTTGAAATATAAACAACAGTGTAAAGTCGATAAGTCAAATCCTAACTCGGGAGGTAAATGAGGTAAATGTCCCTTGGGATATAGCTCAATTAACTATTACTTTTGAATCCCAAAAACACATAAGGAATCGATACCAATGAGAATTGCAAAATGTAATAATCTCCACAATGTAATTAATTCAGCTCTAGAGTTGGTGCTTTGACCATAGTTCATCCAAACTTTGAAAAGGTGATCTTCATTTATATTTAAAACCATACTACAACCACAATTTTCGAGTTGAGCAACTCTATCAAAGTAACCTACAACTGCATGTTCAAGTATATGAGGATCTATGATTTGTCTTATTTTTCTAGACTTTTCCTTAGTGTGGAAAACACTATACTATCCCAGAATTTTAATACAACATCCCATTGCATTTGGAGGTTTATTTTCAAATAGAGCCGCATTCCTTGATTTCCATATCTCCTAACAAACAAAAGTGTGAAGTAAATTATGATAATAGATTGACTCTATCCAATTCCCGAAATTGATTTCCACGGAAAAATTACCCCAATCCTGTAAAATGTTTAGATCTTATTTTTATATCTAACCAAATGCTTTTGCAAAAAGAACATTTCACAAACAAATGAAAAACCAATTCACGGTTCCTTTTACACAGATAACAAAAACTAGGTGTAGTCCATCCCCTTCTAACCAAATTTTCCCAAGTCGGTATGTGATTTTCTAAGCATAACCAAAAAAAAAAAAAAATTTCTCATTTGGAAGCACGATTTCAGAGTCTAGAATACCACCATATGGTTTGACCTTCAAAATTAAAATGGGATATTTCTTCATAGGCCTCTTTGGCTATTACATGACCTATAGCACCATTTCAATCCCAAGCCAACAAATCTTCTTCCTCGTTCAACCTCATACCAGCTCTGTTAAGAGAGTCAATGTATATTGTCCATTCCCTTTTCCTACTGACCACCAAGTCCCAAATTTCAACAAGAAGGCAATAAGAGTTGGATCTTCTAAACCAATAAGGCATTCTTATTTGATACAATGTACTAAACCCAAATTCAGCTATATAGTCTCTGATATAAGAGGAAAGTACACATGACTTCCCTCCACCTATGAAGGGATATATCCCCACCATTACCTAAGTTCCTCTCCCCACTTTCCATGATAACCATATTGTAATCCATGGGAGAGCATGTATAAATCCATTCCAAAAATTTGAGACACCTCTAATAGATTTCACAAGATTTCTGAACCAGTGAACAATTGACTTATTCTTGAGATATTTTTCTTTAAGCACCTCACTCCATAGCCGAGAACCACATAAAATTCTCCAAAAACTCTTGAAACAAAGTTCCATACTAAACCACTATAACCTTTTGATATCCCATCCTGAGATGCCTTTTGGTAAGGATAATCTTTCCCATTTTACTAAATGAATTTTCTCGTTTTTAGCAGCAGCAAACAGTAGAAAATTAAAAAATTTCTGCCTGATCATATTCAAGATAAAAAAGTGACACTTTTTCCAAATAAAACCAATAGACCAGATCATAGTCGGCATAGCTCTGACTGAGGTGAGTCTTCCCCTAGGGATAAGAATTTGAAGCTCTAGTTGCTGATTCTTTTCTCAATTTTTCTAACCATCCACATCCAATCTGCAATCTTGTACTTACTAGGCTTTGAAATGTAGCCAAGATATTGCATGCCTCCTACAAGATCTTCAACTTTGTATGGATATTTAGCACCATGATGGGTGGTAACATAGCTTCGAGGTGAATTGCATCTTCATCACTCTTCTTCCGAAGAGGTGGTATCGGATAAAGAAAAAGGGGTGAAGAGCTCACCAAGTGTTGAAAGAAGAGCATCGAGAGAGCAACTCATCGAGAGAAGTTGCACTACGAAATAGTGCACCTCAGATGTTGCAGTAGGGTACCCACGAGATGTAGTGAGTCGATAGAAGTGCGCCCAGGAAGGGAGGTTCCCAACACACAATGCACTTGGTAGATGTGCGCTCAACACGCAGTAAAAATTTGGGATAAATAACATCGTCTTGACAATTGGTAGTGAGAAATTGTAGTTGAGGAGAAGGCACCAACAAGCAACACATTGGACAAGTGTGCTTAGCAGGAGTAGATTAGGATGTGACTACAGTAGGACCCCCCAATGCACGATGAATTAAGGATAAGTGCACCTAGGTGTTAGGAACCCATGTATTTACTTTATTAGTGTATTGTTGTTGGACGCATATGCTTTGTAAGTCGTCCCGTAGTATTTGTTGATCCATAGTTTGTGTTATTGTTGTTTGGCGCATATGCTTTGTAAGTCGCCCGTAGTATTGTTGATCCATAGTTTGTATTGTCCCATGGTTTTGACCCATAGTATTGGCTCCTAGACTTATATATAAGTGTGTGTTGAGGCCTATGAAGGCATGGTGAAGTTATTTGTATTGAGCTTGCTCAAAGGAGGTTGCCCCCTTGAAGTGGCCTGCGATCAATAAAAGTGATTATGAGTTCTGTCATTTCTGTTATTTCGCATATTCTTATTAATTAATTGTTGCAGGTTCTCCACATCTGGTATCAGAGCACTTCCTTGGGCTCGTTAGGTGGAATTTCTGCCAATTTTTTTTTCGCATTTATTGCAAGTTCGGATCTGGGAATAATTCCTATCCGCTTAACTGTGGGAAGTACTTGGGCATAAGCCCTAAAACTCATTGTGAGGAGTACCATAGGAACCCCAAAGTAGCTAGCCCATTGAGAGGACTTGCCAGCAAAAAGGGCAACGACCCCTACCTGATTGACTAGTTCCCACCCATCAGGTAAACCAAGAGCTGTCATTTGTGGCAAAGCGGTTATCAGTTTTACTTGAGCTGTGGAGTGAGGGGTACTGCCCCAATGTGCAAGCCGTCAGACATACCTGGGGTCCATATCTATTTTCAGCTGAACTGTTGCCGATCACTTCTACACCGTTTCAGATCCATTCTGAAAGTTGTTCCAGATCCATCCATTCCAAATCTATTTCAAATCTAGCCATTTTCGATCCCATCGGCGCCGCTTCAGATCCCTCTACTTCCGATCACTTCCGCGCCGTTGCAAATATATCTGTTTCAGATCCCTTCTGCGCCATTGCAGATCCATTTCTTTTTATATCTCCATTGTTTTCACTCCATTTACCTTGAAACTTCCCTGACACCCCAGTAATCCCATTCTGCATATTTCATTCCTGAGGACCCTATCCCAAATCCCACTTCCCAAAGCCCGAAATCTCACATTTATTTATTTTTAGGGTTTTCCATAACTTTTTTGTATTTCACCCAAACGCCTTCAAATTTTACCACCGAGTTCCTTTCCTAATTCTGTTTCTTTGTCCCCCTCTACCAAATTTTCTCATTCTTTCACCCCGCTTCTGAAATCCCCATTTTTTGCTTCCCTATCCATCAGAAAGTGTCCAAAACCTACTCAAACCCCAATTACCCCTCCAAGTTTTTCCCAAATCCAAATTTTCCTTTACTAAAGTAGCTTTTGTTTGTGTTTTTCTATCCATTCCCCCCCCCCCCCAAAAAAAAAAAAAAACTCTTGGTTATGATTGTCACCCGCGCAGGAGCAAAAACCATGGAGGAAGCACTTACAGCCATCCAAACCAAACTCCAAGATCTGGATGAAAAATTTCTCAGCCTCCATCTTTAGCATTCAGCCATGAACAATAATCGACAGCAATAATCTTCTACAGCCAATGGGTTCTCTTCATCTAGCAATTTCCGTGGTCCGAAGCTTGAATTTCCTCGCTTCAACGGTACTGATCCGACTGGATGGATCTCTCGTGCAGATCAGTATTTCAATTTGCATAATACTTTTTATGTCCAAAAAGTTCCACTTGCATCCTTTCATTTGGAACATGAAACCCTTCAATGGTACCGTTGGTACATCAAGGCTCATGATGAGCCAAAATGGACAGATTTTTGCCAACTTATTTTGCAACGATTTGGTCCTAGTGCTTTTGATGACTTCACCGGAGCACTCACTAAACTTCGTCAAATTGACATTGTGAGAGAGTATCAGACAGAATTTGAGAAACTAGCCAATCACACAGAAGGATTGTCTGATGAATTCTATAGGAGTTGTTTTATCAGTAGTCTTAAGGATGAAATCCGGTCAAAGGTTAAAATGTTCTGTCCCAACATAATGATGGAAGTCCTGGGGTTGGCTAAGTTGGAAGAAGATAAGATTGCAGCCCAACAATGCTCCAAACCCTCTTTTGTTCCCTTCCAAAATATGGGTTCTCAACGACCTCCCATTCTGCCAGCTCCTCGACCAAATCCTATCGAGCATTTGTCTGAAACAGAGATGCAGGCACGCAGAGAAAAAGGGCTCTGTTATAATTGTGATGAGAAATTCACTCGGGGACATAAATATGTTTAGCAAAAGCTCTATCTCTTGGATATGGATTCTCCACCTGCCTCTAAAATTGGTGAAGAAGCTCTAGATACAATGGATGATCAGGTTGACATTCAAGAGTTTCCTATTGACCCCCCATCTCAGGACGACTAACAAGAGATATCTCTCAATGCTTTATCCGGCGTCACCATCCCCCAAACAATGCAGGTCAGGGGTTACTTCAAGAAGCTTCCTCTTACAATACTCATTGATTCTGGTAGCACACATAACTTCATTGACCCTCGGATCGCCAAACAGGATGATTGTTTTATCCATCCTTGCTCCAACTTTGAAGTCATGGTTGCCAATGGGGGCACCTTACCTTGCAAGGGAAAGTGTCACAATGTGCGTATCTCTCTGGAAGATTATAACCTGCGCTCTGACATGTTTGCCTTATCTTTAGGCGGATGTGATGTGGTTTTGGGCGTTCAATGGTTATGCACACTTGGCCCCATCTTATGGGATTTTGCTGAACTTTGGATGCAGTTTTCCATCACTAGGACACAACACAAATTTATGGGCTTACAACCAAGGTCTCTCCGCATCATCAGTTCACATTGCCTGGAAAAGATCCTTAAGAGGAATTCACATGGTGTCATCGCTTAGCTCCATTCCCTTTAGATGCACCCACCAATGGCCTCCAGTACTTCCTTGGATAGATATGCGGGTGTCTTTGTTGCACCAGTGGGCTTGCCGCCTTCACGAGACCTTTCCGGTAAGCATTTAGCCGCATCTACATCTCCGCAAGACATGATGGCTATTTTGCATGCAATACAGAAGTGGCAGCCATCCCTATTGGGGAATTATTTCTGCATCAAGACTAATCTCCCGAGTTTGGAAAATTTCCTAGAACAACGGGTCTCCTCCCTAGCACACCTGAAATGGGTTATCCAACTCATGGGTTATGACTATGCGATCACTTACCAGAAGGGTAAGGACAATATGGTGGCTGATGTTCCTTCTCGCACATTTGATCTCCCAGTTTCTCTTAAAGCTATTTCTCTGCTTGTTCCAAATTGGTTGCAATCTGTTCAACAGGGCTATCTCTTCTATGAACTCCATGCTTCTTCATTGGCAGGGCACTCTGGGTTCCTCCAAACGTATGATCAGGAACAATGTAACTTCTTTTGGCAGGGACTTAAAATGACAATTCAATGGATGGTGGTTGACTGTGATACTTTCCAGGTCAACAAGGGTGAAATGACACTCCTTTCGGGACTACTTGAACCCTTGCCCATCCCTACAAAAATTTGGACAACTATTTCTATGGATTTCCTAGACACGCTCTAGTGGTACAGTACCACATATAAAAGGACACCATATGAAGTAGTCTCTGGACAGGCATCGCCAGTTCTTCTTCCATACACCTTCAGCAGCTCCACAGTTCAGGCAATTGACTTGATTCTTTGAAACTATGATCAGATTCTTCTCATTCTGCAGGACAATCTTCACATGGTAATAATTCGATTGAAACAACAAACCAATCAGCACCGTTCTGAGTGCACTTTTCACACAATTGATATGGTTCTTCTGCGTCTACAGCCTTCCATGCAATCCTCCCTGAAACTCAAAAGGAATTAGTGGCCCGACATGTAACCCGAGGATGCTACAAGGGAACCACTCCTTCAGATTCTGCATCATTTTCCACATCTCAAGCTTTTAGGACAAAGCTTTTTCTAAGCGGGAGGGGATGTTAGGAACCCATGTCTTTACTTTATTAGTGTATTGTTATTGGACGCATATGCTTTGTAAGTCGTCCCGTAGTATTTGTTGATCCATAGTTTGTGTAATTGTTGTTTGGCGCATATGCTTTGTAAGTCCCCCGTAGTATTTTTGATCCATAGTTTGTATTGGCCCATGGTTTTGACCCATAGTATTGGCACCTAGACTTATTATATAAGTGTGTGTTGAGGCCTATGAAGGCACGGTGAAGTTATTTGTATTGAGCTTGCTGAAAAGAGGTTTCCCCCTCAAAGTGGCCTGCAATCAATACAAGTGATTCTGAGTTCTGTCATTTCTGCTATTTCGCATATTCTTATTAATTAATTGTTGCAGGTTCTCCACACTAGGACATGCCGACAATTGATAGAGATCTCTTTTTTACTAGAACTTGGTGAAATCTCCTACTAAGACTTAGTAGGATTGCCAAGAGAGTATGGGGAGAGAGCACCCAAACTGACATTGGGCAGGAAGTTCCTAGGACCTTGTGAAGAGATGCGCCTGAAACTTAAGAGGGTTCCTAGGAAGGAATCACCCCATGCTTGGGGCACTTGGGTGAAGTGCGCTTGACACAAAGAAGTCTACTCGAGGTTGAAGCAACATAACATCAAGAAACTCTCAAACATATTGTTGGGATTAGTAGCAGCAACACAGTACGTGGGTGTTGAGAGAGGTGCTCTCGGGAAGGAAGACACTTAGAACCATCAGGTGAGGTGTGTTGGTAGAATTGATTCTGGCACGTGACACACTTCAAGAGAAAGCACATTCCGTAGAGAACTCGACACACACTTGGAAAAGATGTGCCAAATGGACAATGGAATCGATAGATTGACAAAAGACATTGGAACAGTGCATTGGTTGACTAGAACTGGACTCGCACCCTACAAGATTGTGAATCGCAGTAAAGTACCAGACCAACAGACTTGGGCACTTCTTATCTTAGACGTGTGATGTGTAAGACTTCATGACACTTGGACATAGGAAGTGCAAAAGAGAGTTGAGCAGTACTGAGACTTGGCGTAGAAGGAAGCAAGGGAAATCTTCCTTAGTGAAGTCAAGACATGAAGATTTTTTGGGAGGCACACAAACATCCAAGAAGTGGCACAAGAAGGGTTCTCGGAACACAATGCGCCCAAGACACAATAGAGGTGTGCCCAACACACTGCGTGATTAAAGAGAAATGCACCCAAGACATAGTGTGCATGAAATTCAATTAAATAAACATGGAATATTTTATCAATCTAACTCTTGGGAGCTGCTAGAAGGGTTGGTTGGAGAACCAGTGATGCTAGGAAAGAATCATCATTGCAGCTGTAACCGACCGTGGAAGCCATTGGGATAATGTTACCACAGTCCAATTTGAAGGTCATTGTCATGTGATAGGCACAAGAAGGGTTCCCACACCATGTGATGCAACTAGAGAAGGAGGGAGTGCGGACGAGACCATAGAATCATGATCGATAAGCTTAACAAGTGAATATTTGGGTGTTGCAGATATAAGTTCTTGGAATAGATGAGGAAGACTTAACATGGTCACAAAAACTATTGGATAGTTCACTTGCAATGGCGATTTTCATGCTAGACCCGAGTGGAGACATCATGGTATTTTATGGAGGTGGCCTTAGAATCCACCTTCCATCTCCTTATCATTGTTGAGAGCCAAGGATGGCCCATTGCTAGGAAGTCAGTAGTGGAGCCTTGGGAACTAGTGAAGGTGCCCAGTTAAACAAAACTGTTGAGTCACAAGAGGTGATTTAGAAGGATTTAAGGAAGAAGTGCGACTCTCTCCTTGGGAAAAACAATAGTAATGGATCCAAAGCAAGGAACACTTACTTGGGAGGAGAAAGGGAGTTCGTTTCCTAGTGAGGTGATTGATGCAGTAGAGATTCGGCCATGGAGTGGTGCAGGCATGTCTTGCGAAGGACATGGATAATTTGGATTTCTCATCCTGCTAAAAAGACTTTGAGCAAGCTATTGTGGGAAATGAGTTGTGAGAACTAGAATGCTGCTTCTCCATGTTGAGGATCATGGAGGAGACGAGTTGCATCGGTTTCTTGATGTTTGAAGGAGGGAAATAACTCCTTACCATTGAGGATTCCAAGTAGGATTTTCATGTTGGAGGTAGATATTGTGGAGATTGGAAGCATACGAGCAAGTGATCCTTGTTTTAGGTTAGTGTTGAGACCCAGGAGTGGAACATGCGCTCAACCCAACCTGACTTTCAAATGCATTACAATGGTGCGGTGGATGTGTAAGAAGAAAGAACTTGCATGGGTTGTGCACCCTTCTACTTTGCATGAGATTGACATATTCAGAGTGACTTGTTGTACAACTTGAAGACTTGAGAAGCAAGTCGAAGGGGAAGCAGTGGATGACGGAGGTGACGCAAGTCCCTTTTGTGATGGTTTGAGGTGAAGGTGATGACCTTGCCTTGGTTCAAAATATTTGTGCAAGATGGCCTAAGTGTGGACGAACATGGGTATCTTAGGCATAAGGAGTTCATTCTTGCAGAATTGGATGTGACAATTGGATTAACTACCCAATTAGTTTGGCACAAAATGGCATGCGATGGATAGAGACATTACAATGCATCGCAATATTGAACCAGTAGTAGGTTGGATGGCCTGATGGTTGGATGGTTTTTGGAGGCTTCTTCAAAAGACTCGGTTGTAGTAGTAGTTGGTAGTGGTTACATAGGTAGAGTGATTCATAAACAATTGAGTGTTCATGGAAACATTACCAGGATGACAATAACTTGGAGTGGGGGAGGGTGTCATGCCCCTAGGTTAGCATAACCTTAGGGTTCCCAATGAGCACTTAGAGAGAGCATTGGTTGGTTATGCGATTGGGAGATGGATGTGAGAGTGGGTGCTTTACCCATTTTCAAAACCTCTATGAGGTTGGGTAGCAGGGTTGGGTGGACACCTTGCATGGGAGTTGCAAAGTGTTCCCACACCCATTTCACTTCCGACATAGATGTATTGTGTGGATTGGGAAAGAAGCATCAAGATGGTTAGAATCCCTAATGATGGGGTCATGAATCCACACTTATACACTTTAGGGGATTTGAAATGAAAACCCCACATGACTTTCAAGCTAGCTCATCCTTGGTCATGTCCATTGACAAACTTGGGTGCATGTATATATAGGAAAAGAAACATGGCATTATGGAGGGACAAAACTCAGAAAGTAAGAGTCATTTGACTCCTAAAGGGGAGCGCACTTCCTTTTGGTGGATTAGGATGAGTGCACTTTCCTTCACATAGGCAAGAGGTAGGAAGCATGAGCTCACTAGTCTTCGCAAAGAGAGGCGCACTTCCTAAGGGAGGCACCTAGGAAGTTGGGTGCACATGTCTAGACAAGGATTTGGGTGAAGGTTTGAGGTAGGAATGATGGACTTCTAAGAAGTCTATAGAGGTGTTTTCCAGGAGCCTTGGTGATACACACTCTTTGGAAGACTCGGTGAGGCACACTCTTGGTAAGAATTGGTGCGGTGCACTCTTGGAGAGTCTTAGAAGAAGACTCAAGAGAATACTATGTCAAGAAGTATGATGAGACAGGAGAATCTGTCAAGAAGTGACGAGAAACTATGTCGGGAGGACTAATGCAATGGGTGTAATGAGACTTGGTGGGTAGAGCATGAGGATTATGTGTAGGCTGATTTGTGGTGGGCACATCTCTCTTGGGAAAGTTGTCTAAGCGAGTTGAACATGGAAAGATTCGACAAGGTTTTGGTGGAGCGCTCCTCATCAAGATACTTGGCATGGGTGTTGCATTGAGGTAGACTTGTAGAGGCAATACATATTGGGTGAAATTGAATAAATGTGTTTTAGTTGGCCTTGCTAATGGTTCGCTCAAAAAAATTGTCTTTGTTTTCTACAAACATGGCCATCAACCTCCACATATACCAACATTTGTGGTTGTTAACTTCGACAAGTACATTGGCCTTCCATGAGATCCCAACAATCCTACGTTTATACCAATTCCAGCTATACGAAGGGTCGATTTTACTCAGATCCGTATAAAAAATACATGGCCATTAAGAATACATAAATCTCAAGGGATTGCAATACCAATTCAGCTATAAAAGACATTCGTACTAGATTGAGCGCCAGGGTCTAGCCTTCACTGCACTGTCTTGAGTTCCTTCCATAAATGATCTTCACATCTCTCGCATTTACCTTTCATCAGTTGAGAAGAATGAAGGGAAACCCCCATATCATACGGAGGAAACAAGCGAAGGCCTTGCTCCATGCCAAAATTTTCCCATCATTTCTCCTCTAACAAGTCCAAATCCTATGTAAGTACTTCTTAGCTTTCCATTTGCACTCATTATTACTTCCAACATACATTCAATTTTTTCTTTACCCACTTTTACTATTTCCAAATTACCACAAATGTGTGTTCACTAATTCATTCAAATATACATGCCTCTACAAAATTTTCCATTCTCTGCCTACATACCTTCAACTCCCACTTCATCTTCCTATCTAAATTGTAAGTCATCACCTTTACTCTTTTACTTTCTCTACTCTCTTATTCATTTTTTCCACTTTCCCTGCTACTGATACTTACTTACAAACTGACTTTTCCATATGCAGTGGCTATAATATATTTATTAGCATTTGTATTCCTTAATCCTTCTCACTCATGTACCTCCATAATAAAAAGGTGATGTGGAAGTGATTATGTGAAGTGTGAGAAAGTGCAAACAAGGTAAATATACTCATTATGAGATTAATATGTCTCTTATGGAAATGGAGCCTGGGTGGAAAGGATAACACACTATCCCATAACTACTCAGTCTAGACACAATTGACAAATAAGATGGAAGGTTGTTATGCAAACAATTTAAGTTTAAATTTTAGTTGTACAACCCTCGAGTGTGTGTGTGATAACATGTGTTTGATCTCTTAAAATTGATTTTCCTTTATCATAATAAGAGACTTAACATATGTACGATTGTAATACCCCATTTTCACCCTTAGGATATTGTAGCTTTTAATGCAAATATTGTATACATGTGATGTATGTGTTCCTAGCATGGAGCTCAAGGCCAAGGCCCTGCTAGTGGATGCTTGAATTTTATTTAAAAGGAAAAACATTGGATATTATGTTTCCCATGTGCTATTTGGCCATGGAACATTGTAAAAATGATGTAAATAAACATCATGCAATAAAATACCAAAACTGGCTATGGAGGCAACGAATGAGAAGGGGCCATTTGTATCCACTAGGGAGTGGTGAGGGGGTTGTGGGATTGAGCCATAAGCTGCCAAATGTCACCTTGAGAACCCATTTGACCTTCCTTAATGACATTTATTTCTGTTGTAAGGAAGTAGTTGAAGATTTCAGTCCATGGCTTCAATGGAGCATGGGCAGCCCAGAAATTCGTATGGCAGAGCATGGGCTCTGTTTTCTTGTACCATAAATCACTCTACCTCATGGGGATTTCTTATTCCTCATTCCCATTCCATGGTGGAGGAAACCAACATCATTTTCCATCCAAAAACGAATTCCCACCAGTGAGAAAAAATAGAAATCACAACTATGAAAGAACCCACATTTTGAAGAGCCATAAATGCCCAAAATTAGTATTGGACAGTGAAATCCAATGGGGTATCCATAGGTGTGGACCTTGGGGTGAATTTGGGAGCATTAGCTACCCCAAAATCCATTGAAAAACCTAGTTTTTATAGCCCAGAAAACTAGTGACAGGATTGAGTTATTCGTTGACAGAATGGTGAGAAATCCAAGTGTGTATGTTTGAATAGAGGATTGGATTGCTTGAATTTAGCTTGATATGTCTATAGCTCTGTGGTTGAGCTCACTGGCTTAGCATCCTCGTCCTTTCCTTATTGCATGCTTGATAAACCCAGTTGTGTGTTGGATTAGCATGACTGTTTGAGTGAATCCATGGCTATGAGTGAGCCTGTCTAGTTCCTCCTTAGTGGATACACAGCCCAGCTCGGGGGTGATCTCTTAGCTGAAAGAATACAGGCTGGATAGAGATCTATGGTTGGGTGGAACATTTCTTTCACATAGCCAGTTGTTGGACAGTTTCATTTTCAAGATAAGTATTCTCTGTGGTTTGAATGATGTTCATTCTGTGGTTTGTCCTGTATGTTAAATTACTCATGTTACTTGGATGAAATGATTATCTCAAGTTAGTTTGCATGAAGCATGTGCATAGCATGAGAATGAGATTGATTATTCTATGATTGTTTTAGTATTCTGCCTGAAAGAAATAGGCTGATGCATCTCCTTCTGCGTGTATGTTATTATGGTTATTCCGCTGTGTTTATTAATTGAGTTGTGTTAATTATATGTTCTATAATGTTTTAATTAATGCATGTTGTTTATATGCTGAATGCATGATGAACTATATGCATCTATAGTGTTTAATTCCGTTGTGCTTGTTGAGTATGAATATGTATGCACAAGTTTTATTTAACCATGCATTTCTCAAGATAAAATTTGAATGGGGCTGAGTTTTCCAATAAGCTGGGTAAGTTGGTCATGTTTCCTTCCTGGCATCGAATTGAATGGAAGGGGACGTGACAAAGTGGTATCAGAGCTCAGCTTGTAGCACTGGGGTTGCTTGGGCCGGACTGTGAGTTACAGGTAAGTGACAGAATGTTTTAACGCAGTATTGGTGAAGTTGGGGCATCATTTTGGAATGAAAAATGGTAGGATTATATTTCTCAAATGTGGTAGAGGACCACCCAGGTGCATAGAGCTCTGCAAGAGCTTTCCAACAGTACCCAACTCGTCCCATTTGGCCAAGGGACGAAGGAGTTATGAGCCCCGAAATCTTAGTCATGTTTCCTTCCATGGAATAGATTGATGGAAGGGGACGTGACAGAGAAAATGCTAATCACCAGAAGGGGCAGCGACCCTTGTTCTACGAATTGTGGTTAGATAAAATTCTAATCACTAGAAGGGGAAGCCGAACCTTCTTCTACGGATTGTGATTAGAGAAAATGCTAATCACCAGAAGGGGCAGCTGGCCCTTCTTCTACGGATTGTGATTAGAGAAAATGCTAATCACTAGAAGAGGCAACCGACCCTTCTTCTACGGATTGTGATTAGAGAAAATGCTAATCACCAGAAGGGGCAGTCGACCCTTTTTCTACGGATTATGATTAGAGAAAATGCTAATCACCAGAAGGGGCAGCCGACCCTTCTTCTACGGGTTGTGATTAGAGAAAATACTAATACCTCCGGATTGTTATTAGAGAAAATACTAATCACAAGAAGGGGCGGCCGACCCTTCTTTTGCAGAAGGGTTAAAATTTTCGTATTCGCGACTTGGCTTTTTGCACCCAGAAGCATGGAGTTGCGAGATTGCGGAAAGGTTAAAATTTCCTTGTCCGCGAGTTGGCTTTCTACACCCGAAATTGTGGAGTTGCGGGATTGCGAGACTGCGGGGTGGAGTAGCCCTAGGTTGAAAAAGTAGCATTTCCGCACCTGCAGTATGGATTGTGGGATTGCAGGTTGAGGGCTATGTGGTGCGGGATAAAAAAAAAAAAAAAAGAGCCTGAAAATTGATTTTTGGATTGCAGGAGCATGCAAGATCAGAATTGGATGAGTTCAATGGCATTCTAAGGCCATTAACGGAGGCCATGAATGAACCAATGAGGATCCCGAGCTTGTTATTCTCAAATTGGGCATAAATTTGAGATTAATGGATTTTATAAATCGGTGTCCCAACGCTTGATAGAAGGTCGGATTGAGCCAAAATTGATATGGAGCAGTCATGGAGCAGGCATGGTGTTAAGTTGGAGTTTTGGAGCCAAACTCCA
Source organism: Larix kaempferi (assembly GCA_027924585.1). NCBI lineage: Eukaryota > Viridiplantae > Streptophyta > Pinopsida > Pinales > Pinaceae > Larix > Larix kaempferi. Next base: position 110,555 of record BSBM01000426.1, read on the forward strand.
AAGGATGTGGAGTCAGGATGTGCTAGAAGGCCAAAAAGCACTATTCTAGGCCACGTTTTGGGAAATAGCCTATTTTTGGCCCAAAATTTGGAATTTTGGAAAAATGTGAAAAGTGGAAAGTAGTCAAACCTAGAATTTTATAAAAGATGAATGGTGAATTAGAACAGAGATCCGTGAGTTGTTGAGTGTTCCTTGTTATATGGGCTAACTTCGCCCGGTAGAAATTTTTTTGTGATTCTTCATAGATTTTCTTCCATAGGTGGCTGAAGTTGGCATCCCATACCAAAATACAACTGTGTAAAAATGTGCAGAATTATGTTGAAAGTTGTCATTTTTGAAGTGATGCAATTTCCACACCCGATGTCGAAATGGAGCAAGTGGTTAGGCATTGGAAAGCTTATCCAGCAGGGAATAGTGGTACATAATCAGAATTTGAAGGAGGTTATCATACATCATATATATTTAGAGCAGAAAAGTGCCAGTGACTGTTTTGGACAATTGTTGTCAATATGGGCCATTTCTAGAATTGCATGCCTGGAAAGTAGCAGAGACAATGAAATCAAACTAGCTATGATGTGGAAGATGAAGTTCATGCAAAGATGAGGGATTGGAAAGGGAGAATTCCTTAACCCTTGTCTTGCTAACCGCATTTATATTTTATAAGATTTATGTGCATAAAATTATGGCATGAGAATGCTGAAAATGCAAGAGATTAGATGAGTGGCATGAAGATGCATTGATTGACATATTAATAAACATTGCATAGTGCATGAGTATATGTTTTGCATGCATATGACATTACATATTGGTAAAAGTAGTGATATTTCACATATGCAATGAACCACTAATGGTAAATATTGTGGTTGATAATCACTATTGGTGTTGGTTTTGGTTGTAGGACCAAAGACAACAGAAGCATGGCTAAAGATGTTGATGATGTTGTTGCATGAAGCCAACAACCTTATGAAGAAAGGATGGTGCAAAAAATATGTGATCATGAGGTTGGAAAAAGGACTGTGTAGCCTTGGTAAGAGGCCAACCGACCAGGTAACATCAAGTGATGTTAATGACAACCATGCATGTAATGGTTATTGATGCATAATTGCATGAATGTTGAAAGAGGATTTGGTAAGATCCCTTCGACTATGTTTGAACTATGTTGATTTGGTTTGCATGTGGTATTGAGTTTCCGAATGGGAATGTTAACCTCAGAGTATGGTGAGGTGTGGGTAAGTGAAGGCAATGATCCCTACACCCTATAATTGCTTAGAAATCTCAATGCATTCATATGAAATTATATCATGTCATTTGAGTATGTCGATTGTGAGTTTAACAACCAAAGCAAGTGAGGACACATGGTCCTGATTATGGTAATGCATGTTATATGAGATAGTCATGATTAAGTCATAATATGCTTGAATGCATAGTACTCATGAAACAATGCAAGGTGGCATTGAGTGGATGTGCATTAAGAGATGTTATAAATCTTATAGTTACGCATTGAGTGAATGCATATGAAAAACTTGAGTAAATGTTGTGAATATGCATGCATGTGGGTAGCCACACCTGAGGAGATGTATTATGTGCATGCATGATTGTGATATATGTATATGTTTCATTACAATTGAACAATAGATGAAATGATGGGTTAATGATAATTCTAAGATCATTTCATGAGCTGCTATGAATGCAGGGGAAGAATTGCATGAAGGTAGTTATGATTGACAGGCTTCCAGAGTGCTCTGTTGGAAGGACAGAGTTGTATACATGATATGGCTATGAATTAATGAGCATTTAAAAGCTTTAAGTTGATTGCATAAATGGTGTGACTGTACCTTGCAATTTTAGTATGATAACGATGCACGTGAAGTAAATGACTTTTGGTGATATTGATATGTTAAGAGCTGGAAGTGTTTGAATTATGGAATGTTATAATTATGAAAAATGCTTCAGTGACTATTGTAGCAATGGAATATTATATGCATGGAGACTTACAAGTGTTTGGGTGATTGAAGTTCATATTTTGAAGGTAGAAAAGTCTAGCATATGGCAATAAGGTTAAGTCCATAGTAAAGACGAGGATCTACCATGTGCAGAAGCCAAAGGTTATGAGAAGGTTCTCATGGTTGTAACTTATGCATGAAACAAATCTGAAAATTGTCTGATTTAAGTTTATGAGAATAATCTCATGGTTGCAAATCTAATTTCTGTAGGAAAACATATCCGTAGATTTCAGATTTGAGAATTTTCCTATAATTACTAATCACTGTTTGGCTTATGTAAAATTGTGTTAGGAGGACATGTTGTAGGTGGATGTCCATGTATGGTAGCAAACATAAATCCATAATGGACAGAATGGTGCCACTTACAAGAGCTAAGCAATATGAGGATAGCCTCATGGCTAAGAAAATCAATTTTTGTAGTAGACAGAGTTGCAAATTCATATTGAATTTAATTATTAGTGCCATGGATTGGTTATGGAACAATAAAATTTGAATTGTATTGTTGAATGTTGATGATTGTTTGGCTATTTAATAAGTGTGTCAGGAAGACACATTGCAGGAAGACCATGAGAGAGGGCCTACAGAAGCCAAACTTCATGGGAAGGGATTCCATGATTTGGAAATGGGTTTCGGGTGAAACGCCATTAGACATTATTAATGTCTCATCTACACTACATGATTGGTAAACAATATGAGTGGAATGGTAAAGATTATGTCAGTAAGACATATGAGGGTTATGTAACATCAAAAGGAGTTGGGATGGCAAACCGAGGGACTATCAACTCAAAGAAGGAGCTCCCATTCCTCATTAATAAAGAAAGACTACATTTGCAAATGGATAAGTGTTCTCTGACCCTAGCTAAGAATATGCATGTTTAATTGTTAGAATAAATATGCAAAGCCTGTTTTGATTTTATTTCCATTATGGCAGATTGCTTGAATATGATTAGAACCTACATAGTTCACATCAGTGAGGAGTGCACACCTTTCTAGTGCTAAGTTATGTTAGGGATGCCAATATTGACTACACCCTAAGGGAATGGTTGCATTCCTGGTGTTTCAATGTTGGATAGTTAATGTTATGAAATATGTTTACAGTTTTGGAGCAGCAATACTGATGAGCTTGCTTATCCATTTTGTGTTGACAACTTATACATATGAAATTTGGTGCTGCACATTAAAGGGAAAAGTGAATAAAAGGGTACTCAAGAGGACTATATGAGCAATGGTAACCTTTGTGTAGTGTGAGTGGGTATCATGGGGCCATGATATCCTGCAGTTAAGAAAGTCACCTAAAGAGTTCCTAAAGGGAACCACCAGTTTGCACAAGAGAAGGAGTACCACCCTTATGTGGGCGACGAATTGTTATGCGCATTGAGGGATTGTGACACATTTGAAAGGCTGATGCAAGCCTAAGGAAGAGTAGTAGAGCCTTGACCTATAATGGTCGGTGGCACAGTTATCTTCCATTGGACGATAACCTAGATGGATGTGCTGGCTCGGCAATGGAGAGGGCCAACCAGGCACGGGACTGGTTGGGCACCACCAAATGCTTGGTAAATCCAGTCGGCGTGAAGGTGTATTGGTAGGGCATTAATTATTTGATGTTTTGGAGCAGCCTGCATGCTAGCCAAACATCCTAGTCCATAGGAGGATCCGAGGGCTTATAAAGTAAAAGCAGCACCCTATGGACCAGAGAGGAAATGCACAATACATGTAAGTATTCAATTTCATTTATTTTTTGTTTGGAATAATGAAGATTTCAAGTATAAGTCTTGTAATAGTTAAGCTAATGAACTATTGTTTCTTTGTTGGAAACCTTGGTCATTACAGGAAGCAAGGACCTTTAAAGGTAAATCTAGAGAGTGACTAGTTGAGCATTAACTATTTGATGTTGTGGAGCAGCCTGCGTGCTGGCCAAACGTACAAGACTATTTGATGTTGTGGAGCATCCTGCATGCTGGCCAAACATACAAGACTATTTGATGTGGTGGAGTAGCCTGCGTGCTGGCCAAACATACAAGATTATTTGATGTTGAGGGGCAGCCTGTGCGCTGGCCAAACATCCAAGTCCATAGGCAATCCCAAGGCTTGTAAAGCAAAGAAGGACCCTATGGAATAAAGTGAAGACATCCAATGTAGATAAGTATTTGGTTATCTTGTAATTTCTTGCTTATGAACATACATGTGTATATGATTTGGTTATGACTTCCTAAACTCTTGTTTAGAGATAAATCCTATGAAAATAAACTAAACATGCGAATTGATTCAATGTTTGAGTGTAGGTATTGTTGGAAGCAAGGACTATGAAAGCATCTTAAGAATGCATGTGGACATGTGACTGTCCTAAAAAGATCAGCTTGAGCAGCAATGAAAGATGGTGCTAGTGATATTGTGTGGGTCCTAGCAGCCAAGAGTTGTAGACAAATGATGTGGAGAGACTCCATGGTTGAGAGGTCTGGAATAGACATGTTGTTGCTGCAACATTCCCCAAATTTTTTTGATTATTTGGGTCCCTCCTATTATTTTGAAGGTTTCCTTTGTCTTTCTCAAAGCTTGCTTGTTCATCAAAGGTTAATTTTCCTTCCTCTCATCTTCCAAATATTTTTGTTTGATTTTTTGACAAAGGAAAAAACTATCTTTAGCATTGAGCATAGTTTTTAATGACAACTTTTGTGACAAAAGAACATGAATTATTTTTATTTTGCCCGACACCAGCGCATGGCTTATCCTTAAAATCGTCGATGGATGGATTGTTTTTCTAAGTAAAAGTTATCTCCATCCTTTGGCGCAAGTTCTAACAAGTTATCTCCCACCTTCGACGCAAGTTTCGATCATAATACTGCCATCTTCGGCGCAAATCATAAACCTAACTTTGCCTCTTCGGCACAGGTTTTAATCATAACTCTGCCGCTTCGCCAAATTTTCACTACAATTCAACCATTTTTAGGCACGAGAACTTAACTATAATTCAACCATTGTTTTTTTATCCTTTCTCGTGCAGGTCTTAAGTTTAAAACTGTCCGCTTATGGTGCCCATCTTAGCCTTATTTTGGCCGCCTCTAGTGCAAATGCCAACATTATTTCGGATGCTCTGGCGTAGAGTTTAACTTTTAGCGCACTTGAAAGCTTGTTCTGGCGCAGATCGTAATCCTATCTCGGCCGCCTTCGGCGCAATTACTAACAACATGCCGGACGCTTTGGCGCAGGATTTATGTGTAAAAGGAACGCTGACACAAGGATCCTTTACGTCTGTTTTCCACGAATCCATAGCACCCTTTTCATCTGCGCAAATGTTGCATCTAAATCCTCCGCCGACGCGCAAAACTTATCCCTATAGCACCCTCCACCATAGCCACGCCTCATCCTTGGACGCAGCCCCGAGCTCAATTCTTGGCGCATCCCATTAGTGCAGAGCTTAACAGTAAAATCACCGCTTTGGCGCGGAAAGCAATTTGGGTAAATGTATGAATACGGAGTTGGTAAGGTCATTAGTGTGGCCATTTGATGTTTTATCTACCCGTCTGCCTCAAGCCCTGTGCTCATCAATTCTCCAAGCTATCACGTACTAGAAATTAATGCTTCCCCTATATGAATGCATAGAATGGGATACATCCGCATTACCCCTACCCGTCAACAATGTTGTTTGAAAGCCAAAAACCACCTTAGAGCATGTTAAGAAAACCTTTCAAGCCTGCAGTAATAGCATTATTAATAGCTCCGCATTCATTTGTAAGGCCAATAGCCATGAAATGATAGCTGCATCCATGAATTAGTCGATCAATGTTTTAAAATAGCTTTCATATTGTGAAAATGGCGTATTCTGGAAATTTTATAACTATTTTTACTAATGCTTGAAAGTCATTTGGAAGCTAATTCTGTCACGTTTTCTGTTTTTTCTATAAGAAGCATTGTGTTTAAATAGTTGCTCTAAATGTCTTCTTATTTGTGCTCTCCGGCTCGCCACAGGTTTAGCATGCAAGAAGAAGCTGCTAGAATCAAGAAGGAAGAGAAATTGAAGGCCCAGAGAGAAGAAGAAGAAAGGATCGTCCAGGAATAGGTTACCAAACAATAAGAAGAAGAAGAAAGGAGGTTTTTGTTGGAAGAGGCAGACAGATTACTAGTAGAAGTTGAAGAGTCAGCAAAAGCTATTGATACATCTAGTCCTTAGTTTGTTTTAAATGAAACAAATGGACCAGCACAGCTGGAATTTATTTTGGTTATATATTTTGTAAAAAGGCAGCTCTATTATTAGTTTTGTCTTATTAGTCACTAGAAGACAAAATTTTGTTCCCTCCTAGGTTTAGGTTTAGGTTTTTGGGAAAATGAGAAGCATTGTAAAATCTATAAATAGGTGAACAGAGAGGAGAATATGGACTTTTTGTAGGTGAAAGAAATTTTTTGGCTGGTGCAAATTACTTTGCTGCTTGCTCTACAAACTGGAATTTCTCCTAATTAAAGCCTGGAGAAGACATTTTTGTTTGGAAATGTGTATTGAATGCTTGTTGGAATCCTCTTGTGTCATTCTTATACTTGTGGGATCTTTCTTTGCTGTACGAATTATTTCTGTGTAATGGACGATTTTGCTCTCTTTTCTGTACAATGATGTCTCTCTTAAATGAGTAATGGAATGTATTCAGTGAATTAAAGCTATCTTTAATATCTGTTATCTTCTGCTGAGATTGCATCTCTATGATTTAATGGCTATCTGTATGATCTTTAGATGTATCTTTCAGCGTAATGCTCATATTTACAGTTTTCTCCTTGCAAGGATAGATTAGATTTGCTTATACTATTTTAGGTTAATTTAGATTAGTTACCTGCATTTAGCTTAAAGAACTTGCATTTCATCTTAAACTAAAATACATGAATGGTGGATCGGGCCTCAACTGGTGTAAAGAACAAGAATCTTTAAATCTTACGATAGCCGGAACCATTAACCGGACGGATTCCCCACACCAAATGGTGAGCGATCTAATTGGGCTCGCTTACCGAGGAGAATCCCTTGCTGATTGATGCTGCGATTTTTGGGGCATCAACAGTTTTTCGTGCTAGAAGGAGGGCTGATAACGGAGATTCCTCCATTGGAAGAAACATGACTGGAAACCCACTTGAAACAATAATTTTAGAAAATCCAAATCTTGAAGTGACAAATCAAGAAAATCCCAATTCTGATTCTGAGCAACAAGAAATGTTGTATGCTGTACCTTTTGTTGAAGTAGCTGATTTACGGAGACATACACGAGCTTATGTTAAAAAACTCGGTGATTTAAATGCAATAACTTTTCTCCCTAGAAGAGGAATTCCTAAAAGAGAAAGATAGTATACCCGTGATTCAATCCTTGTGCAGAGCTTCGAAGAGCTGGTAGATTTGTCTTTAGAAGAGATCACGTAGCCTCTAAAGGAGATCGATTTTGAAGATCCATAAAATCTTGGAGAACTTTTTACTCCAAAGAACACTTCACTTAATTCACCACACGATTCTCCACCTAATTCTCCACATAGAGCCATGGATGTACCTTCTTAGAGAGCAAGGGGAGCATTAAATCTAGCTGGGCCATTTCATGATCTGCCTAAGAATCCAGAGAAATTTTTGCCCAAATACGACCCAGGTAAAGGCATATCTGCTGAAGATCATCTTAAGAGTTTTTATTTAGATTTGAATCTTTTAAATGTACAGCATGAAGATGTAGTTTGTAGGCTTTTCCCATACACATTTGAACCGAAAGTTTCTTCCTGGTACTTTAGCTTACAAGCTAGCTCAATTTCCAATTGGGAAGAGTTTGAGAAATGTTTTTTAAAGAAGTATGGGAATCAGAAAACTGTAGCTACACTCATGAAATAATTATTGTCCATGAGAATGGAAAAGAAAGAAAAGGTTCAAGACTTCAACCAAAGTTTCACTAAGCTCTTGAATAATTTCAGTGGCAACTAAACCTATAGAAGAATCTTTAGTTGAATATTACACAACAACACTTGAAGGACCCATAGCAATGTTTATCAAAAGAGATAAGAAGACCACCCTGGAAGAAAATTTTGAAGAAGCTATGAAGGTGGAAGAAGAAGCAGACAACATTTCTAAACACGCCTTAGATGTAGAAACAAAGCCAACAACTAATAGAAAACCCCTGCTGCTTACTAGGAATAAAGAAGAGCCATCGGCGGATATGGAGAACGTAGTTAAAATGATGCAGAAATTGTCCAATAAAATTGTAGATCTTGAAAAAGATAAGGTAGCTAGCACATTCAGGAAGCCTTTCAAACCATTCTACAAGAAAAGGGAAGACAATGACCAGCCTCATCCACCTATGAATAACTCCCCTGTTTTAAATCTGAATGAAATAGGAATGGAACACTTATGTACCTTTCATCAAGAGCCGCACTCTGAAAAGAGCTATCCACAATGGATTAATTCTATGAGTTTAATAATGAACCAAATGTTGGATTCACAGATTCCAGATCAAGATGATCCTCCAGAGGAACAAACACTTGAAGTAGAGGAACCCTCCCCAGATACCACCATGGTATTATGGGACTAGGTACCTTTAACTTAATTAATAGAAGATGATCCCGTGGAGAGCCCAGTCTTTGCTGTAAACATTAACACTAGCAGTAAAGGTCCCATTGTAGATCCAGTTCCGAGCTCAACTACGTCCAAACCTAAAAGACACATTACAGTCATTCTGCCTCAACCTAAAGCTAACCCAACAGCTGCCATACAACCAAACATTGACACAAGAGTCCATCAACCAAAAGTCACATTGAGCAAGACAGACAATCAAACGAAAGTTGTAAAAAAATGTGATATGGGATATGACATCATTGAAGATATAAAGAAGGTAAAAACAAATGTTTCGATATTCGATATGTGTAGTTTGCCCCAACAACGAAACAAGTTGTTTCAAGCTCTTCAATCCCATCCTAACACTCCATTAACAAACACTTAGGAATATCCTGAAATAAATGAGGCTAGTATTGGTGGGAAATCCAAATCCCAGACATTGCCTTTTCTTTTAACTTTTGAAATCTTCAATCACAATGTGCATAACTGTCTGGTAGATTCTGGAGCATCTTCGAATGTCATGCCACTGTCGATCTGTAAGAAGATTAACGGTCAACCAATTCCATCTCTTGCTCAGATTATTCAGTTAGATAGGACTGTTGTTAATGTTGTTGGGGAAATGAAGGATGTGCCCATTAGGTTGTCGACAGATTCTAGAGTGTGTCAGTCCATTGATATAATGGTAGATGACATTCCTGAAGCCTATGGTTTAATCCTAAGCAAGGACTGGTCCACAAAACTAAATGGTTACTTTGCAACTGATTGGTCCCATTTATGATTACCATATCAGAATAGGCAAAATCAGATTAAAATTTTTAGGGAACCACACATGAAACAAAATGTAACTCATCTAGAAGGAAAGAACGAAGCTGTAGCCTTCTCATCTTCAATTTTGGGGAATTATTTTTTAGAAATTGATCCGAGTAATTATCAATCTGAAACTATTAGCCATGAATCAGATAAATAGTCCAATCTCCTTCATTTTTCTTGGACTGATGATATCGATTGTAACATAGTTAGCTTAGTCACTGACTTAGATCATAGAGATACTAACTTAGTTAAATCAAACAATGTTTTTTGGACTTTATACTTTGATGGTTCCAAGACTCTAGAAGGATCCGGAGCTGGTTGTATTCTAGTGGATCCTGAAAGTAATAAGTACTTCTTGTCCTGTAGATTAGAATTTGATTGTATTAATAACACTGCTGAATATGAAGCTTTAGTCCACGGATTGAAGAAAGCCATCAGTTTAAATGTTAAGTACCTCAAAGTTTTTGGTGACTCAGAAATAGTCGTAAGATAGGTGAGAGATACCATTCACTGTCTTTCACCTCATTTGAAAGGTTATCAGGCTGAGGTATGGGATTTAATTACGCATTTTGATGCTTTCAATATAAAATTTGTTCTTAGACTACAAAATGCTGAGGATGATTTATTAGAAACTTCCGCTTCCAGATTGGTGCCGACTAATAACAAATGTTCAATTAAACTGGTTTTCAGGCCTTTTGTCCCAGACAACATCACAAATTTCAGATTTTTCGATGATGACGATCAGATCATCAGTTTTCTAACAAATGAAGACATGTTCGAAGAAGCTGTGATAGATGAAGAAGAGCATGATGTTGTTTTACAAAAGAAAGATGATGCTAAAGGAAATTTCATCCCCAAAGGGGTGAGGTCACTTGAAATGATTTTTGATCTACAGAGTAAGTTCAAAAGGCTAGTAAACACTAAAACCAATATCTCATCGATGCAACACGAATTAGTAAATATGGGCATCGAAGCTGAACCAAAATTTGTTAACCTTGGTAAATGTTGTTCACCGAGAGAAAGAGATAAGTTCATCAAGCTCTTTCGACAACATAATGATGTTTTTGCATGGACTTATGAAGATCTGAAAACATATGACACCCGCATTATTCAACATATCATACCAATGAAGGCAGGCATCAAGCCATTTCAGCAGCAATTGAGGAGGATGCACCCTACTCTCGAACCTATAATTCAAAAAGAATTGAAGAAGTTACTTGATGCTAAGATAATCTTTAAGGTCCGGCATTCCGAGTGGGTTTCTAACCTAGTTCCCATAAGAAAGAAGTCAGGAGAGATAATATTATGTGTTGACTTCAGAAATCTGAACAGAGCTTCAGATAAAGATAACTCTCATGTCCCTTCAATGGAACAAATTCTCCAGATGGTATTAGGATCGGAACTCTTTTCCCTTCTTGATGGTTTATCTAGTTACAATCAAGTATTAGTAGCTAAAGAAGACTGTCTTAAAACTACTTTCCGCACCAAGTGGGGAACTTTCGCGTACCGAAGAATGCCATTCGGCCTAATAAACACAGGAGCCACATTCCAGCAAGCAATGGACATTGCCTTCTTAGGATTAGGCGGTCATTGTGTTGTTGTCTATCTAGATGATGTGACATTTTTTTCAAAGAAAAGAGAAGACCATGTTGTTCACTTAAAACAGATTTTCGATCACTGCTGAAAATATGGTATCTCTTTAAACCCCAAGAAGAGTGTGTTTGTTGTTCTTGAAGGTAAACTGCTGGGTCATATCATTTCAAAAAAAGGAATTTCAATAGATCAAGAGAGAGTGCAAGTTATCAATCAAATTCCCATGCCCCATAAAAAAAAATCCATGCAGTCATTTATGGGCACTATCAATTTTGTTCGAATATTTGTCCCCGATTTTGCTCAAACTGTTAAACCTTTGCAGCAAATGGTCAAGCAAAGAACACAGTTCAAATGGACAGAATTAGAAAAGGATACATTCAGAGATATTAAAGCAGCCATAGCTAATGCTCCTTCCTTAAGAAGCCCAGATTTTGACAAAGATTTTATCTTGTACACTTTTGCTTCAGATGACTCTCTCACAGCTGTACTCACGCAAAAGGTAGAATTATGAGACAAATACCCAATCTCGTTTATGAGCATTGGTCTACAAGGTGATAATCTGAACTATCCTGTTGTCGAAAAATAGGCGTATGTCATGTTCAAAGCAATAAAATAGTTCAGACCATATATTCTTAAGAACATAACTAAAGTTATAGTTCCCCACCCAGCTGTCAAATTCCTTTTCGTTCAAAAGGAGTTGGGAGAAAGAAGGGGAAACTAGGTTACAGCTCTTCAAGAATATGATTTAGAATTTAAACCGGCCACCATCATCAAAGGACAAGGCCTATGTAAATTGCTTACTGAACATCCAATTGATGAAGAACATGATTGGAAGAATGAATCCGAGCTGAATTCAGTCGAAGTATGTCCCATTTTCACGGCTCCTGAATCATCGTATAGGGATTTAGAGCATTATTTGCTGCAAGGGTACCTACCAGAACAATGGAGTTCTAAGCAAAGAAGGGTACTCCATTTAAAATCAATAGCTTATTAGATCATTGATGGAATACTTTTCAGAAAAAAAATTATGATGGAATTTTTCTCAGATGTCTAGAGAAAGAGGATGCAAGTAAAGTTGTCAAAGCGTTACACAATGGTCCTGTTGGTGGACATTATTCAGGGGAGACAACAGCTCACAAAATACTGAGAGCTGTCTATTACTAGCCCACTTTATTCCAGGATGCCCATACTTATGCACGGAACTGTGATGTATGCCAAAGGAGCACTGGAAAATTACCTAAGGCAATAGAACCCTTGCATCCGGTTATCATCGCAGAACCTTTCGAACTATAGGGTATAGATGTCATCGAAGAGATAAAATGAAATTCTTCTCTGCAACATTGGTACATCCTGACAGCCACTGACTATTTCACCAGATGGACAGAGGCTGCCCCATTGCGCAAGATCAATGAAGATGCAGTCATCAGTTTCTTGAAAGAGAACATCATAACCAGGTTTGGGGTTCCAATTTCCCTAGTATTTGATAATGCCACTTATTTCTCATATTTTAAAATAAATGAATTTGTTTATAAAAGGGGAATTAAATTGCATTATTCGACCAATTACTACCCCTAGGGAAATGGACTAGCTGAATATTCAAACAAAAACCTCATCTGAATTCTCAAGAAGACTATGATTGAAAATCAACGAAGCTGGCATATAGCTCTCCCAAATTCCTTATGGGAAGATAGGGTGACTCCAAAGAATGCATTAGGGGTTTCCCCTTACACCCTTGTCTATGGAAAGGAAGCCATCCTCCCTCCCAACATCTTACTTCCATCCTTCCAGATGTCCCAAGCCTCCCAAGGTTCTAGTAGTCAAGTTATTCAATCAAGAATCGATACCCTACTAAAAATCGAAGAGTCACGACAAAAGGCCAAAGATCAATTCCATCATCATCAAGACATAGTCAAAAGATGGTTTGATAAGAAGAAATATGGAAAAAGAAGTTTCGAAGTAGGAGATTTAGTTCTGAAGTGGGATCATCTACACGATGGTAAGGGAATGCATACAAAATTTCAACACTTATGGGTTGGCCCTTACCAAATTTCTGAAAAGCTTGGCCCATCAACGTATAAGTTAAGAAGCCTTTAGGGAGAGGAAGTTAATCTTCCTCTCAACGGCTTGGATTTGAAATAGTATTTTGCTTAAGGTCTCTAAGAGAACCTTTGTACATAAATAAAGGTTTTGTTCTTTTTATTTTACTTTTTACTTTAGTCTCTTGATTTCTGTTTGTTTCAGCCAAGTTGTTCTCTTTTTCTGATTATTTGAGTTTTCCCTTTCCCCTTTCCTTTGTATAGAATTTTCCTGTAGCCCTGCAATTTGGTATTTCGTGAAGATAGATCTCTTAATAAATCTCACAACTCATGAAGCTGGAAATGTACCCTCAAAATAAAGTTTATCTATGCATTTTTGGCTTTCGCTGATCATTTTCCAGAATGAAGAGATCCTGTTCTGTTGGTCACATTAACCCCTGTTTAATAGCTGAAATCTATGATTACCTTATCACTATCCTTGGGCTCCATCCACCCTCACATTTATAAATGTCTCAAGAAGATCATTGTAGTTAGACCCATAGAAACGAAGCACATCTCGAAGGCATAGGGTATTAAAATGACTCCATGCTGCAAATATAAAGCCAAAAGAGCTTATAATCAAGAGTCTGTTTTCCAGAAAATCTCGCCTTCATTAAAGCATGGTTGAGAACAATAAAGACTTTTAATCTAAGCAGCCACACCAAAATTCCCAGCAGAGTTCTTCTCCGTCCGTGAGCACGAGAAACCAAAAAATATCTTGCTCACACAAAAGGACATTAATGGATTGAAAAACTTAGGCAAATGGCTAAGTCTTGAAGAAATTTTTCTGGAATACTCACACGACAAAAGTTGCTAATTAAAGAATATCAAAAAGGATGAAACCAACATTGGAATGAGGAACAAGAGAATATTGTCTATGAGATGTTGTTACAATCCTGTGGGGTCTGATGTTAGTGGTCATCTGAAAGATGGATCTTTTAAAATGAACCCCATATTTTGGCGCTTGGAGAGTTTTAAGGATGTCTTTATCGAAGCTCCCCTTTCCTAATGATCAACGAGTAAAGTGATCACTTCCTTTGTGGAAATTCGAATGCTCAAGACGACTGTTGCATACAAGGTGAGCAGCTTTTAAAATTTCCTATGGACGAGAGAGAGTTTTTCGGAGATCTGTGTTCGCCAACGATTCACCAATTGTTGTTGCTACAACATCCTCCCAAATTTTTTGTTTATTTGGGTCCCTCCTATTATTTTGAAGGTTTCCTTTGTCTTTCTCAGAGCTTGCTTGTTCATCAAAGGCTGATTTTCCTTCCTCTCGTCTTCCAAAAAATTTTGTTTGATTTTTTTACTAAGGAAAAAACTATCTTTAGCATTGAGCGCAGTTTTTAATGACAACTTTTGCGACAAAAGCGCAGGAATTATTTTTATTTTGGCTGACATTGGCACATGGCTTATCCTTAAAATTGCCGATGGACGGATTGTTTTTCTAAGGCAAATTTATCTCCAGCCGTTGGCGCAAGTTTTAACCAGTTATCTCCCGCCTTCGGCGCAAGTTTTGATCATAAGACTACCCTCTTCGGCACAAATCGTAAACCTAACTCTGCCTCTTCGGCACAGGTTTTAATAATAACTCTGCCGCTTTGCCAAATGTTCACTACAATTCAACCTTTTTTAGGGGCGAGAACTTAACTATAATTCAACCATTGTTTTTTATCCTTTCTCGCTCATGTCTTAAGTTTAAAACTGTCCGCTAATGGCTCCCATCTTAGCCTTATTTTGGCTGCCTTTAGCGCAAATGCCAACGTTATTTCAGATGCTCCGACGCATAGTTTAACTTTTAGCGCACTTGAAAGCTTGTTCTGGCATAGATTGTAATCCTATCTTGGCCACCTTCGGTGCAATTACTAACAACATGTTGGGCACTTTGGCGCAGGATTTATGTTTAAAAGGAATGCCGACACGAGGATCCTTTAAGTCTGTTTTCCATTACTCCATAGCGCCCTTTTCATTTGCGCAAATGCTGCGTCTAAATCCTATGCCGACGCGCAAAAATTATCCTTATAGCGCATTCCATCATAGCCTCACCTCATCCTTGGACGTAGCCATGAGCTCAATTCTTAGTGCAGCCCATTAGCGCAGAGCTTAATAGTAAAATCGTTGCTTTGGCACGAAAAGAAATTTGGGCAAATGTACGAATACGGAGGTTGTAAGGTCATTAGTGTGGCCATGTGATGTTTTATCTACCCATCTGCCTCAAGCCCCATGCTCATCAATTCTCTAAGCTATCATGTATTGGAAATTAATGCTTCCCCTATATGAATGCATAGAATGGGATACATCCGCATTACCCCTACCAGTCAACAATGTTGTTTGAAAGCCAAAAATCGCCTTACAGCATGTTAATAAAACATTTCAGGCCTGCAGTAATATCATTATTAATAGCTCCGCATTCATCTGTAAAGGCCAACAACCATGAAATGATAGCTGCATCTGTGAATTAGTCGATCAATTTTTTAAAATAGCTTTCATATTGTGAAAATGGCGTATTCTGGAAATTTTATAACTATTTTTACCAATGTTTGAAAGTCATTTGGAAGCTAATTCTGTCACTTTTTCTGTTTTTTCTGTAAGAAGCATTGTGTTTAAATAGTTGCTCTAAATGTCTTCTTATTTGTGCTCTCCGGCTTGCCATAGGTTTAGAATGCAAGAAGAAGTTGCTAGAATCAAGAAGGAAGAGAAATTGATGGCCCAGAGAGAAGAAGAAGAAAAGATCGTCCAGGAACAGGTTACCAAACAATAAAAAGAAGAAGAAAGGAGGTTTTTGTTGGAAGAGGTAGAAATATTAGCAGCAGGAGTTGAAGAGTCAGCAAAAGCTATTGATACATCCGGTCCTTAGTTTGTTTTAAATGAAACAAATGGACAAGCACAGCTGGAATTTATTTTGGTTACATATTTTGTAAAAAGGCAGCTCTATTATTAGTTTTGTCTTATTAGTCACTAGAAGACAAAATTTTGTTGCCTCCTAGGTTTAGGTTTAGGTTTTTGGGAAAATGAGAAGCATTGTAAATTCTATAAATAGGTGAATGGAGGGGAGAATATGGACTTTTTGCAGGTGAAAGAAATTTTCTGGCTGGTGCGAATTACTTTGCTGCTTTTTCTATGAAATAGAATTTTTCCTAATTAAAGCCTGGAGAAGACATTTTTGTCTGGAAATGTGTATTGAATGCTTGTTGGACTCCTCTTGCATCATTCATATACCTATGAGATCTTTCTTTGATGTACGAATTATTTCAATGTAATGGACAATTTTGCTCTCTTTTCTATACAATGATGTCTCTCTTAAATGAGTAATGGAATGTATTCAGTGAATTAAAGCTATCTTTAATATCTGTTATCTTCTGCTGAGATTGCATCTTTATGATTTAATGGCTATCTGTATGATCTTTAGATATTTCTTTAAGCATATTGCTCATATTTACAGTTTGATCCTTGCAAGGATATATTAGATTTGCTTATACTGCTTTAGGTTAATTTAGATTAGTTACCTGCATTTAGCTTAGGGAACTTGCATTTCATCTTAAACTAAAATACATAAATGGTGGATCAGGCCGCAACCGGTGTAAAGAACAAGAATCTCTAAATCTTACGGTAGCTGGAACCGTTAATTGGACGGGTTCCCCACACCAAACGGTGAACGATCTAATTGGGCTTGCTTACCGAGGAGAATCCCTTGTTGATTGATGCTGCGATTTTCGGGGCATCAACAAGACCATAGACACTAAGTGTCATAGCCAAGAAGGGCAGGTCAAGCATTCACGTTGAGGTGAAAGAGGCTAGGAGCATGAAAACCACAGTGGTGGTGTGGGTTCCATAATGGAACAAGACGAAGAGGAGAAAAACTCTTACTGCTCTCTCTTTTCTTTTTACTGATGCATTTATAAAAACAAAAAATTGTTAGATGCATGTATGGCTGAAAGTAGAGTGTGTTTATTTGCTTGAAACAAATTGTGAATGCTGAAATATTTAATTCCTTGTGAAAGAATGGACATGAATGAGCTCATGTTCCTGTTGGGAAAGCATGAAAAGTATGAAAGTCTCATGAATAGAGCTTTGGCTCTCCATGTCAATTGAGGAAAGCAATTGACTGATTTTTAATGTTTAAGTTATGCTTGGCCTAACAAGATTTGTAATGATGAATTTCACACGTGGAAATTAAATCAATTGGTTGCAGTTGTTACGAGTAAGTGTTGCTTGTGAGTAAAGTGAGAACCAGCTGCACACAAAGACCATGGTAGCAGACCATAGGCTATTGAAATTGGCTGAAAACCTTCTTCAAACAATTTCCAAGACCCAAGAAAATTTTGGAGGACTAATCAAGCTACAAAAGCATTCTGGAAGCAATTAGCAGTAGAGGAGACATTGGATCAATGAAGAGGCATTCATCCAATTGGTCCATTATGAAACGTTCCAGGCATGAAGAATCAAAGGAGATTGAGTAGGAAAGTTGAAACAACCAGTGAAATGTTGGAAATGTGGAGGACATAATTGCCTCCACAACTTCCCAACAAAGGAACATCAGAATGGTAGCAGCCATAAAGTTCTCAAACTTGTGGATGAGCTGGAAGATCAGAACCAACAGGAGCAACTCGTGGAGGCCAAAGGGCTTGGTCCTGAAAGTTCAAAGTAAATGATAGAATGCAGGGCAGACCTGCAAAATGTTTTTGAAATTTTGGACATGTATAAATTGTATATGTATTCCTAAGTCTTGGAACATTGAGGAGGGTGTTATTCTAAGGGGGAGGGGATTGTAATGCAAATATTAGCTTTTAATGCAAATATTGTATGCATGTGATGTATGTGTTCCTAGCGTGGAGCTCAAGGCCAAGGCCCTGCTAGTGGATGCTTGAATTTTATTTAAAAGAAAAAGCATTGGATATTATGTTTCCCATGTACTATTTGGCCATGGAACATTGTAAAAATGATGTAAATAAACATCATGCAATAAAATACCAAAAATGGCTATGGAGGCAACGAATGAGAAGGGGCCATGTGTATCCACTAGGGAGTGGTGAGGGGGTTGTGTTATTGAGCCATAAGCTGCAAAATGTCACCTTGAGAACCCATTTGACCTTCCTTTATGACATTTATTTCTGTTGTAAGGAAGTATTTGAAGATTTCAGTCCATGGCTTCAATGGAGCATGGGCAGCCCAGAAATTTGTATAGCAGAGCATGGGCTCTATTTTCTTGTACCACAAGTCACTCTACCTCATGGGGATTGCTTATTCCTCATTCCCATTCCATGGTGGAGGAACCCAGCATCATTTTCCAACCAAAAACGAATTCCCAGCAATGATAAAAACTAGAAATCGCAACTGTGAAAGAACCCACGTTTTGAAGAGCCATAAACGCCAAGAATTGGTATTGGACAGTGAAATCCAATGGGGTGTCCATAGGTAAGGACCTTGGGGAAAATTTGGGAGCATTAGCTACCCTGAAATCCATTGGAAAACCCAGTTTTGATAGCCCAGAAAACCAATGATGGGATTGAGTTATTCGTTGACAGAATGGTGAGAAATCCAAGTGTGGATGTTTAAAAAGAGGATTGGATTGCTTGAATTTAGCTTGAGATGTCTGTATCTCTATGGTTGATCTCACTGGCTTAGCATCCTTATCCTTTCCTTATTGCATGCTTGATAAGCCCAGTTGTGTGCTGGCTTAGCATGATCATTTGAGTGAATCCATGGCTGTGACTGAGCTTGTCTAGTTCCTCCTTAATGGATACACAGCCTAGCTCGGGGGTGATCTCTTAGCTGAAAGAATACAGGTTGGATAGAGATCTATGGTTGGGTGGAACGTTGCTCTCGCATAGCCAGTTGTTGCACAGTTTCATCTTTAAGATAAGTATTCTCTATGGTTTGAATGATGTTCATTTTGTGGTTTGTCCTGTATGTTAAATTACTCATGTTACTTGGATGAAATGATTATCTTAAGTTAGTTAGCATGAAGCCTGTGCATAGCATGAGAATGAGATTGATTATTCTATGATTGTTTCACTATTCTGCCTGAAAGAAATAGGCTGATGCATCTCCTTCTGTGTGTATGTTATTATGGTTATTCTGCTGTGTTTATTAATTGAGTTGTGTTAATTCTATGTTTTGTAATGTCTTAATTAATGGCTGTTGTTTATATATCGAATGCATGATGAACTATGTGCATATATAGTGTTTAATTCCGTTGTGCTTGTTGAGTATGAATATGTATGCACAAGTTTTATTTAAAAATGCATTTCTCAAGATAAAATTTGAATGGGGCTGAGTTTTCCAATAAGCTGGGTAAGTTGGTCATGTTTCCTTCCTGGCATCGAATTGAATGGAAGGGGACGTGACAACGATATATCAACTTCACTTAAATGAATGAATAAAAAAATGGGGAAGGAAAGGAAATACATAATGATTGTCATGATGATCAACATCTACATTATTGAGGATTAAAACCCACTCTCAATAGGGCCAAGTTTGGAATGATTGTTGGATATTTCTTGTATTCTTTGTAGGTATATTATGCATCTCAATATAACAAAAGGGCCTCCAAGGGACCTTGTGTGACTCTCGATGGAAAAAGGTCAAGCAGTTTGGAAGTTGGAGCTCCTAAGAGTATTTTTTTGGGTTTGTTTTATTTTGAATTGTTTTTTTAATATAATGAGAAAAAAGTGTGGCTCCAAGTTTGTTGCTTTTCTCGGGTAAGGTTTTAGGGCGGACGTACAAAGATGGTCCCCAAATCCATTGTAATGGGGACGCATTAGCGGAAAAAAAAAAACTACGCGTACGCACCTAAGGAAGCGCGTAGCTAGGTTCGGTACAGAACTGAGGTGCGTGCGCGTGGTTGGTGCATGCACATAGCTGGCGCATGTGCGCACGCATCCCTGTTAAAAAAAAAACAAAGTAGAATGCCCCATTTTTCTATTTGCACCCGAGCACGACCTCCACTCCCGCATGCGTGTCGATTCAACCACCAAAGGAGGCCAAATCCACTCCAAAACCACCCAAATTCACCCACAAACTCATCAACGCATCGATTGATAAGTAAATATCAAGTTTTTTTTTCATTTTATTCATTCTTTATGTCAATTTTTTTGTTTATTTAATTGTTAATAATTCCCAAAGTTTGAAAACAATGAACCAATTTTCAATTGCAAATTGTAAACTGAGACAATGAGTGAACAAGATGTTAACCCCGAGTCCATTGGAACATAAGAAAACTCAAACCTTCGACCCAATGCCGAAGAAAATTTTGAACAAAATCCAAATACTGAACAAAACCAAAACCCCCAACCAAATTTTGAACAAGATGACCTTAACCATTATGTAAATGAAATGCTAGTGCACACTCGCGATCTAAGAAACCATCTCGGTTGTCTCTTGCCACATCAATTAAGAACTCAATTGACTCCCTCATCCATGCACACCAGCAATACACCGACATGACTGAATTTAGAGCTAGGATGTGGGAGTATTACTCGACGGACATCTCTGTAATATCTCGATTTTCACCCTATTGTATTAAAATTGTAAATGATGTAAATATCACTATTAAATCATGGTGAGGAGCTCAAGGCCAATGCCCTGCCATCGATTTAGCAGTTTATCTATCTACAATTAAAAATAGATGCATATGGTTCTTGTGCTAGACATGCACAATGTAAATTAAGACATCATGTAAATATGAATTTTAATGAAATACCCACAACTAGCTATGCAATGCAACAAGAGATGAGGGCATGATTTCACAAGGAATAGGGGGGGGAATATTCAAACCCTTGAGCCAATAGATTCAATCCATGTGTCAATGAGAAAACCCATAAACCCTCAACTACCCATTTTGACTTATGCACCCAATCATTTAAGAGTTGGTTGAGGTAGTTAATGCCTTGGGAATGAAGAGGTATGGCAGCCAATTTCATCCATGGGCAAGCCATCAACCTGGGAAAACGTATTTTTGCTTCTTGGGCAAGAAAACACCCATGAAATTGTGCCCAAAGCCATTCTTGACCCATGGCCTTTGCTCTCTCACCCAGTCTGAGCTAGCTGGGGCTTTCTCCTTCACGTTTTTCGTCATTTTCCATGGATGGGAACTCGTTTTTGTATTACACAGAGGTTGGGAAGAAGTGAGTCACGATTTGGGGGTTTATGCAGGCCTTTTTTGTTCCTTGAATACCCATAAACGTTTTTTGAAAACGATTTGATCTCCCATGGTTGAATTCCCCATCTACCAATTTGTTTTTGGTTGCCCACATTTTTCTGAAGCTAATGGAAACCCCATTTTGGGTATCCCACTGTAAAAACGTTTCTCTTCACGCCCAACACTTGCAATTTTGCTGTTATGTGCATCCCTGTTTTGGTTTGAACCTGTGAGTAAGAAATTTGGGGTGGAAGTGAAATAGAATTGGCTTGATAAACCTAGTGAGGAAGGTAACCTCTCAAGAAGATCAAAAGGGTTGGCTACTCTTCTATGCACACCTGGAAGAACACTAGAATGGGAGGTATGGCCTGAGAGACTGTGCAATAGTGAAGGGAATACTTCCTTCTCCCAGGTGTGTAGGTATTGTGGGGACCAAGTTGATAGATCTTGTAGAGGGCATCCATATATCTATGGTTGAGCTCACTAGCTTAGCAATTCTTCCTTTCCTTTCCCATAGTAGCCTGATAAACCCAACTGTGGATTGGTTTGGCTGATTTTGGTGTATTTTGGCTATGTGTGAGTCTGTTATTCCCTTTTTCCTTGTAGAAATCATGCCTAGCTTGGGGGTGGCATTTCTATCAAGAGATTGATGAGCACAACTGGCCTATGGTTGGGTGGAAAGTTGCAATTGCATAGCGAGTTTCCCAGAGCTACTTTGTTTTAAGATAAGTACACTCTCTCTTGTACAAATTCTACAACATCTTTATTTAATGCCTGTCATGAAAATGTTGAATGTATGATAGATATTTAGATGTTTTTAATTCCACTATGTTTCTACAATATGCATATGTATATTTATTTTATTACCAATGAGTTTTGCTTAATAATCATGGGGCTAGATCTCGGATTTAGAGTCATGTTCTCTCCCTTGCTTGGTCTGATGGGAGGGACTATGACAATCTCCAAGGAAGCAATAAAAGATTTGAGCATTACAAAATCCCACGGATCCAAAAACAAACCAACCACTGAACACTACAAAACCACATGTCTGCATGGATTGGTGTCATTACCAACCATGGAGGGACAATTGGAGGCGGAGGTGGTTCATGGTGTACGATAAACCTCCCTGCAATAATAGGGAGGTTCCACAGTACTTATTTTTCCAATTCTGTGCTGAGTTTTTCCTCGGTTTCCATATCAACTATTTTGACATAACCGAGTTCCAGGGTGTTGGGCGTGGCTCTGCCCAAGATTGACCTGCTTCCAGGAGGAACCCACTGAAAGCGCCACCAACTCCCAAGAGTGATCCCAACCCCTCTCCCCAACCACCTCAATTACCCCACAAGCTTGATCATATCGAGGAGGCAATGAGGAATGTTGCATGTGGACTCCTCAGACACACCTCCTTTGTAGCAGCGACTATAGTGGAGAGGTCAGGTGACCTTGATAGAGATCCAGGTGCAGGGCCTTCACGACAGGGCCAGTATGGACCTGTGACCGGCGGTAGCCATGTTGGGCATTCCATTTCGATGGGGACAATGCCACATCTTTGTCCCCCTTGTGGGCACACTTTCCCTGACCCGATCAAGGGCTGTTATATGGATCAAGTAAGCTATTTTTTTAATGTTTTTTCAATCATCACTTGATAACTTGTAAAGTATTTTTAAAGTATTTTTGTTTGACTTAAACTATTATTTCAATGTACAATTATTCATAGCTGACACACCAACATGGGAGAACGTAGGATCTCCCAACCTGGATGCAGCAATGGCAGCTGCAATTTAAATTGTAGCACCCCACATGGAGGTATTTTCGGTACCTGACACAATATTGTTATTACTTATGTCATTTATATTACTCAAGTATTTATATTTATGGCATACACGTTGATAGTTCATACAATGTTTTTGAATATCTTGATTGCCTAAATAATGACTTGTTTAACATGTTCATAACATGCATGCATTTTGGTGTCTATAGGTGTTTCCTGACTACGGTGATCAACCATCCCCGCCAGGGATTGGCAGATCACCATATACACAGGTACAATGTGTAGTTATAAGCACGGTTTTAATTTGAATTGTTACGACTTACTATGGTTTAATTTATTGTTTGTTTACTAAATTTTTATATTACAAATGTATATGTAGGTGCCACCAATAGTTGCGGGTCCCATTTTAGTCCCATGTATCCACCCTCTCCCACGAGGCCCCCCCCTCGCTTCCATCTAGACCCCTCCCTACATCAACCCGCTCTTCCATCCAGCCTCCCCTCTCTGGCCATACTCCCCCCTCCATCCATCCTCCCACACTCATCCATGCCCCCTCGTCCATACATCCTCCCCAATTTATCCACGTGCCCATGTCTATCCATCCTCCCCCATTCGTCCATGCCCCCCCTTCCTTCCAGCTTCCCCTCTTCGTCCACAATCTTCCTTCTGTCCGTCCTCCTCCCTCTATGTCGGAATTCCCTCCCATGCACCATCCATCAACACCCCCCCTAGCCCTTTTGGTTCAATACCCTCTATCGTACAACCGACAGGGGTTCATCGTCCACAACCTCCTCCTCCACGGCCCCATACCACCATGTTTTCTCCCACCATATCATCCCCACTTTCGGCCACTATTATGGCATCTACGCTTCCAGTATCCTCATATGTATCTCCAGTGGTTGCACCTATAGTGGCTGCCACTACATCTGTGCCCCCCCCATCACTGCATCGGAGTTGGTTGTCCAGCCATCTGCTCCACCTGCTAGCCCAGAAGCCCAGCCATGTCCATTGTCGGAGGTGTTCACGGTGAGAATCAAGCTAATTTATGAAAATATTTTGATGCATTAACAAAAATTAATTTAAGCAATTATTACTTTTCAATGGAATGATTGTTGTAAATGTTGTTGGCTGGAATTGCTGAGAGGCTCCACAGATCCAGAACACTTGCCCCATATTTCCCACCTGCATCAGAGGTGATTTATTTAAGATTTGAATTCTACATTTGTTTTATAAATGTGGTAAATGTTGCAAATTATTGAAAATGACGGTATCTTATATCATTTGTTCCAGAGCCCTCAAAGACTATCTACTCCTACAGGGAAAAAGACCCGAGATACCAGTAGCTCGAAGAGAAAGAAGATCGACTATGGAGATGCACGTGGGAGTGACGAGGGTGGTCACAATGCTTGACACACCATGTGTTATGTACATTAGCCACGATGTGGCACGTTTGTGCACCAGTTTTGATGTACTTTGTATCTACGGCACGAGTTGCCATGTATTTTGGATCTATGGCATGAGTTGTCACATTTTGTATAGAGCACAAGTTGCCATTCTACGTACATTGGGAACCATGTTCCACTATTTGCCAGAAATTGTATATGTTTGGATGAGTTTTGTAGCCTCGATGTACATGGATTTTCAGTTATGTGATTTAGATATCTCGTTGTCTAATGTTGTTGTCTCATGTTGTGTGTATCATGATGTGATGTTGTCTAAATTTGGGTTTTACCTAGATCTTAGAAGAGAAGTTGGATATCATAGTTCAGCTTGGTTTATCATTCCACATGTAAAAGCTTCTAATGGTATTTATGTTAAGAAAACATTGTAAACATAGGCTAACTCAGACAAAATCATGTGTGAGAATTAATCTAAAAACAAACAGAATAAATGGATGGACAAATCACACCTCATGACACATAAGATATATATTGGGAACTTGAGCACTAGGAAAAGAATACTTAAAAATAGAAAATGTCCATTGTCATCAAAAGTTTAAAATGAGATCCAACATGATTTTTAATAGCTCTACATAATGAGATCCAAAATATGCATACTATACATAATGAAATATCGTCAATAGTATTTATTTTGACCATTTTGTCCACTTAAGATCATGCAACAAATTAATAACCAAGTTATGGAATCATTTCTTAATCAATTGTCACCATAAAAATCGGACAACCTTGAGCACAATGTATATCTAGCTCATTAATTCTCACTCACAGATATAGCCACCTTTGATTTGATGACCATCACATCCACTACCATTTACAATAGGACTTCCTTAATTTATCATTATGTGATAGTGATCTAATTTTATGTAGACACATTGACTTAAACACATGTATAGTTGACATTACAATAAATGACTACTATGAGGTGTATTTTTGAGGCTATATCCATCTCAACACACCAAATTGTTACCCCAATACCCCAAATGCTGTCAAATTTTGTCTGGAAGGGATTGAGGTGTATTAGGACATCATAATTCATCTATTGGACACTCGGACACTTGTTAAAGACATTTAGGACAAGTGCATTACATCAATGGAGTCACAGTTACACCCTCATCAAGTTGCATGCATCCATTAGTGCGTCATCGACACTAGAACATGTAAGCATTACTACATATTGGACTAAGCTTTACTAATGTTATGATAATATTAGGTTTTCCATCCATTGAGAATGTGATGCACTTGCAACAATTAATTAATACGAATATGCGAAATAGCAGAAATGACAAACTCAGAATCACTTTTATATTGATCACAGGACACTTCGAGGGGGCAACCTCCTATGAGCAAGCTCAATACAAATAACTTCACGTTTCCTTCATAGGTCTCAACACACACTTATATACTAAGTCTAGGCGCCAATACTATGGGTCAAAACCATGGGCCACTACAAACTATGGATCAACAATACTATAGGCGACTTACAAAGCATATGCGCCAACAACAATAACACAAACTATTGATCAACAAATACTACGAGACGACTTACAAAGCATATGCGTCCAACAACAACATACTAACAAAGTAAAGACATGGGTTCCTAACATCCCCTCCCCCTTAAAAAAAGCTTTGTCCTCAAAGCTTTAGATGTGTAAATTGTTGTTGAATCTGAAGGAGTGGTTCCCATGTAGCATCCTCTGGTTGCATGCTATGCCACTGAATTAAGACCTCTGTGATAGAGCGAGAGCGAAGCTGACGCGTGCGTCGATTGAGGATGGCCTCTGGCTCCAAAAGGATGGATCCTTCATTATCCAGTTCGGGTAAAATTGTTTGTCCACTGATGTTGGTGCCAAGAACTTTCTTCAGACAAGAGACATGAAATACTGGATGAATGCGGGAAGAAGGAGGAAGTTCCAATTTATAAGAAACGGACCCAATCTTCTGAAGAATCCGATATGGCCCATAGAACTTTGGAGCGAGCTTATGACGCCCTTTGAGTTTCAAGGAGGATTGTTTGTACGGCTGGAGACGAAGAAAAACCATATCGCCGACTTGAAAAGTGCGCTCAGAACGGTGCTGATCAGCTTGTTGCTTCATGCGATTTCTTGCCATGTGAAGATTGTCTCGCAAAATGTGAAGAATCTGATCGCGGTTTCGAAGGACCGTGTCAACTTCCTGAACTGGTGAACTGGTGGGGTTGTATGGAAGAAGAGATGGAGGTGCCTGACCATACACTGCTTCATATGGGGTCATTTTAGAGGCGGTGTGGTAAGAGGTATTGTACCACCATTTAGTGAGAGAGGAAGCCACTTTGCCCACTGATGTTGTTGTTCCGAGGTGAAGCAACAAAGATAAGTTTCCAAGCATTTATTGATAATTTCAGTCTGACCATCTGTTTGTGGGTGATACCCTGAACTCATCTTCAGTTTGGTGCCAATGTGGTGAAATAGTTCTGTCCAAAAATGACTGGTGAAAGTCGCATCACGATCCAAGACAATGGAAGAAGGGATGCCATGAAGACGAAAGATCTGGTCCAGGAAAATTTGAGCGACGGAGGAGGCTGTATAGGGATGGCTGAGAGCACAAAAATGACTATATTTAAAGAGGCGATCAACCACAACGAGAATCACTGTCTTCCTGCCAGATTTAGGGAGCCCTTCAATTAAATCCATAGAAATATCTGTCCAAATCCGTGTAGGTATGGGCAAGGGTTCAAGCAATCCTGGAAGGAGTGTTGTTTCACCCTTATTGCACTGGCATGTATCACATTCGGCCACCATCTGTTGAATTGTCCTTTTCATGCCCTGACAAAAGAAGTTACTCCGTGCTCGTTCATACATTTTGAGGAACCCAGAGTGCCCTGCCGATGGAGAAGCATGGAGTTCATAGAAGACAGCCTGTTGAAGATCTGTGCTCTGGGGAAGCACCAGACGACCCTTGTATCACAGAGAAGCACCATCCCAAGAGTAATGTGGTATAGCAGAAGGGTTGTTCTTCAAGCGTTAGATTATTTGAGATAAGGAAGATTCATTGACATAGCCCTGTTGAACAGATTGCAACCAATTTGGAACAGGCATAGAATAGCTGAAAGAGAACCTTGGGCATCAAATGTGCGAGAAAGAGCATCTTCCACAATATTGTCTTTACCCTTCTTGTAAGTGATCTCATAGTCATAACCCATGAGTTTGCTAACCCATTTCTGTTGTGCCGGGGAAGAGACACACTGGTCCAAGAAATATTTCAGACTCTGGTGATCAGTCTTGATGCAGAAATGATTCCCTAATAGGTATGGGCGCCACTTCTGTACTGCATGCAAAATAGCCATCATTTCCTTCTCATAGGTAGAGCAGCTAAATTCTTATCTGAAAGGGCTTTGCTGGTGAACACAATGGGGTGTTCATCTTGAAGGAGAACAACACCAAGTCCATTGCCGCAAGCATCACTCTCAATAGTGAAGGGCTTGGAAAAATCGGGCATAGCTAGCACAGGTGTAGTACACATAGCTTGTTTTAGTTTGTCAAATGCACACTGCATAGCAGGTGTCCATGTAAAAGCATCCTTTTTCAATAGAGCAGTTAATGGAGCTGCAATCTTCCCATAATCCTTGACAAACTTGCGGTAGTAGCCAGTCAACCCCAAAAAACCACAAAGGCTCTTGAGTGTCTGAGGATGCGGCCAATTGTTCATGGCATCGATTTTGGCAGGATCCACACGAACCCCTTGTGCGGAGATAATGTACCCGAGATAATCAACTTCCTTCTGTCCAAAAAAACATTTAGACTGCTTGGCATGGAGATGATGGTCAGAGAAAAGTTGCATGACAAGATCCAGATGCTAGAGATGTTCATCCCATGTTTTACTGTAGATGAGGATATCATCAAAGAATACCAGAATGAATTTCAGCAAGTAGGGTCGAAATATTTTATTCATTAAGGCCTAGAATGTGGAAGGAGCATTAGTGAGGCCAAAGGGCATGACCAAAAACTCATAATGGCCATCATGTGTGCGGAAAGCTGTTTTAGGGATATCATCCTCATGAACCCGGATTTGATGATACCCAGAACAAAGATCCAACTTGGAGAAAAAGTGAGCCCCATGAAGCTCATCAACAACAGGAATTGGAAACTTATCCTTGATGGTGAGGTGATTAAGTGCTCGGAAGTCAATGCAGAGGCGCCATGACCCATCTTTTTTGCGGACAAGAATAACTGGAGAAGAAAAGGAACTAGTGCTTGGGCGAATAATACCTTGCTTCAATAAGTCCTGAACGAGCATTTCAATCTACATTTTTTGGTGAAATGGGTAGCGATAGGGCCTGATGTTGGGAGGAATGTTGCCAGGAAGGAGCTGAATACGATGATCTTCTGGCCTGGAAGGTGGCAATCCCACTAGTTTAGCAAAGACACCTGTATATCGATCCAGAATTTGTTGTAGATCCAAAGAAGTGGTGGAGACCGCTGAGGGTTTCATCTGAATGGAATGGATCTCAGCGATGACACCATGTGAATTCTGCTTGAGGTGTTTTTCCATGTGATGTGAACTGATGATGTTGAGAGAACCTGGTTGTAATCCTGTCAATGTGTGTTTTTGTCCATTGAGGGAAAACTGCATCCAAAGTTCAGCAAAATCCCATAAGATAGGGCCAAGTGTGCGTAGCCATTGAGCACCCAAAACCACATCACATCTACCTAAGGGCAAGGCAAACATGTCAGAGCGCAAGGTATAATCTCCCATAGAGATACGCACATTTCGACACTTCCCTTTGCAAGTTAAGGTGCCCCCATTGGCAACCATGACTTCAAAGTTGTAGCTAGGATGGATAAAACAATCAGCTTGTTTGGCGATCCAAGGGTCAATGAAATTATGAGTGCTACCAGAATCAATGAGTATTGTAAGAGGAAGCTTCTTGAAGTAACCCCTGACCCACATTGTTTGGGGGATGGTGATTCCATCTAAAGCATGGAGAGATATCTCTGGCTGGTCATCCTGAGATGGAGGGTCAGTAGGCGGTTCCTGAATATTTGACCGGAGCATCCAGTGTTTCTGGATCTTCGTCACCAATTTCAGAGGTAGGCGGAGACTCCACATACAAGAGATAGAGATTTTGCTGAACACATCTATGTCCTCGAGTGAATTTCTCATCACAATTATAGCAAAGCCCCTTTTCTCTACGTGCTTGCATCTCTGTTTCAGACAAATGCTTGATAGGAGTCGGTCAAGGAGCCTGCGGTATAGGTGGTCGCTGAGAACCCATCTTTCGGAAGGGAACAAAAGTGGGCTTGGAGCGTTGTTGGGCTGCAATCTTGTCTTCTACCAACTTAGCCAACCCTAGGGCTTCCATCATTTGGTGGGACAGAACATTTTGACCTCAGAGCGGATGGCATCCTTTAGACCACTGATAAAACAACTCCAGTAAAAGTCATCAGACAATCCTTCGGTGTGGTTGGCTAGGTTCTCAAATTCGGTTTGATACTCTCTCACAGTGCCAATTTGGCGAAGTTTAGTGAGGGCTCCGGTGAAGTCATCAAAAGCACTAGGACCAAATCGTTGCAAAAGGAGCTGGCAAAAATCTAACCATTTGGGCTCTGGATGAGCCTTGATGTACCAATGGTACCATTGAAGAGCTTCCTGTTCCAAGTGAAAGGATGCCAGTGTAACTTTGTTGACATCAAAAGTATTATGCAGACTGAAATACTGTTCTGCACGATCCATCCAGTTGGATCAGTACCATTGAAGCGAGGAAAATCAAGCTTCGGACCATGGAAATTGCTGGAAGAAGAGAACCCATTGTCTGATGAAGACTCGGACTGCCGTTTGTTGTTCATAGCTGAATGTTCAAGATGAATGCTGAGAAATTTTTCATCCAGATCCTGGAGTTTGGCTTGGATGGCTGCAAGTGCTTCTTCCATGGTTTTTGCTCCTGCACGAGTGACAACCATAACCAGGAGTTTTTTTTTTTTTTGACTGGTTAGGAAAACAAAAACAGAAACTGCTTCAGTAAGGGAAAATCTAGACTTGGAAAAAAATCTGAAGGGTAATTGGGGTTTGATTAGGTGTTGGACACTGTCGACTAGACAGGGAAGCAAAAATGAGGATTTCAGAAGCGGGGTGAAAGAATGAGAAAATTTGGCAGAGGGGGACAAAGAAGCAGAATTCAGAAAGGAACTTTGTGGTAAAATTTGAAGGTGATTGGGTGAAATATGAGGAAGTTATGGCAAACCCTAAAAATAGACAAATGTGGGCTTTTAGGCTTTGGGAAGGGGAATTGGGGATAGGGTCCTCAGGAATGAAATATGCAGAATGGGATGACAAGGGTTCCCCGAAAATTTCAAGGGAAACAGAGTGAAAACAAGGGAGATATGGACAAAAAACTGAATTTTTCAGAATGGAGCAGCTATGGCTCGGAAGGGATCTGAAACGGCACCGAATGGATTGAAAATGGCTGGATCTGGGACGGCTTGCAAAATGGATCTAAACGGCGCAGCAACGATCGACAACAGTTCACCTGAAAATAGATATGGACCCCTGGTATGTGCGGCTTCCTAACAGTTCAAGGGTTTCACTCGGCCACCAATGCTGTCTGACGGCTTGCGTATTGGGGCAGTACCCCTCACTCCATGGCTCAGGTAAAACTGATAATCGCTTTGCCACAAACGACAGCTCTTGGTTTACCTCATGGGTGGGAACTAGTCAATCAGGTAGGGGTCGTTGCCCTTTTCACTGGCAAGTCCTCTCAATGGGCCAGCTACTTCGGGGTTCCTGTGGTACTCCTCACAATGAGTTTTAGGGCTTATTCCCAAGTATGTCCCACAGTTAAGCGGATAGGGATTATTCCCAAATCCGAACCTGCAACAAATGCGAAAAAAAAATTTGGTAGAAATTTCACCCAGTGAGCCCAAGAAAGTGCTCTGATACCAGATGATACGAACCATTACACCAAAACCTCAAGATGTTAGTGAAGGCCGCCCACCAGGATCTTAACATCCCACCACGCTTCGCAGTCCAGACTCTGGGCTGGATGTGCGCCCGTACGGTGGTGTCTCCTTTGCGTCGTACGAGCCCCACGCAAACACTGCAATGCCGGCATTTCCACCCGCTCTATGACTTGAACTTGGGTGGAGGCTCTGATACCAGATGTGATGCACCTGCAACAATTAATTAATACGAATATGTGAAATAGCAGAAATGATAGAACTCAGAATCACTTTTATATTGATCACAGGCCACTTCGAGGGGGAAACCTCCTATGAGCAAGCTCAATACAAATAACTTCACGGTGCCTTCATAGGTCTCAACACACACTTATATACTAAGTCTAGGCGCCAATACTATGGGTCAAAACCATGGGCCACTACAAACTATGGATCAACAATACTATGGGTGACTTACAAAGCATATGCGCCAACAACAATAACACAAACTATTGATCAACAAATACTATGGGACGACTTACAAAGCATATGCGTCCAACAACAACATACTAACAAAGTAAAGACATGGGTTCCTAACAGAGAAGGTTTCCATAGGTGTGCATATCCACCATATAAAAATCTTCATGGTACAACCAATTTCAAACCATTAGGTTTTTAAATTAGGTATCCGGTGCTAGGTACAATGGTTTTCTAGTTGTATGCACCCTTGCTATATAGATAAGAAACTATGCATATATGTGTATAGTGATTTGGATTCAAATGTATGCACATGAATATATATGTACAATGAAAATGATTTAATCTTTATATGTATTATAATTTAGGGCTAGATCTTAGGCTACATAATAGGGTTTCATTGTGATTAGACAAACTAGGGTTTACGCTACCAACTAGGGTTACGAGGCTAGGCTCTCATTTTTCTAGGCTAGGATCCAAACTCTAGGGTCACCATATTAATATTTAATTCCACTATCATGACATCATTCTCACCAATACCATGCCCACTACTACAATCACCATCAAGCCTCTCAATCCCACTTTGAGACCTACCTATCACATCTCTCATTTGGTATGAGAGAAGTTGCTTTAGACCTACCTCACTCATGACTCATGTCAATGCTTGAGTTTTTGGAGACCGACCTCCCACCCCACATGTCCTCTTCAACATTTTTTGTTCTCTTAGTTTTGTGGCCACCCAAACTTTTTTCATGCTTTGGGTACCTTGAGGTATATCCCCAAGCCAAAAAAACTTATATTATGTTGATTATTTTGGTTATTGACTTCACCCAACCAAATTATATTTAACAATACATATATTCATAGACTGTGTTCCCCATGCTCAATGCTCACTATATTTAACAATACAATTACATCTCAAATTTAATTCATGTCTTTTTAAAAATTTCATAATGAAATAGCTATTTGAGAGCACCACCTTAGACCAAGCCACACCATTAATATGCAATGTACATCACCATCATCGTCATCATCAATGTCTTCATCATCATCGCCATCATCATCATCATCACCATCTTCATCATCATTGTCATCTCTAGGTTCCTCATCAACATCTCCATCATCTTCATCATCTTCATCACCATCAATGTCATCATCATCTTCGTCATCATCAACATCTCCATCATCATCATCATCTTGATCATCATCATCTTGATCATCATCATCATCATCGTCATCACCATCGCCATCATCATCAATGCCTTCATCATCATCACCATCACCATCACCATCAACACCACCATCACCATCATCATCAACGTCTTCATCATCATCACCATCATAATCATCATCTTCATCGCCATCACCATCATCATCAATGTCTTCATCATCATCACCATCTTCATTGTCATCATTAACTCTAACTCTAACCCTAATTCAATTTCCTTCTATAACTCTAACCCTAACCCTCACCCAAACCCTAACACTAAACCATCTTCTGCATCATCACCATCACCATCATCATCAACGTCTTCATCATCATCATCATCATCATCTTCATCACCATCATCATCATCATTCCCATATTTAGGTTCCTCATCAACATCTCCATCATCACATCATCATCATCATCATCATCATCATCTTCATCGCCATCACCATCATCATCAATGTCTAGATCATCATCACCATCTTCATCATCATCATCAACTCTAAATCTAACCCTAATTAAATTTCCTTCTATAACTCTAACCCTAACCTTCACCCAAACCCTAGCACTAAACCATCTTCTTCATCATCACCCTCACCATCAACACCACCATCACCATCATCATAAAAAATTGCACACTCCAACAATGAGAAAAACCCTAGTTTCAAAGATGGACTTGGAAGGTGACACTTGGGCCACTAGACCAGAAGAGAGGGGCACCCCTAGCACTATCTGGACGTCCTGAATCCAAAGGAGCCGACAGTTCCTCGATCGGGGTCACAGTCGTCATTCTATGGCGTGTTCTGTCTCGCATCCAAAAGGCCTTCAGGGACACCTGCTGGAGGCATAGAAATCCAACCATGCAGCAAAACCTGGTTCCGGGGAGTCCTGCAAGTGTTCCTAGGGAGGTTCTAGCTGGGAACGCTAGCCATAAGTGCCCAACAGAGGATTTTGCAAAGTTGACCCCCGTGTGCAAAAATTGGACACTCCCTGTTTGAGCAAAACCCTAGTTTCCCAGATGGACCTACAAGCTGACACCTAGGCCACTGGACCAGAGGAGAGGGGCACCCCTAGCACTATCCAGAAGTCTTGAATCCAGTAGAGTCGACGGTTTGTCTATCGAAGCCACGGTAGTCATTCTATGGCTCGTTCCATCTCGCATCCAAAAGGCCTTTAGGGACACGTGCTGGATACCTGCCGGGGGCATAGAAATCGAACCGTGCAGCAAAACTTGGTGCCGGGGAGTCCTCAAAGTGTGCCTAGGGAGGTTCCAGCTGGGAAAGCTAGCCGAAAGTGCCCGATAGAGGATTTTTCAAAGTTGACCCCCATATGCAAAAATTGCTGACTCCCTCACCGAGCCAAACCCTAGTTTCCAAAATGGACCTACAAGGTCACACCTGGACCACTGGACCAGAGGAGAGGGGCTCCACTAGCACTATCCAGATGTCCTGAATCCAACGTAGTTGACGGTTCGTCGTTCCGAGCCATGGTCGTCATTCTATGGCTCGTTCCATATCGCATCCAAAAGGCCTTTAGGGACACCTACTGGGGGCATAGAAATCCAACCGTGCAACAAAACATGGTTCTGGGAAGTCCTGCAAGTGTGTCTAGGGAGGTTCTAGATGGGAACGCTAGCCATACCTGCCCAGTCAATGATTTTGCAAATTTGACCCCAATGTGCAAAAATTGCACACTCCCTCATTGAGCAAAACCCTAGTTTCCGAAATGGACATACACGATGACACCTGGGCCATGGGACAAAAGGAGAGGGGCACCCCTAGCACTATCCCGACATCCTGAATCCAACGTGGTCAACGGTTCGTCGATCGAAGCCACGATCGTCATTCTATGGCTCGTTCTGTTTCGCATCCAAAAGGCCTTCAGGGAGACCTGCTGGATAGCTGTTCGGGGCATAGAACTCCAACTATGCATGAAAACCTGGTTCTGGGGAGTCCTGCAAGTGTGCCCAGGGAGGTTCCAGCTGGGACTGCTAGCCGTAAGTGCTCAATGGAGGATTTTGCAAAGTAGACCCCATGTGCAAAAATTGCACACTCCCTCACTAAGCAAAACCCTAGTTTCCAAAATGGATCTACAAGGTGACACTTGGGCCACTAGATTGGAGAAGAGGGGCACCCCTAGCACTATCCCAACGTCTTGAATCCAACGGAGTCAATGGTTCGTCGATCCGAGCCACGGTCGTCATTCTATGGTTCTTTCTGTCTCACATCCAAAAGGCCTTCAGGGACACCTACTGGACACCTACCCGGGGCATAGAATTCCAACCGTGCAACAAAAATGGGTTCAGGGGAGTCCTGCATGTGTGCCTAGGGATGTTCCAGCTAGGAACGCTAGCCATACTTGCCTGGTCGACGATTTTGCAAATTTGACCCCAATATGCAAAAATTGCACACTCCCTCACTGAACAAAACCATAGTTTCCGAAATGGATGTACAAGCTGACACCTGGGACATGGGACCAGAGGAGAGGGGAACCCCTAGCACTATCCCGACTTTCTGAATCCAACGAAGTCGACGGTTCGTCGATCGTAGCCACGGTCATCATTCTATGGCTCGTTCCATCTCGCATCCAAAAGGCCTTCAGGGACACCTACTGGATACCCAATGGGGGCATAGAACTCCAACCGTGCAGCAAAACCTAGTTCTAGGGAGTCCTGCAAGTGTGCCCAGGGAGGTTCTAGCAGGGAATGCTAGCCGTAAGTTCCCAATGGAGGATTTTGCAAAGTTGACCCCCGTGTGCAAAAATTGCACACTCCCTCACTGAGCAAAAACATAGTTTCCAAAATGGACCTACAAGGTAACACTTGGGCCATTGGACCGGAGAAGAGGGGAACCCCTAGTACTATCTCGATGTCCTGAATCCAACGGAGTCGACGGTTCGTCGATCCGAGCCACAGTCGTCATTCTATGGCTCCTTCCGTCTCGCATCCAAAAGGCTTTGAGGGACACCTGCTGGATGCCTACCGGGGGCATAGAATTCCAACCATGCAACAAAACTGGGTTCCCGAAATTCCTGCAAGTGTGCCTAGTGAGGTTCCAGCTGGGAACACTACCCATATCTTCCTGGTCGATGATTTTGCAAATTTTACCCCAATGTGGAAAAATTGCACACTCCCTCACTAAGCAAAACCCTAGTTTCCGAAATGGATGCACAAGATGACATCTGGGCCACGAGACCGGAGGAGAGGGGCACCCCTAGCACTATCTTGACGTCTTGAATCCAACGGATTCAATGGTTGGTCGATCCAATCCATGGTCGTCATTCTATGGCTCGTTCCATCTCGCATCCAAAAGGCCTTCATGAACACCTATGGATACCTACCGGGGGCATAGAATTCCAACCGTGCAACAATACCGGGTTCAAGGGAGTCCTACAAGTGTGCCTAGGTATGTTCTAGTTGGGAATGCTAGCCATACCTACCCGGTCGATGATTTTGCAAATTTGACCCCAATATGCAAAACTTGCACACTCCCTCATTGAGCAAAAACCTAGTTTCTGAAATGGACGTACAAGATGACACCTGGGCCATAGGACCAGAGGAGAGGGGCACCCCTAGCACTATCCTGACATCCTGAATCAAACGAAGTCCACAGTTCGTCGATTGGAGCCATGGTCGTCATTCTATGGCTCGTTCTATCTCGCATCCAAAAGTCCTTCAAGGATACCTATTGGATACCTCCCGGGGGCATAAAACTCCAACCGTGCAGCAAAACATGGTTCCGGGAAGTCCTGCAAGTGTGCCTAGAGAGGTTCCATATAGGAATGCTAGCCGTAAGGGCCCGTTAAAGGATTTTTCAAAGTTGACCCCCATGTGAAAAAATTGCACAGTCCCTGACTCAACAAAACCCTGGTTTCCATACAATGTGACACCTGGGCCACTGGATTGGAGGACAGGGGCACTCCTAACTATTTCGACATCCTAAATCCATCGGATTCAATGGTTCATTGATCCGAGCCATGGTCATCATTCTATGGCTCATTCCGTCTCACAACCAAAAGGCCTTCAGGGACACCTGCTGGATACCTGCTGGGGGCATAGAATGTGAAAATTCTTATAGCATATCTAAGAGATGATGTATACCTCACAAGAGTATTATGATTAAGTATCAAAATAGAAGAAGAGTGGTCAATGCAGTATAATGAGCAACATAATAATAATATAGTAGAACTCGGATAGAAGCAAAAATACTTCACACACACACAC
This sequence comes from Larix kaempferi, assembly GCA_027924585.1. Lineage (NCBI taxonomy): Eukaryota > Viridiplantae > Streptophyta > Pinopsida > Pinales > Pinaceae > Larix > Larix kaempferi. The sequence goes on from BSBM01000426.1 coordinate 147,783, forward strand.
TAATTAATTAATCACAATATGAACAATAAGTAGTACAATGCACGAGGATTTGAATCCCTAAGGTGGTAATTTGAATTAGCCTTCATGGAGTGATCAAAATATCACCGGAGTGTCATCGGAGCACAACTAGTAGTCTATCTCATCATCCGTGGAGTCATCAATGCACAAGTAACTGTCAACTGTCAGTCAAACTGAGTCTAACTGAGTGTGGTAGGTGTAACTGAATGTAACTGGCACATGGAGACACTAACTGGATGAAGGAGGCTAGGTGGAGGGTGCACGAGGAGCTAACTAGAGTTAGAACAGGTAGTCATGTCTCATCGGAGGTCAATCGGAGTGATAACAGCAGTGAGGAGTCAGTCTAGCCTCAAATCAAGGAAAGACTAGTAGCTAACTGAAGTAAACTGGACTGGTAGGTGAGAAAGGCGCCCTTCTCATGCAGTAGGTGAAAGGAGGGCGCATAAAAGGATAGGAGGGATGAAACTAAGTGGAAGGAAGCTCCGGGGGCTATCTCACTGAGGGCTAGGTGCTGGGACTAATGACTGGAATGCATGCAAATGCATGCAAACCCTAAATGATGCATGCAAACCCTAAAAGTGCATGAATGACTGAAAATGTAAATGATAAAAATACTGGAGGGACTATGATGGAGTATAGGAATATCCTAACACCCCCCCTTAACCCATCTGGGGCCCTGGTAACTAAGACCAAAGGTCACCCAATACAATGAATAATAACAGTCAATAAACCGAGGAAGAGGGGAAAATTTCATGGAAAAAATACCCCCCCCCTCAAAACAGACTGTAAGGCACACATAGAAAATAAATGCTCCAAACTCAAGCAGGTGTGATGCTTGGTCATATGTCTGGAGGTATCTTCTTCTTGGGAAGAAGTGGATCATGCTCAAAAAGCATGTGCTTGTACTTTCTCTTCAGATTGAATGTGATGAGAACAAATCCAAAAGTATGAGGATGATCCTTGAACCTGTGATTCGAATTAGTTGAGGCAGGATCCAAAACATGAATATGTAGATAGTCTTTTGTCTTCTCCTTCGAACCATCATGGGTGAGATTATGACAAAAAGAACCATCAAATAATAATGATTGCTTGAAATCCAAATCAGATTTAAGACTTGATGAATAGTTTCTTGAGATCTCCTTTGAACCAGCAGGGGTGAGATCAAAACCATCATATGCATGAGAAATTATCTCAATTAGTGTTTGCTTAGTATCCAAATTAGATCCAAGACTTGAATCATGGTTTCTTGAGATCTCCTTTGAACCATAAGAGGTGAGATCAAAACCATTGGGTGCATGAGAAATTATCCCTAGCTGGTGGAAATGGCCATATTCTTCAATAACCTTCTGAAAGCATGGAATAATGATCATATAGTAGTAAATAAGAGGTGATTGCTTGAGGAGGGAGAATGCATTACCTCCAGTAGCTGATTTTACCTCCGAAATAATCATGTGATCATGATGCAAACCAACAAACTCTGGTGCAAGAGAGGATTTAGGACCTTTTGCAATATCTAGAGTGTGAGCTAGCACAGAAAGAGAAGAATTTTGGAGCATGAGTGTAGAATTTGCAAGTTCTTTGTGGACAACTTCAATATGAGATGTGTTTGATACTGGTTCATGATCAATGAGATCATCAAGGAGGGTGAATGCTTCACTTTGCTTGTTCTCGAAAGTGTTTGGACCAAATCCTTCATTCTGCTTGCTAAATATTTCATCCAGTTGGGCCCATAGCTCTTTTGGAGTTTCAACAGAATCAATGAAGAGGTACATCATGTAACGAGACATAGAAAGCATCATTCTTCCAAGGGATTTGTCACCTTTATTCAACCAGTCAATCTTCTCTTCAGAGGATTCGATCATAACAATCAAAGAGATCATGACTCTTCAAATGTGCTATCATTTTTTGTTTCCATTCAACATAGTTGAATGGACAAAGAGGAGGGATTTCTTCTGAATTCATTGAAGCTGTAGAAGACCTGCAAAAACAATAGAGAATATCTGCAACTGCTATTGCTGCAAAAATGCAGAAATTGCTGCAACTGCTACGCTCGAAATCGTGGTAATAACCTGCAAAAAAACTCTTAGGAATGGAGATAAACAATACTCTCAACATGCTCTGATACCATGTGAAAATTCTCACAACAGATCTAAGAGATAATGTATACCTCACAAGAGTATTATGATTAAGCAGGAAAATAGAAGAAGAGTGGTCAATGCAGTATAATGAGCAACAGAATAATAATACACTAGAACTCAGATATAAGAAAAAATACTTCACACACACTATTAATCACAATATGGACAATAAGTAGTACAATGCATAAGGATTCGAATGCCTAAGGTGGCAATTCGAATTAGCCTTCATGGAGTAATCAAAAGATCACTGGAGTGTCATCAGAGCACAACTAGTAGTCTATCTCATCATTGGTGGAGTCATCAATGCACAAGTAACATTCAACCGTCAGTCAAACTGAGTCTAACTGAGTGTGGTAGGTGTAACTGAATGTAACTGGCACATGGAGACAGTAACTGAATGAAGGAGGCTCAGTGGAGGGTGCATGATGAGCTAACTAGAGTTAGAACAGGTAGTCATGTCTCATCAGAGGTCAATCAGAGTGATAGCAGCAATGAGGAGTCAGTCTAGCCTCAAATCAAGGAAAGACTGGTGGCTAACTGAAGTAAACTGGACTGGTAGGTGAGAAAGGCACCCTTCTCATGCAGTAGGTGAAAGGAGGGCACATGACAGGCTAGGAAGGTTGAAACTATCTGGAAGGAAGCTCCGGGGGCTAGCTCACTGAGGGCTAGGTGCTGGGACTGATGACTGGAAAGCATGCAAATGCATGCAAACCCTAAAAGTGCATGCATGACTGAAAATGTAAATGATCAAAATACTGGTGGGACTAGGATGGAGTATAGGAATATCCTAACATAGAAATCCAACTGTGCAGCAAAACATGGTTCTAGGGAGTCTTGCAAGTGTGCCTAGGGAGGTTCCCGCTGGGAACGCTAGCCATACCTACCCGGTCGACGATTTTGCAAATTTGACCCCAATGCACAAAAATTGCACACTCCCTCAATAAGCAAAACCCTAGTTTCTGAAATGGACATACAAGATGACACCTGGGCCACAAGACTAGAAGAGAGGGGCACCCATAGCACTATCCCAATGTCCTGAATACAACGGAGTCGATGGTTCGTCGATCGGAGCTACAATCGTCATTGTATGGCTCGTTCAATCTCGCATCCAAAAGGCCTTCAGGGACACCTGCTCGATACCTACCGGGGGCATAGAACTCCAACCGTGCAGCAAAACCTCACTCCGGGGAGTCCTAGAAGTGTGCTTAGGGAGGTTCCAGCTGGGAACGCTAACCATAAGTGCCCGATGGAGGATTTTGCAAAGTTGACCCCCATGTGCAAAAATTACACACTCCCTCACTGAGCAAAAACATAGTTTCCAAAATGGACTTACAAGGTGACACCTGGGCCACTGGACTAGAGAAGAGGGGAACCCCTAGCACTATCCCGATGTCTTGAATCCAACAGAGTCGACGGTTTGTCGATCTGAGCCACGGTCATCATTCTATGGCTCGTTCCGTCTTGCATTCAAAAGGCCTTCAGGGACACCTGTTGGATGCCTACCGGGGGCATAGAATTCCAACCGTGCAACAAAACCAGGTTCCGGTGAGTCCTGCAAATGTTCATAGTGAGGTTCCAGCTAGGAACGCTAGCCATACCTGCCCAGTCGACAATTTTGAAAATTTGACCCCAATGTGCAAAAATTGCACACTCCTTCACTAAGCAAAACCCTAGTTTCCGAAATGGATGCACAAGATGACACCCAGCTAGAGGAGCAGAGGAAAGGGGCACCCCTAGCACTATCCCTACATCCTGAATCCAGTGGAGTCGAAGGTTCATTGATCGGAGCCACGGTCATCATTCTATGGCTCATTTCGTCTCGCATCCAAAAGGCCTTCAGGGACACATGCTAGATACCTACCAAGGGCATAGAACTCCAACCGTGTGACAAAACCTAGTTTTTGGGAGTCTTTTAAGTGTGCATAGGGAGGTTCCAGCTGGGAACGCTAGCCGTAAGTGCCTGGCAGAGGATTTTGCAAATTTGACCCCTGTGTGCAAAAATTGCACACTCCCTCACTGAGCAAAACTGTGGTTTCCAAGATGGACCTACAAGGTGACACCTAGGCCACTGGACTCAAGGAGAGGAGCACCCCTAGCACTATCCTGACATCCTGAATCAAACAGAGTCGATGATTCGTTGATCCGAGCCGCGGTCGTCATTTTATGGCTCGCTCCGTCTCGCATCCAAAAGGCCTTCAGGGACACCTGCTAGATACCTACCGAGGGCATAGAATTCCAACCTTGCAACAAAAACGGGTTTCGAGGAGTCTTGCAAGTGTGCCTAGGGAGGTTCCGGTTGGGAATGCTAGCCATACCTGTCCAGTTGACGATTTTGCAAATTTGACACCAACGTGCAAAAATTGCACACTCCCTCACTGAGCAAAACCCTAGTTTCCAAAATGGACGTACAAGATGACAGCTGGGCCATGGTAGTAGAGGAGAGGGGAAACCCTAGCACTATCCCTACGTCCTGAATCCAACGAATTCAACGGTTTGTCGATCGGAGCCATAGTCATCATTCTATGGCTTGTTCCATCACACATCCAAAAGGCCTTCATGGACACCTGCTCGATACCTACCGGGGGCATACAATTCCAACCGTGCAACAAAAACTAGGTTACGGGGAGTCCTACAAGGGTTCCTAGGGAGGTTCTAGCTGGGAACACTAGCTGAAGTGCCCGATGGAGGATTTTGCAAACTTGACCCCCGTGTTCAAAAATTGACACTCCCTCACTAAGGAAAACCCTGGTTTCCAAGATGGACCTATAAGGTGACACTTGGGCCACCTGACCGGAGGGGAGGGGCACCTCTAGCACTATACTGACATATTGAATCCAATGGAGTTGACTGTTTGTCGATCCGAGCCATGGTCGTCATTCTATGGCTCGTTCCGTCTCGCATACCAAAGGCCTTCAGGGACACCTACTGGATACCTACCGGGGCCATAGAATTCAAACCGTGCAACAAAACTGGGTTCCGAAAAGTCCTGCAAGTGTGCCTAGGGAGGTTCCAGCTTGAAACGATAGCCATACCTTCCTGGTCGATGATTTTGCAAATTTGACCCCAATGAGCAAAAATTGCACACTCCCTCACTGAGCAAAACCCTAGTTTCTGAAATGGACGTACAAAATGACACCTCAGCCACAGCACTGGATTAGAGGGGACCCTCTAGCACTATCCCAATGTTCTGAATCCAACGGAGTCTACGGTTCGTCGATCAGAGCCATGGACGTCATTCTATGGCTCGTTCTGTCTCGCATCCTAAAGACCTTCAGGGACAGCTGTTGGATAGCTACCGGGGGCATAGAATTCCAACCGTGTAACAATACCATGTTTAGGGGAGTCCTACAAGTGTGCCTAGGGATGTTCCATCTGGGAACACTAGCCATAACTTCCGAGTCGATGATTTTGCAAATTTCACCCCAATATGAAAAAATTCCACACTCCCTCACTGAACAAAACCCTAGTTTCCGAAATGCATGTACAATATGAAACCTGGCCCATGGGACCGGAGAAGAGGGGAACCCCTACAACTATCCTGACATCTTGAATCCAATGGAGTTGATAGTTCATCGATCGGAGCCACGGTCGCCATTCTATGGCTCATTCTGTCTCACATCCAAAAGGCCTTCAAGGACACCTACTAGATACCTGCTGGGGGCATAGAACTCCAACTGTGCATCCAAACCTGGTTCTGGGGAGTCCTGCAAGTGTGCCTAGGGAGGTTTCACTTGGAAATGCTAGCCGTAAGTGCCCGGCGGAGGATTTTACAAAGTTGACCCCCGTGTGCAAAAATTGCACACTCCCTCACTTAGCAAAACCCTGGTTTCCAAGATGGACCTGCAATTTGACACCTGGGCCACTAGACTGGAGGAGAGGGGCACCCCTAGCACTATCCCAATGTCCTGAATCCATCGGAGTCGACGGTTCGTCGATCCGAGCCACGATCGTCATTCTATGGTTCGTTCCTTCTTGCATAAAAAAGGCCTTCAGGGACACCTATTGGATACCTGTCGGGGGCATAGAACTCCAACCGTGCTGCAAAACCTCATTTCGGGGAGTCCTGCAAGTGTTCCCATGGAGGTTCTAGCTAGGAACTCTAGCCGTAAGTGCCCGATGGAGGATTTTGCAAAGTTGAACCCCATGTGCAAAAATTGCACACTCCCTCATTGAGCAAAAATATAGTTTCCAAAATTGACCTACAAGGTGACATTTGGGCCATTGGACTAGAGAAGAGGGGAACCCCTAGCACTATCCCGATGTCCTGAATCCAACAGAGTTGACGGTTCATCGATCTGAGCCATGGTCGTCATTTTATGGCTCGTTCCATCTCGCATCCAAAAGACCTTCAGGGACACCTGCTGGATACCTACCGGAGGCATAGAATTCCAACCGTGCAAGAAAACTAGGTTCCAAGGAGTCTTCCAAGTGTGCCTAGGTAGGTTCCAGATGGGAACGGTAGCCATACCTTCCCATTCGATGATTTTGCAAATTTGACCCCAATGTGCATAAATTGCACAATCCCTCACTAAGCAAAACCCTAGTTTCAGAAATGGATGCATAAGATGAAACCTGGGCCACAAGACTCAAGGAGAGGGGCACCCCTAGCACTATCCCGACATCCTCAGTCCAACGGAGATGACGGTTCGTTAATTGGAGCCATGGTCATCATTCTATGGCTCGTTCCGTCTCGCATCCAAAAGGCCTTCAGGAACACCTGCTGGATACCTGCCGAGGACATAGAACTCTTAACGTGCAACAAAACCTTATTTCGGGAAGTCCTGCACATGTGCCTAGGGAGGTTCCAGCTGGGAATGCTAGTCGTAAGTGCCCGTCAAAGGATTTTGCAAAGTTGACCCCCATGTGCAAAAATTGCACACTCCCTCATTAAGAAAAACCCTGGTTTCCAAGATGGACCTACAAGGTGACACCTGGGCCACTGGACTGGAGGAGAGGGGCACCCCTAGCACTATCCCAATGTCCTGAATCAAACGGAGTTGACGATTTGTTGATCCGAGCCACAGTCATCATTCTATGGCTCGTTCCATCTCGTATCCAAAAGGCCTTCAGGGACACTTGTTGGATACCTACCAGGCGCATAGAATTCCAACCGTGCAACAAAAATGGGTTTCATGGAGTCCTACAAGTGTGCTTGGGGAGGTTCCAGCTAGGAACGCTAGCCCTCACTACCCAGTCGACGATCTTGAAAATTTTACCCCAATGTGCAAAAATTGCACACTCCCTCACTGAGCAAAACCCTAGTTTCCGAAATGGACATACAATATGACACCTGGGCGACAGGACAAGTGGAGAGGGGCACCCCTAGCACTATCTTGATGTCTTGAATCCAATGAAGTTGACGGTTCATTGATCGGAGACACGGTCGTCATTCTATGGCTCATTCTGTCTCACATCCAAAAGCCCTTGAGGGACACCTGCTTGATACCTACCAGGGGCATAGAATTCCAACTGTGCAACAAAACCCCTTTCCAGGGAGTCCCACAAGTGTGCCTAGGGAGGTTCCAGTGGGCAATTCTAGCCAAAGTGCTTGACGAAGGATTTTGCAAAGTTGACCCCCGTGTGCAAAAATTGCACACTCCCTCACTGAGCAAAACCTTGGTTTCCAAGATGGACCTACAAGATGACACCTAGGCCACTGGACTGGAGGCGAAGGGCACCCCTAGTACTATCCCAAAGTCTTGAATCCAACGGAGTCAACGGTTCGTCGATCCGAGCCATGGTCGTCATTCTATGGCTTGTTCTGTATCGCATACAAAAGGCCTTCAGGGACACCCGCTAGATACCTACCAGGGGCATAGAATTCCAACCATGCAACAAAACTGGGTTTTAGGGAGTCCTGCAAGTGTGCCTAGGGAGGTTGCAGCTGGGAACGCTAGCAATACCTTCCCGGTCGACGATTTTGCAAATTTGACCTCAATGTGCAAAAATTACACAGTCCCTCACTGAGAAAAACCCTAGTTTCAAAAATGGACATACAAGATCACACTTGGGCCATAGGACTGGAGGATAGGGGCACCCCTAGTACTATCCTGATGTCCTAAATCCAACGGAGTTGACGGTTCGTCGATCTGAGCCATGGTCGTCATTCTATGGCTCGTTCCGTCTCGCATCCAAAAGACCTTCAGGGACACCTGTTGGATACCTACCGGGGGCATAGAATTCCAACCGTGCAACAATATCGAGTTTAGGTGAGTCCTATAAGTGTGCTAAGGGATGTTCCAGCTGGGAACGCTAGCAATACCTACCCGATCGACGATTTTGCAAATTTAACCCCAATATGAAAAAATTGCATACCCCTCACTAAGAAAATTCCTAGTTTTCGAAATGAACATACAAGATGACACCTGGACCATGGGACCAGAGGTGAGGGGCACCCCTACCACTATCCTGACATCTTGAATCCAACGGAGTCAACGGTTCATCGATCGGAGCAACGGTCGTCATTCTATGCCTCATTCTGTCTCGCATCCAAAAGGCCTTCAAGGACACCTGCTAGATACCTACCCGGGGCATAGAACTCCAACTGTGCAGCCAAACCTAGTTTCGTGGAGTCCTACAAGTGTGCCCAGGGAGGTTCTAGCTAGGAATGTTAGCTGTAAGTGCCCGACGGAGGATTTTGCAAAGTTGACCCCTGTGTGCAAAAATTGCATGCTCCCTCACTTAGCAAAACCCTAGTTTCCAAGATGGACCTACAATGTGACACCTAGGCCACTGGACCGGAGGAGAGGTGCATGCCTAGCACTATCCCGACATCCTAAATCCATCGGACTTGACGGTTTATCGATCCGAGCCACGGTCGTCATTCTATTTCGCGTTCCGTCTCACATCCAAAAGGCATTCAGGGACACCTGCTGGATACCTGCCGGGGGCATAGAACTCCAACCGTGCAACAAAACCTCATTCCGAGGAGCCTTGCAAGTGTACCTAGGGAGGTTCCACCTGGGAACGCTAGCCGTAAGTGCCCGACGGAGGATTTTGCAAAGTTGACCCCCATGTGCAAAGCTTGCACACTCCCTTATCGAGCAAAAACATAGTTTCCAAAATGGACCTAGAAGGTGACACCTGGGCCACTAGACTGGAGAAGAGGGGAACCCCTAGCACTATTCTAACGTCTTGAATCCAACAGAGTCGACGGTTCATCGATCCGAGCCACGGTCATCATTCTATGGCTTGTTCCATCTCGCATCCAAAAGCCCTTAAGGGACACCTGCTGGATACCTATAGGGGGCATAGAATTCCAACCGTGCAACAAAACCTAGTTTCGAGGAGTCCTGCAAGTGTGCCTAGGTAGGTTCAAGCTGGGAACGCTATCCATACCTTCTCGGTCGATGATTTTGCAAATTTGACCCCAATGTGCAAAAATTGCACACTCCCTCACTAAGCAAAACCCTAGTTTCCAAAATGGATGCACAAGATGAAACCTGGGCCACGAGACTGGAGGAGAGAAGAACCCCTAGCACTATACCAATGTCCTGAATCCAACGGAGATGATGGTTCGTCGATCGGAGCCGCGGTCATCATTCTCTGGCTCATTCCGTCTTGCATCTAAAGGGCCTTCAGGGACAGCTGCTGGATACCTGCCAAAGGCATAGAACTCCAACTGTGTAACAAAACCTGGTTTTGAGGAGTCCTGCAAGTGTGCCTAGGGAGGTTCCAGCTAGGAATGCTAGTTGTAAGTGCTCGATGGAGGATTTTTCAAAGTTGACCCCCGTGTGCAAAAATTGCACACTCCCTCACTGAGGAAAACCCTGGTTTCCAAGATGGACCTACAAGGTGACACGTGGGACGCTGAATTGGAGGAGAGGGGCACCCCTAGCACTATCCTGACATCCTGAACCAAATGGATTCGACGGTTTGTTGATCCGAGCCATGGTCGTTATTCTATGGCTTGTTCTGTCTCGCATCCAAAAGGCCTTTAGGGACACCTACTTCATACCTACCGGGGGCATAGAATTCCAACCATGCAACAAAAACAAGTTCCGTGGAGTCTAAAAAGTGTGCCTAGGGATGTTCCAGCTGGGAACACTAGCCATACCTTCCCGGTCGATGGTTTTGCAAATTTGACCCCAGTGTGCAAAAATTGCACACTCCCTCACTAAGCAAAACCCTAGTTTTTGAAATGGATGTACAAGATGACACCTGGGAAACAGGAACAGAGGAGAGGGGCACCCCTGGAAATATCCCGACATTCTGAATCCAACAAAGTCAATGGTTTGTCGATCGGAGCCACGATCATCATTCTATGGCTCATTTTGTCTTGCATCCAAAAGGCCTTCAGGGACACCTGCTCGATACCTACCGGGGACATAGAATTCCAACCGTGCAACAAAACTGGGTTTCGGGGAGTCTTGCAAGTGTGCCTAGGGAGGTTCCAGCTGGGAACACTAGCCGTAAGTGCCCAATGGAGGATTTTGCAAAGTTGACCCCCATGTGCAAAAATTGTACACTCCCTCACTAAGCAAAACCCTGGTTTCCAAGATAGACCTACAAGGTGACACTTGGGCCACTGGACCAGAGGAGAGGGGCACCCCTAGTACTATCCCGATGTCTTGAATCCAACGGAGTCAATGATTCATCGATCCGAGCCATGGTCGTCATTCTATGGCTTGTTCTTTCTTGCATACAAAAGGCCTTCAGGGACACCTGCTCGATACCTTTCAGGGGCATAAAATTCCAACCGTGAAACAAAACCGGAATCTGTGGAGTCCTGCAAGTGTGCCTAGGAAGGTTCCAACTGGGAACGCTAGCCATACCTTCCCGGTCAATGATTTTGCAAATTTCACCCCAATGTGCGAAAATTGCACACTCCCTCACTGAGCAAAACCCTAGTTTCTAAAATGGACGCACAAGATGACACCTGGGCCACGGGACTGGAGGAAAGGCGCACCCCTAGCACTATCCAGACGTCTTGAATCCAACGGAGTCGACAGTTGGTTGATACAAGCCACGGTCGTCATTCTATTTCTCGTTCCACCTTGCATCCAAAAGGCCTTCAAGAACACCTATTGGATACCCACCGGGGGCATAGAATTCCAACCATGCAACAGTACTGGGTTCAAGGGAGTCCTACAAGTTTGCCTAGGGATGTTCCAGCTGGGAACGCTAGCCATACCTGCCCGGTCGACGATTTTGCAAATTTCACCCCAATATGCAAAAATTGCACACTCCCTCAATGAGCAAAACCCTTGTTTCCGAAATGGACGTACAAGATGACACCTAGGCCACGGGATCAGAGGAGTGGGGCACCCCTACCACTATCCCGGCATCCTGACTCCAACGGTGTCAACAACTCGTTGATCGGAGCCATGACCGTCATTCTATGACTCGTTCTATCTCGCATCCAAAAGGCCTTCAAGGACACCTGCTGGATACCTGCCGGGGGCATAGAACACCAACCGTGCAACAAAACCTAGTTCCAGGGAGTCTTGCAAGTGTGCCCAAGGAGCTTCCAGCTGGGAATGCTAGCCATAAGTTCCCATCGGAGGATTTTGCAAAGTTGACCCCCGTGTGCAAAAATTGCACACTCCCTCACTCAACAATACCCTGGTTTCCAAGATGGACCTACAATGTGACACCTGGGCCACTGGACTGGAGGAGAGGGGCACCCCTAGCAATATCCAGACGTCCTAAATCCAACAAAGTTGACGGTTCATCGATCCGAGCCACGGTCGTCAATTTATGGCTCATTCCGTCTCGCATCCAAAAGGCCTTCAGGGACACCTGCTGGATAACTCCCGAGGCATAGAACTCCAACCGTGCAGCAAAACTTCATTCCGGGGAGTCCTGTAAGTGTGCCCAGGGAGGTTCCAGGTGGGAACTCTAGCTGTAAGTGCCCGAAGGAGGATTTTGTAAAGTTGACCCCCATGTGCAAAAATTGCACACTCCCTCACTGAGCAAAAAAGTAGTTTCCAAAATGGACCTACAAGGTGACACTTGGGCCATTGGACCAGAAAAGAGGGGAACCCCTTGCACTATCCCGACGTCCTGAATCCAATGGAGTCGATGGTTGGTCGATCCGAGTGAAGGTCATCATTCTATGGCTCGTTTCGTCTCACATCCAAAAGGCCTTCAGGGACACCTGTTGGATACCTACCGGGGGCATGGAATTCCAACCGTGCAACAAAACCAGGTTTCGGGGAGTCCTAAAAGTGTGCCTAGGTATTTTCTAGCTAGGAACAATAGCCATACCTTCCCGGTCGATGATTTTTCAAATTTGACCCCAATGTGCAAAATTTGCACACTCCCTCACTGAGAAAAACCCTAGTTTCCGAAATGGATGAACAAGATGAAACCTGGGCCACAGGACCGGAGGAGAGGGGCACCCCTATCACTATCCTGACGTCCTGAATCCAACGGAGTTGACTGTTTGTCGATCAGAGCCAAGTTCGTCATTCTATGGCTCGTTCCGTCTCCCATCCAAAAGGCCTTCAGCGACACCTACCGGATACCTACCGAGGGCATAGAACTCCAACCGTGCACCAAAACCTGGTTTCAGGGAGTCCTGCAAGTGTGCCCAGGGAGGTTCCAGCTGGGAACACTAGCCATAAGTGCCTGGTAGAGGATTTTGCAAAGTTGACCCCCGTGTGCATAAATTGCACACTCCCTCATTGAGCAAAACCATGGTTTCCAAGATGGACCTACAAGGTGTTGAAATACTGTAACTTCTAAGAATATTATATTTGTACTTTATTATTCCGGAGATGTTTCATTCCTCCGATGAGACTTTGTCATGTATCAGGAGATGTTTATTCCTCCGTGGTAACTTGGGTTATTAGACTTCCCTAGTGGGGTCGGCCTTGTATGTGTTATGTGGGTCAAAGGGTTATTACACCACCCTAGTGGGGTCGGCTCTTTCACATTATGTAAAGTGGTTAAGTTTGGACTTACCTAGCTTGTGTAAAAGACAAGTCGGAGTTGTGTATAAATAGAGGAGGTGTGTTCCTCATTTAACACACATTACACTCACTTGTGAATAGCGCATAGGTGAGGGATATATCTTCTATGGAGGAGGAGGAGCTCATGTCTAGGGTTTACATCTTTGTATTTGTTGGTCATCTATATTGAGGAAGATTTGTTGGGTTTTCTACCCCAAGAGGGTTTCCCAGGATAAATATGTGTCTCTTGTGCTTATCTATGCTTGTTGTTCTTTTAGTGATCCTGTATATGCGATTGTTGTGAAATGGAATGTAATGCTGATATTTTATGTCTTAGCATGTTAAATATTAACATGGTATTAGAGCTAACCTGAAGGAAGGCAATGCATGGCACTTACGACACTTGCTTCACTTGCGACAATTTGAAGGTTAGGGTTTTTTATAGCAAATAACAGTCATCGTGGGACTTTTGCTATAAATCCATTTTTGTGAAGCTTCAGGATCTGAAACCTTTACAGGTTGTAGATAACATCCCCATGTACCTTTTGTCTGAAGGAAAACCTCTAATTCGATTTACTTTATGATTTATGATGCGTACAAGTTAGGGTTTCTGCCTCTTCTAGATCTCAGTCATAAATAGGTGACCTAGGAAAAAAGGTCACAACTTGGGCTAGGAAGCTCCAAATGAAATTTCGTAAGGAGTGACAAGTAGGGCGCGGACTGTAATTTCTCAAGTAACTTTTTCAGAGACCGAAACTGAACCAGTGACACGTGGCACTCCGTACAAGTTCGCTCTCCTGTTTTATCCCATAAACCGTTCACGTTGCGACACTTGGCATAAATCTCGCTCAGAGAATCCAATTGAGGTCAAACCTATGGGGTTGGAAAGATGACAGGTCAAGCTACCACAGGCCAATATTTTAGACTCTGTGAATTCGTAATTTCAGAGATGCACCAGAAAAAATCAAGTGCATATTTCTGTCAAAACAGAATTGTTTTCTGAGTACCTCCATTCTTGGCATATCTTTGCTACTGGAATTTAGGGCTTCGGAGAAAGTTGTAATTTTTATAATCAGAGTCCACGGATGAATGCTCCTAATCAAAATCTAAATTTAGAGACCAAGATCGAAATTTTTGGTTGGTCAAAAGGGTGGGATTGATCAAACCCTAGTTCGGGATTTTGATCGGAAAGATGGAAAATTAGGGCTTCTGCAAAAGTTGGAATTTTTTAAGTCTGTGACCACGGCTGGAAGATCCTAAGAAAAATTGAAGTTTATAGCTTTGGATCGAACCTTTTGGTTGGGAAAAAGGGTGGGATTTATCAAACCCTAGTTCAAGGTCCTGTCCAGTGAATCCAGAAGTTTCAAAGGCAATTTTGAGGGGTCAAATTTTGCAGTTTTCAAAATTGAATTATACTAGCTTGATCAGCTCAGAAAGCCACATATTTCCATCCATTCAGAAGTTTTAAATTCAAAGTTTGAATTTTTAGGGTCTCTTTGACAAACTCTAATCCAGCTCCAGATCTAGTTTCAGCAAATCAAAGTGGATTGGATTAAAATCAATCCTAACAGGTATGACTTGAGGAAATACAGGTATGTTTTGAAATTTGTTCATGATTAAGTTTATGATATGATTGTCTTCATGTTATTGAGGTTAGTACAATTATGTTTGTTTGATAATGAATGCATGTGAATGATAGAAGGAATTCATTGATTAAGGTTATCACACTTATGATTGTACTAATGCACTTGTGGTGTTGTATGAGGATTATGTTGTCTGCTAACAGGATACAGGTACATCAAGAAAGACAAATCAAGTTCTATAACCATGATGACATAAGGACAAAGACTCGTCCATAGTCTTTGACCACATAGAAGATTTAGTTACGAGGTATGTATGACTTTGTTCTACTATCCTTAACTTATGAGATATGCAGGTTCTAGCACAAGGTCTCTAAATCATTGAAGAGAACAAAGAAGATATTGTTTAGGTATGTTAGACATAACTAAGCATGTATACTAATCCAGGTATGTTTTCCTATGTCAAGTTAGAATCCTACTTTGTGCTAGGATCTTAGTATACCCATGTATTGAATGATCATGACCATACATATTCAAGATTACTTAGAATCATAATGTTGTGATAATATTGAGCTTATACTAATGAATGTATGATCATGTATGAGATCATGATGATGAGACTAGTGTACACTTAAGCATCCATAGTGGTCAAGGATGGATAGAAGCTCATGAAATGGAAGGGAAGTAGAGACCAAGAAGGAAGCAACCTCACAAGACATAAAAAGATAAGTATTCGAATTACTGAATAGTCTATGATATTGCTTGTAATAGTTGTATGCATATTTGTATTCCTAGAATATATCATGCTAAGTATTCATACAGCATTGAACAGTATACTACTAATATGTATATGATTGGTAAGTTGGACAAACATTCCATTGTTGCTTATCTAGAATGAAACCTCTTTGCTGACATGCTGAGACCTGTGCATGCTCTCGATAGTATGTTCTGGTAGAGATGGAAGGAATCTAGATAACCACTGTATACATACAGGATATGGAAAAGTGTTGTGCCAAATTATTGGTCAAAATAGTTGCATAACCATGTGAATCATATTTGTATGCATAAAAGGTTATCATGTCAACATGATTTGATGATTATGAAGTATTACTAATCATGTAATTAACTTTGACTTGTAGGAAAGATCATGAAGAATGATGAACATTGAACAAGTGATGGATGTTCAACAAGAAGACTTACAAATCAAACATGCAATAGAAGGCTCGTGGCTAGAAGATTCTCTTAGAAAGAGGAAGAGGATCATGAAAAGCTGTTTTCTCCAAGTGGCTAGATAAGACCATTCTCTTAATGGTGTAATTGAAGAAGAAATGTGAATCGAGAAAACTCCCAGGATTCCAGAAAGATCTATACGGGTACCATAGTCTTAGTAATCACCATGGGTGATGCGGATTTCAACCTTTGCTACAAGGTTGAAAATGGTTTCTATATTCATATGACATTCTTCTCATAGATGGATGCAAGAAGGAACTCACCACAAGAGTTCAAATGATCTTGAGGCTCATATTAGTAGACCCATCTGATGAGAGATGGCACGGATAGATATGCAGAAGATCACTCAGAGTAGGAATGATGTTCAGTCACAGATGGAGAATTGATATCTTCTTGACAAGCTTGGGCTTTACCAGAAGTAAAGTTGATCCTAACCTTTACCTTAAGGTTATGGATGATACTATGATTTTATGTGGGTGATCTCTTTCTGACAAGGAATGAGAAACAGATCATGGAAGGAAAGAAGAAGTTACCTACAGAATTTGAGATGAAAGATCTCAGATTGATACATTACTTCCTAGGTCTGGAAGTATGGCTAGGCTCAGAAGGAATATTTCTCAACCAAGGAAAGTATGCTGAGAAATATTGAAAAGATTTGATGTGTTGGAATGGCCACTCTCATGGACTCCAACTTGAAGCTGTTAGCGGATGACCCATCAGAGTTAGTGGATGTAACTCTGTACAGACAGATTATTGGGTCATTGATGTATCTGACGAATACTAGGTTAGATATATGCTTTGTTGTGAACACCTTTAGGCAGTATCCAGTGGAACCTAGACATGTTCACTTAATAGCTGCAAAGAATGTGGTGAGGTACCTGAAGGGTACGATAGAATTTGGTCCATATTATCTTGGAGATCATGAGTTCAGATTATATGGCTACACAGATGCTGATTAGGAAAGAAGTGTATCAGACAGGAAGAGCACATCGGGCGGATGTTATTGTTTGGGATCTACCATGATCTCGTGGTTTAGCAGGAAGCAGTCTAGTGTGGTTCTCAGCACAGCTGAAGTGGAATATATAGTTGCTTGCTCTTCTAGTTGTGAAGTGGTATGGCTTAGGAAGTTGTTATTAGAATTGTTTGACTTGGAGATGGAACCCACTGTGATCTTGTGTGACAACCAGAGTTGTATCAAGATCATAGAGATTCCAGTGTTCCATGATAAGTCAAAGCACATAGAGATCCGATATTTCTATATGGTGCAGAAAGGAACTATCAAAGCTTGAGTATGTGAGCACTGACGAACAAGTTGTTGATGTATTGACCAAACCTTTGTCTCGAGTAGAGTTTGAGTATTTCCGAGATAAGCTTGGTGTCATTTAGAAGGACCCTCCTCGAAAGGGGGAGTGATATGGTCGATGGTGATATTTGGATATTGGCATCGTTGTGGATACCTGTATCGATGATAAGATTTCCTGCATCGACAGTGAGGATACTTATATTGGTGATACCTACAGTGAGGTTGGTGAATGGTCCTTAGACAGGGTCTAAGTTGACAAGGGGACTGTATCATCCTTGAACACATGTTCTAAAAGAGATCCGTAGACATATGTCTCTGAGAAAGAAGAGGGATTGTATCATCCTTGAACAAATGTTCTAAAAGAGATTCGTAGACATATGTCTCTGAGAAATAAGAGGGATTGTATTATCCCCGGACTTCGGTCCCATGATTGAACCATAGACAAATGTCTCCGAGAATGTGGGGATTGTATCTTCCTCAGACTTCGATCCCAGAATTGATCCATAGACAGATGTCTCCGAGAATGTGGGGATTGTATCTTCCCCGGACTTCGGTCTAGGATTGATCCGTAGACAGATGTCTCCAAGAATGTGGGGATTGTATCTTCCCCGGACTTCGGTCCCAGAATTGATCCATAGACAGATGTCTCCAAGAATGTGGGGATTGTATCTTCCCCGGAATTCGGTCCCAGAATTGATCCATAGACAAATGTCTCCAAGAATGTGGGGATTGTATCATCCCCAGACTTTGGTCCCAGAATTGATCCATAGAAAAATGTCTCCAAGAAAGAAGAGGGATTGTATCATCCCCGGACTTCGGTCTGAGAATTGATCCGTAGACATATGTCTCCAAGAATGTGGGGATTGTATCTTCCCCGAACTTCGGTCAGAGAATTGATCCGTAGACAAATGTCTCCGAGAATGTGGGGATTGTATCTTCCCCAGACTTTGGTCGCAGAATTGATCCATAGACAGATGTCTCCGAGAATGTGGGGATTGTATCTTCCCCGGACTTCGGTCCCAGAATTGATCCGTAGACAGATGTCTTCGAGAATGTGGGGATTGTATCATACCTAGACTTTGGTCCCAGAATTGATCCATAGATAGATGTCTTCAAGAATGTGGAGATTGTATCATCCCCGGACTGCAGTCCCAGAATTGATCCGTAGACAAATGTCTCCGAGAATGTGGGGATTGTATCATCCCCAGACTTTGGTCCCAGAATTGATCTATGGACATCTGTCTCCGAGAATTGATGATAGGACTGCATCATCCCTAGCCATTTGGTTCAAAATGTACATGATAGGATTGCATCATCCTTGGACTCATGTCCTAAAGTGATAAGGATTTATCATCCTGGAAGTAGATTTGGATTGCATCATCCATAGACATGAGACTTGTCTTAAAAGGATCAGGATTGATCATCCTGTAAGTAAGATCTAGATTGTATCATCCATAGACATGAGAGATGTCTTAAAGTGAGCAGGATTGATCATCCTAGAATTGGATCATGTGTATTGTAGATGATCCAGAAGCTGTAGATCGAGATGATCCAGATGCTATAGATTGAGATGATCCAGATGTTGTAGATGGAGATGATCCAGATGTTGTAGATCGGATGATCCAAATGTTGTAGATCGAGATAATCCAGATGCTGTAGATCGAGATGATCCAGATGCTGTAGATTGAGATGACCCAGATGTTGTAGATTGAGATGATCCAGATGTTGTAGATCGATAGGATCTAGATGTTGATCGTGATGATCTAGATGACGATGTTGTTGATCGTGATGGTCTAGATGATGATGTTGTTCATCGTGATGGTCTAGATGATGATGATGATGATCTTGTGATGATGATGCTGATGATCGTGTGATGACGATGATGATGATCATGTGATGATGATGCTGATGATCGTGTGATGACAATGTTGATGATCATGTGATGACAATGTTGTTGATAAAGAGGATCCAGATGATGATGTTACTGTAGTTGTTCGAGTGCCATAGAAGATAAAGATTCAGTACTGAAGATGTTGATGTTCCAGTATTGAAGATGTTCCAGTAACTGCTTGAGTTACTGATGATGTATAAAGAAAGCTTCCAATGATTTATAGATGTATCATGTATGTTGTTGATGACTCCTTGATCCTGCAGATTTTGTTATAATATCCTTCTCATTAAGGGGGAGTGTTGAAATATTGTAACTTCTAAGAATATTATATTTGTACTTTATTATTTCGGAGATGTTTCAGTCCTCCGATGAGACTTTGTCATGTATCTGGAGATGTTTATTCCTCTGTGGTAACTTGGGTTATTAGACTTCCCTAGTGGGGTTGGCCCTGTAAGTGTTATGTGGGTGAAAGGGTTATTAGACCACCCTAGTGGGGTTGGCCCTATCACATTATGTAAAGTGGTTAAGTTGGGGCTGACCTAGATTGTGTAAAAGACAAGTCAGAGTTGTGTATAAATAGAGCAGGTGTTTTACTCATTTAACACACATTACACTCACTTGTGAATAGCGCATAGGTGAGGGAGAGATCTGCTATGGAGGAGGAGGAGCTCAAGTCTAGGGTTTACATCTTTTTATTTGTTGGTCATCTATATTGAGGAAGCTTTGTTGGGTTTTCTACCCCATGAGGGTTTCCCAGGATAAATCTGTGTCTCTTGTGCTTATGATGTGCTTGTTATTCTTTCAGTGATCCTGTATATGCTATTGTTGTGAAATGGAATGTAATGCTGATATTTTCTGTCTTAGCATATTAAATCTTAACACAAGGTGACACTTGGGCCACTAGAATGGAGGAGAGGGGAACCCTAGCACTATCCGGATGTCCTAAATCAAACGAAGTTGATGGTTCGTTGATCCGAGCCACGATAGTCATTCTATGGCTTGTTCTGTCTCACATCTAAAAGGCCTTCAGGGACACCTGCTGGATACCTACCGGGGGCATAGAATTCCAACCATGTAACAAAAACGGGTTCTGGGGAGTCCTACAAGTGTTCCTAGGGAGGTTCCGGCTGGAAACGCTAGCCATACCTTCTCGGTCGATGATTTTGCAAATTTGAACCCAATGTGCAAAAATTGCACACTCCCTCACTGAGAAAAGCCCTAGTTTCCGAAATGGACATACAAGATGATGTACCTGGGCCACGAGATTGGAGGAGAGGGGAACCCCTAGCACTATCCAGACGTCCTGAATCCAATGAAGTCAACGGTTTGTCGATCGGAGCCATAGTCATCATTCTATGGCTCGTTCCGTCTCGCATCCAAAAGGCCTTCATGGACACCTGCTCGATACCTACCGGGGGCATAGAATTCCAACCGTGCAACAAAACTGGGATTCGGGGAGTCCTATAACTGTGCCTAGGGAGGTTCCAACTGGGAACACTAGCTGTAAGTGCCTGACAAAGGATTTTACAAAGTTGACCCCCGTGTGCAAAAAATTGCACACTCCCTCATTGAGCAAAACCCTGGTTTCCAAGATGGACCTACAAGGTGACACCTGGGCCAATGGACTAGAGGAGAGGGGCACTACTAGCACTATCTTGACGTCTTGAATCGAATAGATTCGACGGTTCGTCGATCGGAGCCATGGTCGTCATTCTATGGCTCGTTCCGTCTCGCATCCAAAAGGCGTTCAGGGACACCTGCTAGATACCTACCAGGGGCATAGAATTCCAACCGTGCAACAAAACTAGGTTCCAGGGAGTCCTGCAAGTGTGCCTAGGGAGTTTCCAACTGGGAACGCTATCAATACCTTCCCGGTCGACAATTTTGCAAATTTGACCCCAATGTGCAAAAATTTCACACTCCCTCACTGAGCAAAACCCTAGTTTCCGAAATGGACATACAAGATGACACCTGGGCCATAGGACCAAAGGAGAGGGGCACCCCTAGCACTATCTCGACGTCCTGAATCCAATGAAGTTGATGGTTCATCGATCAGAGCCACGGTTGTCATTCTATGGCTCATTCCATCTCGCATCCAAAAGGCCTTCATGGACACCTCCTGGATGCCTACCGGGGGCATAGAATTCCAACCGTGCAACAAAAATGGGTTTTGGGGAGTCCTAGAAGTGTGCCTAGGGAGGTTCTAGCTGGAAAGGCTAGCCATACCTACCCGGTTGACGATTTTGCAAATTTGACCCCAATGTGCAAAACTTGCACACTCCCTCACTAATCAAAACCCTAGTTTCTGAAATGGACGTACAATATGACACCTGGGCCACAGGACCAGAGGAGAGGGGAACCCCTAGCACTATCCCGACGTCCTGAATCCATGGAGGTGACAGTTCATCGATCAGAGCCACGGTCATCATTCTATGGCTTGTTCCATCTTGCATCCAAACGACCTTCAAGGATACCTGTTGGATACTTGCCGGGGGCATAGAACTCCAGCCGTGCAGCAAAACCTGGTTCTGGGGAGTCCTACAAGTGTGCCTAGGGAGGTTCCAGCTGGGAACGCTAGCCATACTTTCCTAGCAGAGGATTTTACAAATTTGACCCCAATGTGAAGGCCGTGCCAATTCGCTCAAGGGGGCCATTTATCGTCCGGAGGCCCCCGAGTGTGCATGGCCACCATGGACAGGTCCAAAATGGCCATGTGAAACTGTGGGAGGTGACATAGTCCAAGTTTGCTCGCCTGTTTGGGTTCCGTGGCCTCGGATCAAATCCTCCAAGTGTCCCTGAATGGCCTGGGAATGCCCGACTAGAATGCCCGTACCACCCAAACCGTGGCTCGGTTCATGAATCCGTTAATTCCAGTGGGTCCGTGACACTGGTTTTAAGTTAGAGGACCCCCCATAGCATCCCTCAAAGACCCGGAAGCAGTGCCAATGGGCCATCTCCAGAGCTAGGGTTTTGCTCAGTGAGGGCCATTCCAATTTCGCTCAAGGGGGGCATTTCTCGTCCGGAGGCCCCCGGGCGTGCGTGGCCACCATGGACAGGTCCACAATGGCCACCTTGACTTGTGGGATGTGACGGAATCCAAGTCCGCTCACCGGTTTGGGTTCCGTGGCCCCGGAGCAAATCCTCCAAGTGTCCGTGAATGGCCCCAGGATGCCCGACTAGAATGCCCGTAGCACTCGAACCGTGGCTCGGTTCGCAAATCCGTCGATTCCGGTGGGTCTAGGACGTCAGGTTTCACCCAGGGGTCCCCCCACAGCGTTCCTCAAAGACTTGGAAGAAGTGGAAATGTTAGGAACCCGTGTCAACCCTTCTCTTTACTATGTTAGTATATTGTTGTTGGACGCATATGCTTTGTAAGTCGTCCTGTAGTATTTGTTGACCCATAGTTTATATTAGCCCATAGTATTGACCCATAGTATTGGACGCATATGCTTTGTAAGTTGTCCCGTAGTATTATATGTCCCATGGTTTTGACTCATGGTATTGGGCATAGACTTAGTATATAAGTGTGTATTGAGGTCATTGAAGGCACCATGAAGTTAATTGTATTTAGCTTGCTCAAAGGAGGTTGCCCCCTCGAAGTGGCCTGTGATCAATATAAAAGTGATTTTGAGTTCTATTATTTTTGATATCTCATGTATTTGCATTAATTAATTATTGTAGGTTCATCACATCTGGTATCAAAGCACTTTCTTGGGCTCGTTGGGTGGAATTTTTGCCAAATTTTTATTTTTTTTTCACGCTATTGCAAGTTCGGATCTGGGGATAACCCCTATCCACCTAACTGTGGGAAGTACTTGGGCATAAGCTGTAAAACTCATTGTGAGGAGTACCACAGGAACTCCAAAGTAGCTGGCCCATTGAGAGGACCTGCCAGCGAAAAGGGCAACGGCCCCTACCTGATTGACTAGTTCCCACCCGTGAGGTAAAACAAGAGCTGTCGTTTGTGGCAAAGAGGTTATTAGTTTTACCTGAGTTGTGGAGTGAGGAGTATTGCCCCAATACGCAAGCCATCAGACAACATTGGTGGCCGAGTGAATCTCTTGAACTGATAGGAAGCTGCACATAACTGGGGACCATATCTATTTTCAGCTGAACTGTTGCCGATCACTTCCGCTCCAGATTCAACCATTTCAGGTCTATTCTGAAAGTAGTTCTAGATACATTCACCATTTCAGATCCATCTGTTGTGGATCCCTTCCGCATTGCTATTGCCGATCCATTTTTGAAAAAAAAAATTCTATTTTTCGGCCATATCTCCCTTGTTTCAACTCTGTTTTCCCTGAAACTTCACCGACATCCCTGCAACCCCATTCTGCATATTTCATTCCTGAAGACCCTATCCCAAATTCCACTTCCCAAGACCAGAAATCCCACATTTGTCTATTTTTAGGGTTTTCCATAACTCCAATTTTCACCCAAACTCGTTCATATTTTGCCACCGTGTTCCTTTCCTAATTCTGCTTCTTTGTCCCTCTCTATCAAATTTTCTCATTCTTTCACCCTGCTTATGAAATTCCCATTTTTGCCTCCTTGTCCATCAGAAAGTGTCTAAAACCTACTCAAACCCCAATTACCACTCTAGGTTTTTCCAAAAGCCAAATTTTCCTTTACTAAAGCAGCTTTTGTTTGTGTTTTTCTATCCATTGCCCCCCCCAAAAAGAAAAAAGAAAAAAACTCTTAGTTATGGTTGTCACCCGCGCAGGAGTAAAAACCATGGAGGAAGCACTTGCAGCCATCCAAACCAAACTCCAAGATCTGGATGAAAAATTTCTCAGCCTCCGTCTTTAGCATTCATCCATGAACAATAATCGACAGCAAGAATCTTCTACAGCCAATGGGTTCTCTTCTTCCAGCAATTTTTGTGGTCCGAAACTTGAATTTCCTCGCTTCAACAGTACTGATCCGACTAGATGGATCTGTCATGCAGATTAGTATTGCAATCTGCATAATACTTTTGATGTCCAAAAAGTTCCACTTGCATCCTTTCATTTGGAACTGGAAGCCCTTCAATGGTACCGTGGGTACATCAAGGCTCGTGATGAGCCAAAATGGACAAATTTTTGCCAACTCATTTTGCAACGATTTGGTCCTAGTGCTTTTGATGACCTCACTGGAGCACTCACTAAACTTCGTCAAAGTGGCACTGTGAGAGAGTATCAGATAGAATTTGAGAAACTAGCCAATCACATAGAAGGATTGTCTGATGAATTTTATAGGATTTGTTTTATCAGTGGTCTTAAGGATGAAATACGGTCAGAGGTTAAAATGTTCTATCCCAACACAATGATGGAAGTCCTAGGTTTGGATAAGTTGGCAGAAGACAAGCTTGCAGCCCAACAGCGCTCCAAACCCACTTTTGTTCCCTTCCGAAATATGGGTTCTCAACAACCTCCCATCCCGCCAGCTGCTCGACCAACTCCTATCAAGCATTTGTCTGAAACCGAGATGCAGGCACGCCGAGAAAAAGGGCTTTGTTATAATTGTGATGAGAAATTCACTCGGAGACATAGATGTGTTCAACAAAAGCTCTATGTCTTGGATGTGGATTCTCTGCCTGCCTCTGAACTTGGTGAAGAGGCTCCAGATATAGTAGATGATCAGGTCGACATTCAGCACCTGCCTGTTGACACCCCATCTCAGGACGACCCACCCATTATCTCTCTCCATGCTGTAACTGACATCACAACCCCACAAACAATGCAGGTCAGGGGATACTTCAAGAAGTTCCCTCTTACCATACTCATTGATTCTAGTAGCACTCATAACTTCATTGACCCTCCGATTGCCAAACAGGTTGATTGTTTTGTCCATCCTTGCTCCAACTTTGAAGTCATGGTTGCCAATGGGGGCACCTTACCTTGCAAGGGGAAGTGTCACAATGTGCGTATCTCTATGGAAGATTATAACCTGCGCTCTGACATGTTTGCCTTGTCCTTAGGCGGATCTGATGTGGTTTTGGGCATTCAATGGTTACGCACACTTGGCCCCATCTTATGGGATTTTGCTGAACTTTGGATGCAGCTTTCAGTCAATGGGATACAACACAAATTTATGGGCTTACAACTAGGGTCTCTTTGCATCATCAGTTCACATTGCTTGGAAAAGATCCTTAAGAAGAATTCACATGGTGTCATTGCTCAGCTCCATTCCCTTCAGATGCACCCACGAACGGTCTCCACTACTTCCTTGGATAGATATGTAGGTGTCTTTATTGCAATAGTAGGCTTGCTTCCTTCACGAGACCTTTCTGGTAAGCATTTTTCCGCATCTACATCTCAGCAGGACATGATGGCTATTTTGCATGCAGTACAGAAGTGGCAGCCATCCCTATTGGGGAATTATTTCTGCTTCAAGACTGATCTCCAAAGTCTGGAAACTTTCCTGGAACAATGGGTCTCCTCCCCAGCACAACTAAAATGGGTTCCCCAACTCATGGGTTATGACTATGCGACCACTTACCAGAAGGGTAAGGACAATATGGTGGCAGATGCTCCTTCTCGCACATTTGATGACCCAATTTCTCTTACAGCTATTTCTCTGCTTGTTCCAAATTGGTTGCAATCTGTTCAACAAGGCTATCTCTTCTATGAACTCCATGCTTCTTCATCAACAGGGCACTCTGGGTTCCTCAAAACGTATGATCAGGAAAAATGTAACTTCTTTTGGAAGGGATTGAAAATGATAATTCAATGGATGGTGGTTGACTGTGATACTTTCTAGGTCAACAAGGGTGAAACGACACTCCTTTCAGGATTGCTCAAACCCTTGCCCATCCCTACACAACTTTGGCCAACTATTTCTATGGCTTTCCTCGAAGCGCTCTGGTGGTACAATACCACATCTCAAAGGACACAATATGAAGCAGTCTATGGACAGACACCTCCAGTTCTTCTTCCATACACCCTTAGCAGCTCTCCAGTTCAGGAAATTGACTTGGTTCTTCGAAACCGTGCTCAAATTCTTCTCATTTTGCAGGACAATCTTCACATGGCCAGAATTCGACTGAAACAACAAGTCGATCAGCACCGTTCCGAGTGCACTTTCCATGCAGCTGATAGGGTTCTTCTTCATCTATAGCCTTCCAAGAAATCCTCCCTAACACTCCAAAGGCGTCAGTGGCCTGAACTGCAACCCAAGGATGTTACCGGGGAACCACTCCTTCAGATTCTGCAGCAATTTTCCCAACCAAAGCTTTGACGACAAAGCTTTTTCTAAGGGAGAGAGGATGTTAGGAACCTGTGTCAACCCTTCTCTTTACTATGTTAGTATATTATTGTTGGACGCATATGCTTTGTAAGTCGTCCCATAGTATTTGTTGACCCATAGTTTATATTAGCCCATAGTATTGACCCATAGTATTGGACACATATGCTTTGTAAGTCGTCCCGTAGTATTATATGTCCCATGGTTTTGACTCATAGTATTGGGCATAGATTTAGTATATAAGTGTGTGTTGAGGTCATTGAAGGCACTGTGAAGTTAATTGTATTGAGCTTGCTCAAAGGAGGTTGCCCCCTCAAAGTGGCCCTTGATCAATATAAAAGTGATTCTGAGTTCTATTATTTCTGATATCTCGTGTATTTGCATTAATTAATTATTGCAGGTTCATCACAGGAAATGGGCCATCTCCGGAGCTAGGGTTTTTCTCCCTTGAGCAAAATTGGAATGGCACTCACTGAGAAAAACCCTAGCTCCAAAGATGGCCCATTGGCACCACTTCTGGGTCTTCGAGGGATGCTGTGGGGGATCCCCTAGCTGAAACCCGGTGTCTCGGACCCACCGGAATTGACAAATTCATGAACCGAGCCACAGTTTGGGTGCTACGAGCATTCTAGTCGGGCGCCCCGGGGCCATTCAGGGACACTTGGAGGATTTGCTCCGGGGCCATGGAACCCAAACCGACGAGTGGTCCTGCAATAATTAATTAATAAAAATACACGAGATATCAGAAATAATAGAACTCAGAATCACTTTTATATTGATCACAGGCCACTTCGAGGGGGAAACCTCCTTTGAGCAAGCTCAATACAATTAACTTCACGGTGCCTTTATAGGCCTCAACACACACTTATATACTAAGTCTAGGCACCAATACCATGGGTCAATACTATGTGTCAATACAAACCATGGGCTAAGTCTAGGCGCCAATACTATGAGTCAAAACCATGGGACATATAATACTATGGGATGTCTTACAAAGCATATGCGTCCAATACTATGGGTCAATACTATGGGATAATATACACTATGGATCAACAAATACTATGGGACGACTTACAAATCATATGCGACCAACAACAATATACTAACAAAGTAAAGACATGGGTTCCTAACATCCCCTCTCCCTTAGAAAAAGCTTTGTCCTCAAAGCTTTAGATGTGGAAATTGATGCTGAATCTGAAGGAGTAGGTCCCCTGTAGCATCCTCGGGTTGCATTCTGAGCCACTAGAGCCTTCAGAGTTTCAAGGAGGATTGCATGGAAGGCTGTAGACAAAGAAGAACCATATCAATGATGTGAAAAGTGCGCTCAGAACGGTGTTTATCGGCTTGTTGTTTCAGTTGAATTCTTGCCATGTGAAAATTGTCTTGCAGAATGAGAAGAAGCTGATCACGGTTTCGAAGAATTGAGTCAATTGCCTGAACTAGGGAGCTGCTGAAGGTGTATGGAAGAAGAACTAGTGGTGCCTGTCTAGAGATTGCTTCATATGGTGTCCTTTGAGATGTGGTACTATACCACTGGAGCGCTTCTAGGAAATCCATAAAATAGTTGTCCAAATCTGTGGAGGGATGGGTAAGGGTTCGAGCAGTCCCGAAAGGAGGGTCGTTTCACCCTTGTTGACCTGGAAAGTATCATAGTCAACCACCATCCATTGAATTGTCCTTTTGAGTCCCTGCCAAAAGAAGTTACATTGTTCCTGGTCATACGTTTTGAGGAACCCAGAGTTCCCTACTGATGAAGAAGCATGGAGTTCATAGAAGAGATAGCCCCGTTGAACAGATTGCAACCAATTTGGAACAAGCGAAGAAATAGCTGTAAGAGATACTGGGTCATCAAATGTGCGAGGAGGAGCATCTTCCACCATATTGTCCTTACCCTTTTGGTAAGTGGTCACATAGTCATAACCCATGAGTTGGATAACCCATTTCAGGTGTGTTGGAGAGGAGACTCGTTGTTCCAGGAAAGTTTCTAGACTCTGGAGATTAGTCTTGATGCAGAAATAATTCCCCAATAGGGATGGCTGCCACTTCTGTACTGTATGCAAAATGGTCATCATATCCTGCTGAGAGGTAGATGCAGCTAAATTCTTACTGGAAAGGTCTCTTGAAGGCAACAAGCTCATTGGTTTAGCAAAGACACCTACATATCTATCAAAGGAAGTAGTGGAGACTGTTGGTGGGTGCATCTGAATAGAATGGAGCTGAGCGATGACACCATGTGAATTCTTCTTAAGTATTTTTTCTAGGCGATGTGAACTGATGATGTAGAGAGACCCTAGTTGTAAGCCCATAAATTTGTGTTGTGCCCCATTGACTGAAAACTGCATCCAAAGTTCAGCAAAATCCCATAAGATGGGGCCAAGTGTGCATAACCATTGAACGCCCAAAACCACATCACATCCGCCCAAGGACAAGGCAAACATGTCAGAGAGCAGGCTATAATCTTCCATAGAGATACACACATTGTGACACTTCCTCTTGCAAGGTAAGGTGCCCCCATTTGCAACCATGACTTCAAAGTTGGAGCAAGGATGGACAAAACAATCAGCCTGTTTGGCAATCCGAGGATCAATGAAGTTATGAGTGCTACCAAAATCAATGAGTATGGTAAGAGGGAGATTCTTGAAGTATCCCCTGACTCGCATTGTTTGTGGAGTGGTGATGCCAGTTACAGCATGGAGAGAGATCTCGGGTGGGTCGTCCTGAGATGGGGTGTCAATAGACGGGTGTTGAATATCGACCTGATCATCTACTGTATCTAGAGCTTCTTCATCAAGTTTTGAGGTAGGCAGAGAATCCACATCCAAGAGATAGAGCTTTTGTTGAACACATCAATGTCCTGGAGTGAATTTCTCATCACCATTATAACAAAGCCCTTTTTCTCGGCGTGCCTGCATCTCTGTTTCAGACAAATGCTTGATAGGAGTTGGTTGAGGAGCAAGCGCGATGGGAGGTCGTTGGGAACCCATATTTCTAAAGGGAACAAAGGTGGGTTTGGAGCATTGTTGAGCTGCGATCTTGTCCTGTGCCAACTTAGACAACCCTAGGACTTCCATCATTGTGTTGGGATAGAACATTTTGACCTCTGAGCGGATTTCATCCTTGAGACCACTGATAAAACAACTCCTGTAGAATTCATCAGACAATCCTTCTGTGTGATTGGCCAGTTTCTCAAATTCTGTCTGATACTCCCTCACTGTACCGATTTGGTGAAGTTTAGTGAGTGCTCCTGTGAAGTCATCAAAAGCACTAGGACCAAATCGTGACAAAAGGAGTTGGCAAAAATCTATCCAGTTTAGCTCGAGATGAGCTTTGATGTACCAACGGTACCATTGAAGGGCTTCCTGTTCCAAATGAAAGGATGCAAGTGGAACTTTCTGGACATCAAAAGTATTATGCAGACTGAAATATTTTTCTGCTCGGTATATCTATCCAGTCGGATCAGTACCATTGAAGCGAGGAAAATCAAGCTTTGGCCCACGAAAATTGCTGGAAGAAGAGAACCCGGTGGCTGCAAAAGATTTTGGTTGTCGGTTATTGTTCATGGATAAATGTTGAAGATGGAGGCTAAGAATTTTTTCATCCAGATCTTGGAGTTTGGTTTGGATGGCTGCAAGTGCTTCCTCTATGGTGTTGGCTCCTGTGCGAGTGACAACCATAACCAGTAATTTTTTTTGTTTTTGGTGGGGGGGGAGGGAAATGGATAGAAAAACACAAACACAAGCTTATTTAGTAAGGTGAAATTTGGATTTGGGAAAAACTTGGAGGGGTAATTGGGGTTTGACTAGGTTTTCGATACTTTCTGAAGGACAGGGAAGCAAAAAATGGGGATTTCAGAAGTGGAAACTCTATGGTAAAATTTGAAGGCAATCGGGTGAAAATTGAAGATCTTATGGCAAACCCTAAAAATAGACAAACGTGGGATTTCTGGTCTTGGGAAGTGGAATTTGGGATATGGTCTTCAGGAATGAAATATGCAGAATGGGATTGCAGGGATGTCAGTGAAGTTTCAGGGAAAACAGAGTTGAAACAAGGGAGATATGACCGAAAAATAGTTTTTTTTTTTTTTTTTTTTTCCAGAAATGGATCGGCAACAGCGATGTGAAAGGGATCCGCAACAGATGGATCTGCAACGACGCAGAAGGGATCGAAAACGGATAGCTCTAAAATGAAGACTGGATCTAGAATGACTTTCAGAATAGATCTGAAATGACTGGATCTGGAGCGGAAGTGATCGGCAACAGTTCAACTGAAAATAGATATGGACCCCAGGTATGTACGGCTTCCTAACAGTTCAGGTGTTTCACTCGGCCACCAATGTTATCTAACGGCTTGCGTATTGGGGCAGTACCCCTCACTTCACGGCTCAGGTAAAACTGATAACCGCTTTGCCACAAACGACAGCTCTTGGTTTACCTCACGGGTGGGAACTAGTCAATCATGTAGGGGTCGTTGTCCTTTTCGCTGGCAGGTCCTCTCAATGGGCTAGCTACTTTGGGGTTCCTATGATACTCCTCACAATGATTTTTAGGGATTATGCCCAAGTACTTCCCACAGTTAAGTAGATAGAGATTATTCCCAAATCTGAAGCTGCAACAGATGCGAAAAAAAATTTGGTAGAAATTCCACCCAACGAGCCCAAGAAAGTGCTCTGATACTAGATGTGATGAACCTGCAATAATTAATTAATGCAAATACATGAGATATCAGAAATAATAGAACTCAGAATCACTTTTATATTGATCATGGGCCACTTAGAGGGGGCAACCTCCTTTGAGCAAGCTCAATACAATTAACTTCGCGGTGCCTTCATAGGCCTCAACACACACTTATATACTAATTCTAGGCACCAATACCATGGGTCAATACTATGTGTCAATACAAACCATGGGCTAAGTCTAGGCGCCAATACTATGTGTCAAAACCATGGGACATATAACACTATGGGACGACTTACAAAGCATATGCGTCCAACAACAATATACTAACAAAGTAAAGAAATGGGTTCCTAACAGCTCAAAGGAGGTTGTCCCCTCGAAGTGGCCCGTGATCAATATAAAAGTGATTCTTAGTTCTATTATTTATGATATCTCGTGTATTTGCATTAATTAATTATTGCAGGTTCATCACAGGAAATGGGCCATCTCCAGAGCTAGGGTTTTTCTCCCTTGAGCGAAATTGGAATGGCCCTCACTGAGCAAAACCCTAGCTCCGGAGACGGCCCATTGGCACCACTTCTGGGTCTTCAAGAGATGCCGTGGGGGATCCCTTGGCTGAAAACCGGTGTCTCAGACCCACCGGAATCGACGGATTCGTGAACCAAGCCACAGTTCGGGTGCTACAAGCATTCTAGTCAGGCGTCCCGGGGCCATTTAGGGACACTTGGAGGATTTGCTCCGAGGCCACGGAACCCAAACTGATGAGTGGAATTGGATTCCATCACCTCCCACAGGTCCACATGGCCATTGTAGACCTATCCACGGTGGCCACGCACGCTCAAGGGCCTACGGACGAGAAATGCCCCCCTTAAGCGAAATTGGAATGGCCCTCACTAAGCAAAACCCTAGCTTCGGAGATGGTCCATTGGCACTGCTTCCGGCTATTCGAGGCACGTTGTGGGGGGTCCCCTAGCTGAAACTCGGCATCCTGGACCCACCAGAATCTATGTATTCATGAACTGATCCACGGTTCGGGTGCTACGGGCATTCTAGTCGGGCATCTCGGGGCCATTCAGGGACACTTGGAGGATTTGCTCCGAGGCCATGGAACCCAAACTGGAAAACGAAATTGGATTCCGTCGCCTTCCATAGGTCCATGTGGCCATTGTGGACCTGTCCATAGTGGCCATGCATGCCTGCGGGCCTCTGGACGAGAAATGGCCCCCTTGAGCGAATTTGGAATGGCCCTCACTGAGCAAAAGCCCAGCTCCGGAGATGGCCCATTGGCACCGCTTCTGGGTCTT
Source organism: Larix kaempferi (assembly GCA_027924585.1). Classification (NCBI taxonomy): domain Eukaryota; kingdom Viridiplantae; phylum Streptophyta; class Pinopsida; order Pinales; family Pinaceae; genus Larix; species Larix kaempferi. The sequence goes on from BSBM01000426.1 coordinate 180,039, forward strand.
CGAGGGACACTGTGGGGGGTCCCCTATCTGAAACCCAATGTCTTGGACCCACTGGAATCGACGGATTCAGGAACCGAGTCATGGTTCGGGTGCTATGGGCATTCTAGTCGGGCACCCCGACACCATTCAGGGACACCTTGGCTTAATTAACTTGGCCCAATTACTCGTGGATGTAGGCTAGAGAATCTTCAGAGAGCCTCAAAACCTAATAAATTTCCCACCTTCATCTACTAGGGGAATATTCTTGCAAAGACGGGTAAGCTCTTCGGGCCAGACGTAGCTATTTGCAGATGAATAGTGCAAAAAATTTACAGTGGTGATAACAAGTTTGCTGTCTGTTGAGTCTGATACTACATCCAAGAGCCACTCAACAAACTTCGAGATAGAAAGCTTTGTAATTTTATGATAGTGATTCAACGACTCATACAGTTTCTCACGTTCTCGAGGATCTAAATTTATAATTTCCTTCTGGGTAGATTCAAGCATGGAATAATATTTGGCGGCACTTCCAAGCTCACCGGACCATTTGTTCAGCCATAATATGTGTGACTCCTTTGACGAAAGATAAATTCTGGTGTGGACAGCAGCATTTGATACACTAGCCAAATATATGTTGTTGGAAGAACTTACATATTTACCCCAAGGAGCATTTTGTAGGTGACTTGAAAATCCCTTCCAATTTTCAGCAATAAAACAACGAAGTTCAAAGTACATATTTTCAGGAAAGCTTGTCAACCAATCAGACAACCGAATACAGGGAGATAACCATGCCCAAAAAATTCAATCTATTATAAAACTCTTGCTTATCAAGATAAGGATGGACTATGTGTACATTACAAGAATATAGATGAATGAAGTCGCTTTGATGAACTTGTCCTCTTGCTTTCTCCAGAATGCATTTAAAAGCAGGGAGTATTGTTCGAGCTTCTGTTGGTATACATAAACGTTTATTCCCAAAGCTAACGTCACATAAAACCACTTCCTCATCTTTCAATTGGGTCTAAATGGCATCTCTAACTTGTGTTAGCTATGGATAACAAGGAATATGAAAGGGAAGGTACCTATAGACCCAAGTTTTCGATGATAGAGGTGAATTACCACTTATTAGAGCATGAAATGCTGAACAAAAGGCTAATGGAACACAACGAAGGATTCCCTAGTTCCACTTGTTATTGAAAATGATACTTTCTCTTGACGAAACCAGTAAAAAATCTGCCTGTATAATAAATGGAAATCCTGTTACAATTTTCATCGGAAGAAAATCATAGATACCTACAGCCGCCATCTTTCCTTCTGTAAGTCGCTCGCCCATCGGAACAGCTAATGTAGTATCCCATTTCCCAACATCTTTCCTCTCCTCAATCCTACACTCGTTTTCCATGGGAAACCACTGCCTCCACATGTAATAACTACATTGTTTTGTCGAAAATTAATCTTCTTCTGCTAACAAATGCAAAATGAAGGATTCATTGTCATTGCTACGAGAAGTTCTAAGGTCAGTTTCTCATAAAATAGATATTGTATAAATCTTGTTAAGATCGATATGTTCCAGCTCATGAACTGATAGCTTCTTTATCTTAAACATAAACAAAAGAGCTTCAAGATGAATACTAGAGATTTGTTGGTCGATCTTGGAAACTAGGGTTTTGCTCAGTGAGGGAGTGTGCAATTTTTGACATGGGGGTCAAATTTGCAAAATCCTCTATCGAACAAGTATGGCTAGCGTTCCTAGCTTGAACCTCCCTAGGCACACTTGAAGGACTCCCTGGAACCAGGTTTTGCTGCACGGTTGGAGTTCTATGCTTCCGGCAGGTATCCAACAGGTGTCCCTGAATGCCTTTTGGATGCGAGACAGAACGAGCCATAGAATGACGACCGTGGCTTCGATTGACGAACTGTCGACTCCATTGGATTCAGTAGGTCGGGATAGTGCTAGGGGTGCCCCTCTCCTCTGATCTTGTGGCCATGTGTCATCTTGTACATCCATTTCAGAAACTATGGTTTTGCTCAATGAGGGAGTGTGCAATTTTTGCACAATGGGGTCAAATTTGCAAAATCATCGACCGAGCAGGTATGGTTAGTGTTCCTAGCTAGAACCTCCCCAGGCACACTTGTAGGTCTTCCCGAAACTCAGTTTTTTTGCACAGTTGGAATTCTATGCCACCGATAGGTATCCAGCAGGTGTCCCTGAAGGCCTTTTGGATGCGAGACGGAACGAGCCATAGAATGACGACCATGGCTCTGATCGACGAACCGTCAACTCCGTTAGATTCAGGACATTGGGATAGTGCTAAGGGTGCCCCTCTCCTCCAGTCCCATGGCCCAAGTGTCATCTTGTACATCCATTTTGGAAACTAGGGTTTTGCTTAGTGAGGGAGTGTGCAATTTTTGCACATTGGGGTCAAATTTGAAAAATCATCGACTGAGAAGGTATGGCTAGCGTTCCTAGTTGGAACCTCCCTAGGCACACTTGCAAGACTCCCCAGAACTTGGTTTTGTTGCACGGTTGGAATTCTATTCCCCCGGTAGGTATCCAGGAGGTGTCCCTAAAGGCCTTTTGGATGCGAGATGGAACAAGCCATAGAATGACGAACATGGCTCGGATCGACGAACTGTTAACTCCATTGGATTTAGGACATCGGGATAGTGCTAGAGGTGCCCCTCTCCTCCGGTCCAATGGCCCAGGTGTCACCTTGTAGGTCCATTTTGGAAACCAGGGTTTTGCTCAGTGAGGGAGTGTGCAATTTTTGCACATGGGGATCAAGTTTGCAAAATCCTCCGCCAGGCACTTGTGGTGATGATGACGATGGAGATGGTGATGAGTAACCTAGAGATGACAATGATGATGAAGATGGTGATGATGATGGTGAGGATGATGGAGATGATGATGATGAAGAAGAAGAAGATGATGATGATGATGATGATGTTGATGATGATGATGATAAAGTTTGGGTGGGCACAAAACCAAGAGAACAAATTTTTTTGAAGAGGACATGTGGGGTGGGAGGTTGACCTCCAAAAAATCAAGCATTGACATGGGTGAGGTAGGTCTAAATCCTCCCTCAAGGACATTTCAAACCATTAGGTGACAATGATGAACATGTTAGTGCTACTCAATTAGATTATGAAGTAGCTCAAGACAATATGGAAGTTGTTGCATCACATGAACCACATACATATTCTCTAGAACCGATTCAAAATGACACTATTGAATTGAATATGATTGAAGGTTGTCAAGTGGAAAGAAGCCTCAATGAAAAAATGACATTGCAAATCCAAAAACCCTAGCATGAATGGTTATCATAAGCCATGATGAATATGAATATGAATATTGTTACTAACGCTAATGAAAAAAGCCTTAACATGACCTCGTTTCCAACATAGTTGAACAACAATGAAATTATCCATTATTATGTGGATGAAGGCAATGAAGAACCAACTCAAGAAGCCAATGAAGAAGAATCATAGCTCCCAAATGATCCTCATACTCATCCAAGTTCTAGATTAGTTTCTGAGGGTTAGATCAGTGTTTCTATGGCTAGTTTAGGTTTCTAGGACTAGATTAGGTTTATAGTATTCTAGCTTAGTTTTCTATTGTTAAATTAGTGTTTTTAGGGTTAGTTTAGCCTTTTAGAATTTCTAGGGCTAGATTAGCTTTTTAGAATTTCTAGGGCTAGATTATGTTTATGGAGATGGTGATGTGGGACCTACAAATGACAATGATGATGAAGATGGTGATGATGATGAAGATGGTGATGATGATGAAGGTGTTGATGATGATGGCGATGATGATGAAGAAGATGATGATGATGATGATGATGATGATGAAGATGGTGATGATGATGGAGATGGTGGTGAGGGACCTAGAGATGACCATCATGATGAAGATGGTGATGATGATGAAGACATTGATGATGATGGTGACGGTGATGAAGATGATGATGATGATGAAGAAGAAGATGATGATGATGGAGATGTTGATGAGGAACCTAGAGATGACAATGATGATAAAGATGGTGGTGATGATGAAGAGGTTGACCTACAAAAACTCAAGCATTGAGGGTACGTGTGGTGGTTCACAGATTCTAGGGCTAGATTAGGTTTTTAGGATTCTAGATTAGTTTCTGAGGGTTAGATTAGTGTTTCTAGGGTTAGTTTAGCTTTCTAGGATTTCTAGGGCTAGATTATGTTTGTGGGGTTATATTAGTGCTTCTAGGGTTAATCATGCATTAATAAACAATCACATGGCTATAAATCATAACTCAAACATCAAATAAACGATATAAGATAACGATATCAAATAAACTATCTAACATGAATAACATTAATCATGCATGAATAAACAATCACATGGCTATACTATGTACCTCATTCAATTAGGCCTTCTGGATCCTCTCGATTTTTATTGTCTCGAACAACCTCTCATGCTCTGCATGAGGTAGTAAGTAGCGTACCTTGTTTGATGACTTCGTTGACATTGTCTATAGTTGGATGTTTGTACCAACGATCAAGTGCATAAAGTGATACACCTGCAACCTTGGTCTATAATCTGTGTATGTGTAGCCATTTCTCTTTGGTCCCTTTCCATCCAGTGTAAGATATTCCCCCTGAACAACCATCGAGCCAATCAGAAAGGTATTGCCTTCACTATCCGTTAATGATGTGAGGAGGGTTTGCTTCCTCTGGATGCATCGTGCCAACCAATAATTCATCCCAATTACACTGTTTGTCGGGGCAACAACTGCGTAGATGTGTCTTGCAAAAATGCATTTAAAGGTCATATTCCAACAAGTAGTGGTTTGATAACTTGGATAATTACAAAAGAAAAGAGGTAACCGGGATATGCATGTAGAAATATTTACTTGGCTGTACAAGATCAAATATATGATCATATTCATTCGAAATAGAGGACTGGCCTTCCTCTAACTGGATTGTTTCAACAAATGTCATGTGGGTCCACTGCAAGTGATACATGATCCCATTCATCAACCCAATCCATTGATTCGCACTCATCCCACTCACAACTACTGCAAGACCCACAAAAGAAAGCAAGTTTTCGCATTCATATTTCAAATAAGGGGTTGTTTGAGCTTCGAACCAAATGAAATCCATGAGTGACTTGCACAGTTATACAACTATAAGAACACGATTGATCTATATCAACTACATTCCTAAAATTTTTGACAACATGTCCTCTACCTGTTGGTATGTGTTGCTCCATGGTTCGATCTGACATTTTTTCTTTGCACCATCGAATTGTGGATTCGACATTCTGAATATGAGGGCCTCCCATGCACCTCATCTCCTCCCTTCGTAGGGCAGTTTTGAGGCATGCTCCAGCCCCATCGTACTCTCCATTTCCATGCCCGGTCTCAAAATAGTTCCATACATGCAGCACATCATAAGTCTTGTGCAAAATACTCAACCACTGGAAAACATGTGTATTTTTGAACTGGCCTGCACAACCATCTGACCATATCCAATGTTTATCCATCTGTATACCTGTTGATGCCTCGGATATCATAGCATCAACCAGAAAGGGATTCTCCCCAAGAGATGGTCCCAATTAGACTATCTCCCGTTTGGTGTAGGGAATCCGTCCAGTTAGCGGATCCGGCAACCGTGGGTTTGGAGTTTAAATCCGATTCTACCGGTTATGGCCCGATCCACCTTTCTTTTTGGATTTGATGTCTTTTAAATGAGATGCAAATGTCTAGTAATATTTGATCTATATGCAACTAAAACAGATCTAAGTCTAGAAAGTGAAATAAATCTACCTATCCTTGCAGGGAACACGTTTTAAGAATGAGGAATGGTCTGTAACAGATAACATAAAGAAAGAACAGGTAGCTGTCAATTCTTACAGGTAAAGCTACAGCCAGATGAAAGGATATTAGAAGATAGCTTCTAGTTTAATTTAAAACGCATCTATTGCTCATGAAATAAAGAAAGAAGCAAAAATATCTAATCTAAATAGCAAGAACGCAGAAACAGATCTAAATGTAGACAAACTGAAATTAAATTTAAAGATCCCTGCAAGGAGCAAATTAAAGGCATGAACGATGAGCCATACGAATTATCTTGAAGAAAGAACAGTTAGCCATTTGATCTAAAAGAGAATTCTACAGCAATGGTAAATATATCAGCAAGTAGCTCCTGATTCACTATGAAACGCATTCATTGTTCACAGAATAGAGAAAATCGCATGCACAGGAAGGAGCAAAAATCATTGATACAAAGAAATAGTTCAGATGGTAAGAATGATCTCACATTACAGAACAGCAATCATTAGAATAGTCCAACATACATCCGTCCAACATCCCATGCAAAACGTCCATCTCCTGTGGCTTTTATTAGAAAATTCAATTTACAGAAACGATACAAGATAGCTCGTAAAGGTTTCCTAATTTCCTTCCCTGCCAAAAGTCTTGTTCTATTCTTCCTAGCTTCTATTTATAATTACAAATCTGCCCTTTGGGCTGCCACCTAGCACCTTCCACTTGTCATCTACAGAAAATTCTCTCCTAAAATAGACAAAAATAAGATTCCCTTTCATTTACAGAAATTATTTAAAAGAAAATAGGGATAGCTGTCCCACAATTTACCCGCTTTACACATTTGAGAGTCAAATACAAAATAACAGAAATAATGCTTTGAAATCAGCGATTTCAATCCTGTGCGTGAGCTTCTGCTGGTAGAGGATCGCCCAAGTTAATTGCTGCTGACGTTGCCTGGGAAGAGACACTCGAGCCTATTGCCGATGCTGCTTCTACTTGGGAAGAAGGGATTGAGCTGGCCAGACTTTCTACCACTGCCGGGGAAGAGGGAATCGAGCCCACTGCTATAGCTGGAATGGCTGCTGGGAGAGAAGATCTTGGATCTGCTGATGCTCCTTCTGCTGCTGCAGCTTTCCTTTCCTCCTCTGCTATGTAGCTGTACCACACACCCGTGTCCCTTATGACTATGTTTACTGCAGCAGGGAACAAGATTTTCTGAGAAGTCACCTTCTTCCCGAGCTCTGCTTTAATGCTTTGAACTTTTGCTACTGCAGCTTGATGCACTTCCTTCAGCAGATGGTTGTGGAGTGATGACGATCCAATATAATGTTGGAGGTCATCAACAGCCAGGACATCAATCCTCTTCACATACTCCGTTTGAACGCCCAATTCTTCCTTCAGTTGGGACAAACGTTGCTCCTTTTCCAGAAAGTCCTCTAGGGTCTGAGGGAAGCTTAATTTGCATTTGTCATGTGCCTCATGGAGCCTTTGGTAGAGACTGCTGATTTTATCTGTTGTTCTTTGCACACTGGCTATCAGCTTACTGGCGCAATTCCTACCAAACTCCAACAGTGCTACGTCCTCGTTAAAACCGTCCACAGATTTAAATGGGAGGTGCGGGGGGAAACCCCCTTTCCCTTCTCTCCATGCCATCTGACTTATGATATTTGCCTTGACACGGGTATTCTTAGCTTTGAGCCTATGGGCCTCCGCATTAATTTCTTTTAACCTGACTACCATGGCCTTGAGCTTGAAAACCTCGTCAGTGATTAGCTCCTGAGTGTCATTTATTTGCTTCAAGATGCTGCAGGACAGCTCATGGAAGGGAGACATGTCCATCGTTCTGCTCTTAGCTTGCTCTAACCGCTCAGCTAATGCCTGCTTGTCTGCTTCTAGCTGAGATGCCTTTTCTTCCGCTCCATTCTTCTCCGCTTCCACAATCATCATTTGGAGTGTTAGCTGGTCCTTTTCCTCCTCTAGCTGGTTATATTTACCTGTTATCTCTTTATGCTCAACATATAGGCAATTATACTTGTTTACTACCAGATCCCTTTGGGCTTGCTCATTAGCCACAGTCTGTTGTAGTGAACGAGCTCTTTTCTTTGTCAAAATTTTTTCTCTAACTATAACACCCACATTGTCCAGCGATGCTCTTGCTGTTTCTACAACTGCGGATGCCATAGCAAAGGGATCCTTATCTGTATTTTTCATTACAGTGACCTCCCGGTGGGTAACGATGTCTTCATGGAAGGGACTTTTGACCCTCTCTTCTGATTTGAGGACCATTGCTTTCCTCTTCTTGTCGTAGAAAAACTCATTCCACCTGGACACCGTATGTTTTCCCGATGGTGTGTACGGGACAATTGGTCGGTTTATGATGTCTATGTCTTCTTCAGCAGGTGGGGTCCGAACTTCCTAAGCTGGATCCGCGCCCTTATTTTGGGTACCAGAGCCACCTGCTTGAGATGTGTCTATATCCATGTCTTGGACACTGGACCCACTGGCTTGAGCATCTTCCCTTGCTTTCAACTCTTCTTGTCATCTTCCTTTCTGCCTCAGCTTGCTCAGCTTCAGCCTCTTTCTTCTTTTGGGCTTCCTCAGCCTCTTTCTGCAGGCTTTCATTTTCAGCTTCTTGCTGCATTCTCGCCACTTCAGCTTCCTGCTGCTTTCTTGCCATTTTAGCCTCCTGCTGCCACCTGGCTTCCTCAGCTTCCCGCTGCAGTCTGGCTTCCTCAGCTTCCTGGAGTAACCTTGCTTCTTCTCTTAATCTAAGCTCTTCCTGAGCTCGGGCATCCTCAGCTTTTTTCTCCTTCTGCTAGCTGGTCTTTTGGGCCTTGATTGAGCTAGAGCTTGCTCCAGTGCTTTGGCGACAGACCCGTAGCTCAGCCATGTTGCTGATGCCTCTGAATGCCTCTTCCTCAGCATCAGGATAGTGAGAATACTCGAAGTGAGCATAAATCTCCTTACAGTGCTCAGGAACTCTTCCCTTTCTGTCATTCCTGTGGAAGATTACCTCACCGAAGTGGAAGGCTTTCAGCTCTTGAGCAAATTCGTCGGCCGAGGCAACCCCCGAGAACTTGTAAGCACCTATGCAGAAAGGTAGAGGAGGGAAGGAAGCCTTATGATGTTTGTGGAGCATTGCCCTAATTTCGTCCAGGAAGATTTGTCTTACTGCCTCCTTGAGGACCACATAGTCCGTGGCATACTGCGGCAAAATGTATGGGGGCTTAGTCCCTCCAAACATTCTAAGGTAGGTGCCTTGCTCTGAAAAGTAAAAATCCCCATAATCCTCAAGGATTTCCAAATAATTCTCTGATAGGCAGTTTGGTTCTTCCTTGAACATCTTCTCATATAGGGGCATGATGAACCCCTCACAGATGAGTTTGTAGCTGGGCTTGTAATTCTGATCCCACAACATCTTGAACGCGATATAGACCGGGGCGGTGGCCTTATCCCATGTGCAGCCCAATTTGGGGAAGTCTATCTTGGCCAAAATACAATCAATCAGATATGAGGACATGAAAAATTCAGCCTTCTTCAAGGCTAGTCCTTCTTTAGCAGCAACTATCATCGAGGCCAAACTATCTGATAGGAGAGTGGCCCAGTCAAACACAGTTCCCTTGAATGCCACGTAGTGGATGATAGGGACCCACTGAATCTTATACACTGTGCCATCGGGCATGGCGAAGATTCTGCACAGCATTAAAGCGATCAATCTGAAAGGAGCTCTCAGATTTTGTACGTCATATTCATCACTTCCTTTCTTTCTCAAATGTTTGCCTGCCATTAGCAGCTTCTTTGCCATCTCGACGTTGTTCATCTGGCTCAACCATTCATCAGTCAGAGCTTGTTGGACACGGGGAAATTTGTAGGCTGCCGCAAGATATGCGGGTTGAAATGAGGCAATAGCCACTTTCCTGTTGTCATTTATCACTCTCCCTTCAGCATCGGCATGTTGGAGTATCCATCCGATCGCTTCAGCACAGGGGAACATCTCAGGGCGGGTAGCGGCTCTATTTATGCCTGAGGCTCTGATATTGAGATAAATCAGCCCTTCTTCTAGCAACATATCCGGGATCTCTTGGTCCCGGATCATTCTGTAAATGTCACCCCATCTAACTTCTGGAGGAACACCAGTATTGCACCTAGTATCTTGGAGTGAGGTCTCAGTTTTAAGTGGCGCAGGCTTCTTTTCTGTCATCTTAGCCTTCTTCTTACCAACTTTCGGGATTTTGATTTATCCCTGATAACACTTATATACAAGTCATCATGATATTGAGCAACATACTATGAGGTTTTAACAGAGAGCGCCATTGTTTTAATATGTCAATGAGATAAGTACAATGAAGCTGCATATTTAGGAAGTAAAAACACTATTTCAATATGAAACATAAATTGAAACGTTTGAATCTTTTGAAGGGATGAGTTTTGAGATGCTCCTGAGAGGATAGGTATGTCGTGGAAACAATTTGCTCTCGGACCGGTAGGCATGTTGCGGAAACAATTTGCTCTCGGACCGGTAGGCGAGTTGCGGAAGCAACCTGCTTTCGGTTTAGCCTTGGGGAAGAGGGTAACTTTCGTCATTGTGCTTTTAAAAGGCTAGTGGCGAGGAAGTCTGGGGTGAAATAACCCTGCGACGAAATGAGGAGCCACTTTCACCTTTACGACATGGCTAGGGCTTTGAACGCCGTTGTCATTTACGGCACTTGCCGAGGTACCTATGGGAGGTTTGAACATGGGCAATGGCGCCTGTCGTAAGATTTAAATTGGGTAGAGGTCACGTTGGAACTGAGTTTTACGAAAAGGCTCGGGGATTTACGTCTTAGGCTTTCGGCCGGGGACATGAAAAGTCCATGGGGCTTTGGCATTTTTGACATAACGAGGCACACGGCCCGGGGAGGAAAATAGAACAAGTCTAACCGTTCGCATTAATTGTCTCTACCCCAAAAAAATGTTCTATCCTGTCTCTGTTTTATATGACGAGAACTCAATTCAAACTGTATTTGACGGGCAAAAAATAGCCCATGACAGGTGTTTTTCCCGTCAAAATCCCACCAAAACCCATCATTTTCAAACAAAAGACAACCCAATAGCAATTGCAAGCGTAGAAGGGGCAAATTCCAAGGTTAAAATCCTACCTGGCACCGTGAGGGTCGCTGAACGAGGTGGCCGCGAACGCGGATGAGCGAGATGAGCTGGAGCGATTTGTACAGCGTTCCACATCGTTTGCCAATCGAAAACAATGATATGTTGGCTTGATCCGCCACCGTATATTTAAACAAATGAGACACATGTGGGACTTTAATACGGTTGGTGGCGTATTAAGACTGGTTTTAAATGCATCGTACGCCGGCGTCAAATCGATCCATCTCGGTTTGCGTGCGACCGCCTCTTGCGGGACAAATTGGAGAACCGCTTCCACCGTTTCGGGGAACGAAGGCGAATGGCCCTCGCAAAAGGCCTCCGCGATGCGGAAGAGAAAACGTTCCACAAAGCTCAACTCATTCGGAAGGATATTGTTATCACACCATAGTAGCAGGGTTACTATTCTTGTACAGCAGATATCTGCACATTCCAGAGCTTCCTTTATTCCAGAGCATGGCTATATATTTTTTGGATCACTCATGATCAGAGCAGTACATTATTCAGATTTTATGACCTTGTGTCAAGGCTGAGCCTTGAGAGTTCAGATTTGATGACTGATGTGACCACTTATCCCATTACAGTTTCAGTTCAGTGCCTAGAGATATATTGCAGCAGTGTTTCAGATGATGCATGATGATGATTATTATGATGATGTTGTATGATCTGTGGATATGTTCTCACTGACTGTGGATTATTATCTTGTTGATTTAGTCATGATCATGGCATGTGCTTGGTATATTATTCCTGATGTGGCAAACTATTTAAAATGAACTGTAAATCATAAAATGGACAATTGCTTGCACTTTTAGGTCATTTAACAAAACTCACTGGTATTTCACCTTACATAGACATGGTCTTTCCCGACACTGGTTGTCTGCTAGTGTAGGCTCCATATTCACTTGTCTCCATCCATACATGACCTTCCTGTTTGACTTTAAACCCTGACTTGTCTCATTTGACTTTCTGATACCGAGGACTTCCCCATTTTTCTACCTCTGTGTTTGGACCGCATCCCTGTTTATTCAGTATCTCGGCTCTGAGTTGGTGACAGAACTTGCCTTTGGTAAGTTGGATTGTAGGCCTAAATCATTCTGGTCGGTTGTCCCGATGTTTGGCATTGGCTCGAACTCCCCCTAGTCACTTGAGATGTTGTTGGCTAAAACTGAAAGCTCATGTTCTACCTATGGAAACTAAAAAATTCGCCCATGGAAACAAAAAAAAGGGCAAGAGCAATGAAAAGCTAAAAATACTCCTCGAAGAGTATAAGAAAGGTCCAAAAAGCAATGGTTCTTAAAAGTTATATCTAAACAATTGCTGACCTTATAAATATGTGAAAAACATGCCCTGGATGCAAGCTGCAACTAGTTGTGCTTCTCAGCACATCTGAAATCCGAAGGGTTATGTAGGCCAAAAAGGCCATGGAATAAAATTGAATGATCCTAATGAACCTGGATCAACTTGATGTAGACATGATGCCTAAGTTGAATAAACACTCTCTAAACAACTTATCCATTTGTGAGGCACAGCCATTCCCCGTGTTATTTTTGTCCAATGCAGAGTTTGTAGCTTCCCCCTTCTCCCAGTCCAAAGTATTTTTGAGTTAAGTTAGACAAGTCAAACCCTTGGCCCAACCTTGCTCCTAGCCTTCATCCTTCACTAGCAGTCTGACCATGTCCAATGGGTGAGTTTGTCATTTGAACTATTGTGCAAGTAATTTATTATAACAACGGAATATGTTAACTCGATTAATGCCACTGAATGGAATTTATACTTTGAGCTTAGCTATGGGAATGATTAGAGAAACATTGTCTTAGTCTACTGATGTGATTTATCCTTGATTATATATTCTTGGGATCCGTCGTGATGTGGACCATGTATGGATGATTATTGATGATGATTTATGGTCCCACATGTTTGATGATGATATCATATGATGGACATATGATGCAGATGATGTTTGATCCAGTTCAGCAGGTTTATTATTATTTCAGATCAGCAGATTATACATTGTCCATATATGATGGACCCTACAGCTGGCCCATTAGGGCAACCCAGGGTGTATGAGTACTCATTGCTAGTGGATTTGGGTCTTCTGGATCCATTGAGACACTTATCTTTCAGTTCCGGGCACTTCTGACAGTGATTGATGCAGTTTTACACTTGTTGACCAGATTTGGGGCTGATTTCCCAGCCTGAGCAACAGGGGCCCCGAGAGGCCAGTTCACCTAGGGCGCTGATGATGGAGGGGGTGGTCCAGCCACTTGTTATTACCATTTATCCCCCCTCCCGGAGAGCCTGGTGGGCTCAGATGGACAGCGCTAGCACCCTAGGAGGCAGTTTTGGCACTTTCACAGTTCCCGAGGCAGTTAAAAAATGGGATAAAGTGGTCACTGAGGAAATCGATTTGGGAAATTGAGGCAAGGTTTTGGCATTTGGTTTTCACAGAGGTCTTCCAGGGTGGCATCACTACCTTCCAGCCAGTTTTCACCATGTGGGTATGCCCGGATTGATCACAGGAGGACATTTACTGCTTGACTGTCATGGATTCTGAGGACAGTTTTGGTCATTTTTATTATATTGGACATATTTTATTATTTTATTGTGCCTTGGGGTGAGCTAGTAAGGATTGATGCCTCCTAGCCCCACCATGTGCTTATTTTATTATGTCCTAGTCATCATGAGGTGGATTATTGTACTTTTTACCCCTCTAGTGGGATGACGTCACCCTCCATTGTACCATTTAGTGAGGGCGCTTTTGTTATTTTGAGTGATCCATGTGATATATTGTTATGGGTCATCTTAGCCATTGATTGTATGATGAGATCTTATAATCTCAACCACTCATTTGATGTAGTATTATGAAGTGGTATAGGGTTTTGGTCTTTATTATCCTATATAAGGAGGAGACCCCCCATTGTAAAGCTCACCTTTGGAGCTCTGGAATATTGGAATAGAAGATTTTTTGTGGAGCACATCTCTCTTGCATTGTGGATTCTCTTGCATATTGAATATACAGTATCTCTTCTATGTATCATTGTGGATTTTGGTGCTTTTGCTAACCTTTTGACAGGAAAGTCGAATTGGAGAGAGGAGGGCGACTTTTTGAGGGTTATTGTTGGAGGGATCCACATATTCTCTCTTGGGTTGATCTTGTGACAGGGAGTATCATTATTGTATCTTCGTGACATAGTTGATGCTTTCTATTACATCTTTCTACCATTTTCATAATCATCTTGCTTGACTTGTTTCTTTGATCTTGTCTTGTAGGAGGAGGACGATTTGGCTATCTTGGAGAAGGGCGATTTGGTTGGAGCACTTGGATCTCACTCTTGAATATAAACATAGGAGAATGCTATCAACTTGCAAGGTGGCCATAAGCAATTGAGGTAAGATCTACAAGGTATGTGCCTCTTTCATCCATTCTACCTTCATTGGTCATAAAACCCTAATTAAATCAAAACCCCAAATTTGGTATTTCGTAGATCTACTTAGATCTAGCCTTGCAATTGAAAAGATATTAAAAACCCACCTCTATAGGATCCACCCCTAGTTGGATCTATAGTTTGGTGGTGATTGGCTAAAAATTGACACACTTTTCAATGCAAAAAGCCTTCTTGAACCTAAATCGATTTTCCTAAGAGAAGCTTGTTGGGTTAGATCTAGCACATGGGTAGGTGAGATCCCACTTGATTTGACATCTAGACATTTGATAACCTATACCCATATCTTTACTTTGGTGAAAACTACCTTGTGGACATCTCTCCATGTTTTGAGGGGTTGAAACCCCCTTTTGACCTTCTTGGCATCTTAAAACTTAGATCTACTAAGATCTAGCCATTGGATTCACTTGAAACTTTGAAGGAACATAGATCGGGGTACTAACATCCCGGATCTACATTTTGGTGGCCATTGGACTTGATTTGGTCCACCAAAACCCATTTTTGGACCCTCCTTGAGCAAATCGCACCCCCTTGATTTTTTGAGTTGGTCCACTTCTAGGAAGTGGGTGTTTGAGTTTTTTGTGGATTTGGAATGCCCATGCCTTGAAACCTAGGTCTATACTGTCCTTTCGTCAAGATCCGCCTTGGGGATTGCATTCCTTGTTTTAACGGATTGTGGTCCACTTAGGGTAATCACTTAAAAACCTAGATCTAGTAAGATCCAACCATTGGATCTCATCCAACCCACTTGACTTGGCTTCTAGGTGTCCCGATCTACACTTTGACATACTTTTTGACTCCATTAGCCCATTCAACAAGGCACTAGTCCTTCTCCAAGCAAGTCGCACTCCTTGGGATTCGTGTCAAACCCTAGATCTAGTACATGGGTATCCTTAAAATCAACTTCAACTCATAGATCTAGCCTACATCTAACCTATAGTACCTACCTCACACCTAACTTCACCTTGTGGGTCCACCTAGAACCATTTCACACTTCCCAAGACAACAAGACCCACTTGTGTAAACACATGGTACTACACCTAGTAATCATACCCCATCATGTGGCCTAAACCATACATAGGTTGAAGTATTTATTATCCATTACACCACCTTCAACCATTCCTTAACCCTTAGGTCCACTTAGCCTTGCATTGGTTTCCGTAACTCATCATTTATATACATCCTTTGAAACCTTTGTTTGGATCCAATCAACTGTGATTGGGGTATAGGGTCTCCCCCTTGGTCTAGTTATACCTTGACCTAAAGCGAAGAGTGCCTCGGTTGACGTGACTCCCACCTGCATTGGGAACCATGGCATCTCTTGGGTCACCTCTTTAGTTGCCTGACTCCTCTACCGTCCCGGATGGGATACCTCTAGGGGCAACTACAAGTTGTGTGATAACATTTTTGGCGCCGCTGCCGGGGAGGTAGGGGCCTACCTTGGTTCAACACACCTTTGTGTCTCACTACCTTTCTGCACTTTAAACGACATATCTCTTGGTAGTAGAGCTTAAAAATCTACCTGGCGACTCCTAAACGTGACTCCCACCTGCATTGGGAACCATGGCATCTCTTGGGTAACCTCTTTAGTTGCCTGACTCCTCTACCGTCCCGGATGGGATACCTCTAGGGGCAACTACAAGTTGTGTGATAACATTTTTGGCGCCGTTGCCGGGGAAATGGTCACCAACCTTGCCACATATCTTAAAAATCAGGATGAGGATTTCAAAAGACGTGATCAACAAACCAAAGAGATGTTAAAATCCATCTGTAGCAATTCAATCCCTCCAAAGGCTAGTCCTCCCAAGACTCAGCAACCTAAAACAACTGACCCACAGTCTAGCAAGACAGTGCATCAACCTGTCCGAAGAATCTTGCCAAAAGCTCCAAAGCTTTCTCCTGAGGTCGCCTCGAAGGGTAAAACTGTGACCAACACTAGCCAATCTCCTCCTGCAAACAAAAAGACAGATCAAACAATAAAAATTGATCCTCCCCCTAAAACTAACATTCCAAAAGCAACCCTTTGGAGAAAACAACCAAAACCTCCCACGATTCTAAAACCTAATAAGGAACTCCCTAGAACAAACATTCCAAGTAAGCTAGCCAATTCGTCTGCTTCGGTTTCCCTAAAAGACCTAATCAATATTCCGGTTGTTAAACATGACATTATGAAATTCCTAGGTTTAGGTACGAATGAAAAGGATAAGGAAAACCCTCACAACCTAAACATAGATATTACAAGCTTCCTAGAAAAGATAAACATGCCTATTCCATTTTGTGAAATTTTCAAGATCCCTTCATTCCACAAAAGAGCTACTACTCATCTTGGGATTCAAACAAGGAAGCAAGCTCCTAAGAAAGCTTCTGCAGAGATCAGGGATTCCCCTGTCATGATCCAAAGTGTCTCTGGTGACAACTCTGGAAAATTCCCACCCTTTTATATTGCATTAGAAGTGAATGGTCTAATATTACATAATTGCATGTTGGACTCAGGAGCTGAAGTAAGTGTCATGCCTTTAAGAGTCATGGAACAACTTGAGTTAGTACCCACGAGACCCTACAGAAATGTATGTGGCATGGATTCCAAGACTGTGAAATCTATTGGGATAATTGAAAACCTGCCTGTTAGGTTGGTTGCCTGCTCTGATATTGAGCTCTCAATGAATGTCTTAGTCCTAGATATCCCTGATGCGTGGGGATTGTTGCTATCCAGGGAATGGTCGGCAAGATTGGGAGGAAGTGTCCAAATGGATTTGACATATGCCACAATCCCAACCAAAGAAGGTTCATTCATAACTCTGTTCAATGAACCACCCATGCAAGAGCATGTTGAAACACCTGAACATTTATTCACTGAGGCAATGTATTCAAGTGATGAAATTGGAAACTTCATGATTCTAGCAAATTACTGGGAGGAGGTTAAAAAGCAGCCTTTTTCACATGAACAAGTCTGGAAAATGCATTTTGATGGGGCCCGTTCCCGACATGGTGCAGGAGCCGGTATAGTCTTAATTTCACCATCGGGAGAAAAGAGTTTGTTTTCTTTCCGTTTAGAGTTTGAGTGCACTAACAATGTGGCAGAGTATGAAGCATTGCTTCTGGGCTTGGAAATTTCCAGAGAAAGAAAAATCAAATCAATATCTGTCACAGGAGATTCTGACCTCATTGTGTCCCAGATAAAAAACAAATTCGCCGCTAAGAATAATAGACTTAGAGACTATAGAAATGCAGTTTGGGACACCATTGAATGCTTTGATGCCTTCGGGATTAAGGCTGTTCCCCGAGAACAAAATACTTTGGCTGATGAGCTATCCGTAATGGCCAGTACTCTTCAAACATCTGAGTCTCTAAAACAAGAAAACTGCAAACTTGAAGTTTTATTCAGACCCTCTGTTCCCGATAATGAAGACCATTGGCAAGTCTTTGACAGTGATGCCCAAATCATACGATTTTTAAGTGCTTCTAAAACCCCAATGGTGAATTTCGAGGATGAGATAAAAGGTGATTCAATTGAAGGTATGGATGTCACAGAAATAGCTTTCCCCCTTGAGAGAAATTTTAACAGGCATGATGAATACAAGGGTAAGAGATCTGAACCTGTAGATGGGGTCATTGAAATAAATGTAGGGTCTGCTTGTTCTCCAAAAATGATTAGAATTGGGATAAATGCCTCAGGAGAAGAAAGAAGAAGAATTATTGAGTTAATCCGAGAGTATAAAGATATCTTTGCATGGGTCTATGATGATTTAAAAACTTACGATCAGTCCATCATAGAACACACCATTCCTCTTCAAGAGGGAGCCAAACCATATCGACAAAAGTTGCGAAACATGAACCCTAAGTTAGCTCCCTTAGTTAAAAAGGAATTGGAAAAGATGTTGGCAGCAGGTATCATTAGACCAGTTAGGCATACAACCTGGGTATCCAATCCTGTAATAGTAAGGAAGAAAAACGGGGAGATTAGAATTTGTATTGACTTTAGGAACCTAAATCAAGCATCTCTAAAAGACAACTATCCTTTGCCCAACATGGAAAATTTGTTGCAAAGTGTAACAGGGGCTGGCATGTTATCCTTACTTGACGGATTTTCTGGGTACAACCAGGTCCAAATCAAGAAGGAAGATCGTGGGAAGACAACCTTCACCACCCCGTGGGGAACCTTCGAGTATATAAGAATGCCATTTGGGCTTTTGAATGCAGGATCAACCTTTCAAAGGGCAATGGATCATGCATTTGAGGGTCTAATTGGCAAAATCATTGCAATTTATCAAGATGATCTAACTGTCTTCTCGAAAGACAGGGGAGACCACGTAAAACATCTAAGGAGAATCTTCGAAAGATGTCGGAAATTTGGAATATCCTTGAATCCTAAAAAGTCTACCTTCGGGGTGGATGAGGGGAAGTTGTTAGGTCACATTGTGTCCAAAGAAGGAATTAGAATTGATCCAGAGAGAGTGCAAGGAATCCAAGCCATAACTCCCCCAAGGGATGTCAGCTCGTTACGATCATTTTTCGGAAAAATAAACTTCGTAAGAAGATTCATCCCTAATTTAGCTGAATTGGCCAAGCCTTTAAATAATTTGCTGAAGAAGGATGTGAAATTTGTTTGGGATAAGAAATGTGATGTTTCATTCGAATCCCTAAAGAAAGCCATTGCTTCTGCACCTGTCCTAGTAAGCCCAAACTACAATAAGGAGTTTTTGATTTATTCTTATGCTTCCGAGGACACCATAGCAGGTGTGTTGTTGCAAAAGAATGAAGAAAACCATGAACAACCGGTTTCCTTTATGAGTAAAAACCTTAGAGATGCGGAACTAAACTACACAACCACTGAAAAACAAGCCTATGCCTTGGTCAAATCGTTAAAACATTTTAGGACATATATCGGATACTCCAAAATTATGGCTTACGTCCCTTATCAAGCGGTAAAAGATGTCTTATCTCAGCCTGATGGCATAGGTGTTAGGGGAAACTGGATTTCTAGGATTCAAGAGTATGACATTGAAATCAAACCAATCAAGATAGTGAAAGGCCAAGGGTTGGCACAGCTATTAACTGATTCCAAACTGCAGCAAAATAACATGATCCTTTATATTAATGAAGATCACGAGTGGTACAAAGACATTATTTTATACCTTAAACATATGACCTGTCCAGACCACCTTGTAGACCACCAAAGAAGAGCTTTGAGGCTAAAAGCATCTAAGTATGTTTTAACTGAAGATGGTTTGGGTTGGAAGAATCCAGATGGAATCATACTCAAATGTGTAAATCATGATGACTCCCAGAGAATCATCAAGGAAATGCATTCTGGATTATGCGGAGGACATTATGCACCTAGAACCACAGCTGCTAAGATCATGAGAGCTGGGTATTATTGGCCATCCTTGTTCAAAGATGTGCACACGTTTGTTAGAACATGTCAAGAATGTCAATTTTATTCAGGAAAACCTAGACTACCTTCCTTGCCTTTGACCCCAGTTATTGTAGAAGCTCCCTTCCAACAATGGGGAATGGATTTTGTAGGGCCAATAAACCCAAGCTCTTCAGGAGGATATAAATATATTTTGACCTGCACAGATTATTTTACTCGCTGGGTTGAAGCTGTCCCTACCAAGAAATGCACCGCAGAAGTAGTGGTCAAATTCTTAGAAGAAAATATCGTTTCCAGATATGGTTGCCCTTGTAAAATCACAACCGATAATGCCCCAGCTTTTAGCAAGACGGAGATGACAACCTTTTGTTCTGACCATGGCATCACTCTATCCCACTCCTCCAATTATTACCCCCAGGGAAATGGATTGGCTGAGTCAAGCAACAAGAACCTAATTAGACTTCTGAAAAGAATGATCGGCGAAAACAAAAGGACTTGGGACGTCAAGCTTAAGTATGCCCTCTGGGCAGATAGAACAACAATTAAAAGAATAACAGGAAAAGCTCCTTTTGAAATAGTATATGGACAAAATTGTAGGCTTCCAATCAACCTCCAAATTCCTGTGTATGAACTACTGCGACAATGTTCCACTGAGCAAGAAGCCATGCAAGCAAGAATTGATAAGTTAATAGAATTAGATGAAAACAGAAGGGAGGCATGGGATAAAATGGTGTTGGAACAAGAAAGAATAAAAGGAACTTTTGATCAACGGAGCAGAGACATAAATTTTGGAGTTGGTGATATAGTTCTACTGTGGGATAAGAACAAAGAGAAACCTGGAAACCATGGCAAGTTTGAAAAAATATGGATGGGTCCTTATCAAATAAGTAGAGTTGCAGGTAAAAATTCCTTTTGGTTGGAAACATTGGATGGGTATGAATTGGAGCTTCCAGTAAATGGGGTACTGTTGAGACACTACTACCCCCTTATCCCTTTCGAATGACTTACCTTGCCTTGCATGTTTAGAGTAGGTAGCTTCTGAATAAGCTCACTTGAGCAGTAGGATTTGTGTGATTTTTCTTTTTCTGTGTGCTGAGTATTGTCCCGTTCTTCTTTTTCTGCTTGAGTTGAGTCTTGCTCCTTCCTAAGCTTTTCTCTTCTCCTGCATGCATTTAAGAAATTATAGTTAGCATTTCTATTGTTAGCTGCCTGTGCTGGTTGAGATTTGCCTGATTTAAGAAGTATCCTTTTCCTCCTGCACAGTAAATAAAAATAAGAATAATATATGCCATGTTAGTTTATATTTATATTTTGACGCATTTTCAGTTTATGCTTTAGATTAGTTTTCAGTTTTGTTTTATATTTGTCCCATACATGCTCCATGATGGTATTCTAGTGTTTGTGAGAGCAGGAACAGGTGCAAGATAAAAGCTGAAAGCAAGGATGGTGCAGTGCTGGATTGAAGATTGATGCAGAGCAGTTCGAGACCAGAGATTATGAGGTTCTCAAGCGCTCTCTCCCTTAGAGCACTTGTCCCAGCTGGAGCCAGATGTTATCACACCATAGTAGCAGGGCTACTATTCTTGTACAGCAGATATCTGCACATTCCAGAGCTTCATTTATTCCAGAGCATGGCTATATATTTTTTGGATCACTCATGATCAGAGCAGTACATTATTCAGATTTTATGACCTTGTGTCAAAGCTGAGCCTTGAGAGTTCAGATTTGATGACTGATGTGACCACTTATCCCATTACAGTTTCAGTTCAGTGCCTAGAGATATATTGCAACAGTGTTTCAGATGATGCATGATGATGATTATTATGATGATGTTGTATGATCTGTGGATATGTTCTCACTGACTGTGGATTATTATCTTGTTGATTTAGTCATGATCATGGCATGTGCTTGGTATATTATTCCTGATGTGGCAAACTATTTAAAATGAACTGTAAATCATAAAATGGACAATTGCTTGCACTTTTAGGTCATTTAACAAAACTCACTGGTAATTCACCTTACATAGACATGGTATTTCCCGACACTGGTTGTCTTCGAGTGTAGGCTCCATATTCACTTGTCTCCATCCATACATGACCTTCCTGTTTGACTTTAAACCCTGACTTGTCTCATTTGACTTTCTGATACCGAGGACTTCCCCATTTTTCTACCTCTGTGTTTGGACCACATCCCTGTTTATTCAGTATCTCGGCTCTGAGTTGGTGACAGAACTTGCCTTTGGTAAGTTGGATTGTAGGCCTAAATCATTCTGGTCGGTTGTCCCGATGTTTGGCATTGGCTCGAACTCCCCTAGTCACTTGAGATGTTGTTGGCTAAAACTGAAAGCTCATGTTCTACCTATGGAAACTAAAAAATTCGCCCATGGAAACAAAAAAAAGGGCAAGAGCAATGAAAAGCTAAAAATACTCCTCGAAGAGTATAAGAAAGGTCCAAAAAGCAATGGTTCTTAAAAGTTATATCTAAACAATTGCTGACCTTATAAATATGTGAAAAACATGCCCTGGATGCAAGCTGCAACTAGTTGTGCTTCTCAGCACATCTGAAATCCGAAGGGTTATGTAGGCCAAAAAGGCCATGGAATAAAATTGAATGATCCTAATGAACCTGGATCAACTTGATGTAGACATGATGCCTAAGTTGAATAAACACTCTCTAAACAACTTATCCATTTGTGAGGCACAGCCATTCCCCGTGTTATTTTTGTCCAACGCAGAGTTTGTAGCTTCCCCCTTCTCCCAGTCCAAAGTATTTTTGAGTTAAGTTAGACAAGTCAAACCCTTGGCCCAACCTTGCTCCTAGCCTTCATCCTTCACTAGCAGTCTGACCATGTCCAATGGGTGAGTTTGTCATTTGAACTATTGTGCAAGTAATTTATTATAACAACGGAATATGTTAACTCGATTAATGCCACTGAATGGAATTTATACTTTGAGCTTAGCTATGGGAATGATTAGAGAAACATTGTCTTAGTCTACTGATGTGATTTATCCTTGATTATATATTCTTGGGATCCGTGGTGATGTGGACCATGTATGGATGATTATTGATGATGATTTATGGTCCCACATGTTTGATGATGATATCATATGATGGACATATGATGCAGATGATGTTTGATCCAGTTCAGCAGGTTTATTATTATTTCAGATCAGCAGATTATACATTGTCCATATATGATGGACCCTACAGCTGGCCCATTAGGGCAACCCAGGGTGTATGAGTACTCATTGCTAGTGGATTTGGGTCTTCTGGATCCATTGAGACACTTATCTTTCAGTTCCGGGCACTTCTGACAGTGATTGATGCAGTTTTACACTTGTTGACCAGATTTGGGGCTGATTTCCCAGCCTGAGCAGCAGGGGCCCCGAGAGGCCAGTTCACCTAGGGCGCTGATGATGGAGGGGGTGGTCCAGCCACTTGTTATTACCATTTATCCCCCCTCCCGGAGAGCCTGGTGGGCTCAGATGGACAGCGCTAGCACCCTAGGAGGCAGTTTTGGCACTTTCACAGTTCCCGAGGCAGTTAAAAAATGGGATAAAGTGGTCACTGAGGAAATCGATTTGGGAAATTGAGGCAAGGTTTTGGCATTTGGTTTTCACAGAGGTCTTCCAGGGTGGCATCACTACCTTCCAGCCAGTTTTCACCATGTGGGTATGCCCGGATTGATCACAGGAGGACATTTACTGCTTGACTGTCATGGATTCTGAGGACAGTTTTGGTCATTTTTATTATATTGGACATATTTTATTATTTTATTGTGCCTTGGGGTGAGCTAGTAAGGATTGATGCCTCCTAGCCCCACCATGTGCTTATTTTATTATGTCCTAGTCATCATGAGGTGGATTATTGTACTTTTTACCCCTCTAGTGGGATGACGTCACCCTCCATTGTACCATTTAGTGAGGGCGCTTTTGTTATTTTGAGTGATCCATGTGATATATTGTTATGGGTCATCTTAGCCATTGATTGTATGATGAGATCTTATAATCTCAACCACTCATTTGATGTAGTATTATGAAGTGGTATAGGGTTTTGGTCTTTATTATCCTATATAAGGAGGAGACCCCCCATTGTAAAGCTCACCTTTGGAGCTCTGGAATATTGGAATAGAAGATTTTTTGTGGAGCACATCTCTCTTGCATTGTGGATTCTCTTGCATATTGAATATACAGTATCTCTTCTATGTATCATTGTGGATTTTGGTGCTTTTGCTAACCTTTTGACAGGAAAGTCGAATTGGAGAGAGGAGGGCGACTTTTTGAGGGTTATTGTTGGAGGGATCCACATATTCTCTTTTGGGTTGATCTTGTGACAGGGAGTATCATTATTGTATCTTTGTGACATAGTTGATGCTTTCTATTACATCTTTCTACCATTTTCATAATCATCTTGCTTGACTTGTTTCTTTGATCTTGTCTTGTAGGAGGAGGACGATTTGGCTATCTTGGAGAAGGGCGATTTGGTTGGAGCACTTGGATCTCACTCTTGAATATAAACATAGGAGAATGCTATCAACTTGCAAGGTGGCCATAAGCAATTGAGGTAAGATCTACAAGGTATGTGCCTCTTTCATCCATTCTACCTTCATTGGTCATAAAACCCTAATTAAATCAAAACCCCAAATTTGGTATTTCGTAGATCTACTTAGATCTAGCCTTGCAATTGAAAAGATATTAAAAACCCACCTCTATAGGATCCACCCCTAGTTGGATCTATAGTTTGGTGGTGATTGGCTAAAAATTGACACACTTTTCAATGCAAAAAGCCTTCTTGAACCTAAATCGATTTTCCTAAGAGAAGCTTGTTGGGTTAGATCTAGCACATGGGTAGGTGAGATCCCACTTGATTTGACATCTAGACATTTGATAACCTATACCCATATCTTTACTTTGGTGAAAACTACCTTGTGGACATCTCTCCATGTTTTGAGGGGTTGAAACCCCCTTTTGACCTTCTTGGCATCTTAAAACTTAGATCTACTAAGATCTAGCCATTGGATTCACTTGAAACTTTGAAGGAACATAGATCGGGGTACTAACATCCCGGATCTACATTTTGGTGGCCATTGGACTTGATTTGGTCCACCAAAACCCATTTTTGGACCCTCCTTGAGCAAATCGCACCCCCTTGATTTTTTGAGTTGGTCCACTTCTAGGAAGTGGGTGTTTGAGTTTTACGTGGATTTGGAATGCCCATGCCTTGAAACCTAGGTCTATACTGTCCTTTCGTCAAGATCCGCCTTGGGGATTGCATTCCTTGTTTTAACGGATTGTGGTCCACTTAGGGTAATCACTTAAAAACCTAGATCTAGTAAGATCCAACCATTGGATCTCATCCAACCCACTTGACTTGGATTCTAGGTGTCCCGATCTACACTTTGACATACTTTTTGACTCCATTAGCCCATTCAACAAGGCACTAGTCTTTCTCCAAGCAAGTCGCACTCCTTGGGATTCGTGTCAAACCCTAGATCTAATACATGGGTATCCTTAAAATCAACTTCAACTCATAGATCTAGCCTGCATCTAACCTATAGTACCTACCTCACACCTAACTTCACCTTGTGGGTCCACCTAGAACCATTTCACACTTCCCAAGACAACAAGACCCACTTGTGTAAACACATGGTACTACACCTAGTAATCATACCCCATCATGTGGCCTAAACCATACATAGGTTGAAGTATTTATTATCCATTACACCACCTTCAACCATTCCTTAACCCTTAGGTCCACTTAGCCTTGCATTGGTTTCCGTAACTCATCATTTATATACATCCTTTGAAACCTTTGTTTGGATCCAATCAACTGTGATTGGGGTATAGGGTCTCCCCCTTGGTCTAGTTATACCTTGACCTAAAGCGAAGAGTGCTTCGGTTGACGTGACTCCCACCTGCATTGGGAACCATGGCATCTCTTGGGTCACCTCTTTAGTTGCCTGACTCCTCTACCGTCCCGGATGGGATACCTCTAGGGGCAACTACAAGTTGTGTGATAACAGATATCATGGAAGCTTCCACTATTTCAGGAGAGAGTGGTGAATTGCTTCCGCAAGAGGCTTCCACGACGTGATTAATTTCTTTGGCGGCCTCTTCGGGATGGAAACGTGAAGGCTCCTGAAACTGCAGAAAGCTTTCGTAATTGGCTTCCACAGTTTCAGAAGACTTCCGCCAACGCTTCCGCAAAAGGTCCTCGCGAATTCGAGAAAAAATCTAAGTATTGGTCGCGCTTGTGTCTATTGCGGAAGTCTTTTGTCCTTAGCCTCCGCTGTTTCGAAGGTTCCGCAAAGTTTGTTTCGGTGATTCTTCAGGATGGTTCCGTGGTTGCAAAAGAATATGGCGAATGCCTTCCGCGACTTTCGAGACTTCAAGAAATTCGCCAAAAAAAGTAGTCGTTTAGTTCCACCGGGGAAGGTAGACGGACGACTCCCGCACGTTTCGGGTGGCTTCATTTAATTCTTCCGCCGTTTCGGGAGGAATACATTATTAGGGGCTTCCGCAATTTGTTTAATGAAGACTTTCAAAACTTTTCGGGAGAATTAGACGAACGGTTCCTGCCGTTTTGGGAGAACAACGGGAATCTTTCTGCAAATTCTCTTTTATGAAAGTTTCTAAGACTTTTCGGGAGCTTAATGCGAATGAGTCTCGCCGTTTTGGGAGAACAACCGGAATCTTTCCGCGGTTGCGGAAGGTTTGAACGAAGAACTCCGCCGTTTCGGGAAGGATTGCCCAATGGTTTCCGCGTTTTTCCAATCGAAATTTTCTAAGTCTTCTTTCGGGAGTGTTTTGTAAAAGACTTCCTCCGTTGCGGGAGAGAAGACTGAAAGGATCCGAAGAACTTCCTTCTTACGTCCCACAACATGCTCAAAATATTCTAAGTCATTTTTTCGAGAAGCTTATGCATTTGGCTTCCGCAACTGCGGGGAGATAGCCCGAGAGACTCCAAAACGTCGGGAAAAATTCTAAGTTCCCTTTTGGTTCCTTGGGGGAAAAAATGGAAAGGTTTATGGCAAGATGTTTAGTTGGGAAACAAGATTTTATGTTGAAAAACACAGATAACAGCTGGGATGGCTTCTTAAGGCAAACTTTCTACAAAAAAATGAAAGGAGGGGCCCCAATATGTACAAATTTTTTTTGGGGGGGGTGTTGCTGCAACAACAATGGCGAGTCGCTGGCGAACACAGATCTCTGAAAAATTCCTCTTCATGGTCTGAAACCTCATCAAAGACATCCATCTTGGCTGCACTACTCAGCTGAGCACTTTAAAGTCATGTGAGGGGAAGAAAGCACTTTACCTGCTAGCCATTGGGGAAAGGGGAGCTTTGACCGAGACATCTTCACCACTCTCCAAGGGCCAATATATGAGATTCATTTTAGGAGGGTCATCTTTCAGATGGTCACTACTGTCGGACTCCACAGGATCTGCAACACTTTCTCATGGACATTATTGCTCTTGTTCCTCATTCCCATGCTACTTGCATCCTTTTGGATGTTTGTACTTTGGACAGCTTAGCTGCTTGAGCATTCCAGAGATATTTTCTTTTGGACATGGTTTTTTTGATTTAGTATCCTCAATCCATAATGTCCTTTTGTGTGAGTTAGAAATTTTATTGATTTGATCAAACCTCATGGACGAAGAGGAGCCCATTTTGAGCTGAGCCTTTTGGACAACCTTCTTGGTTTTACATGTCTTTTGCTTTTGTCTCAGCCATGCTTTAATTGAGGCGAGAATATCTGGAAAACAGACTCTTGAATATAGGCCATTTTGGCTGTTAAATCTGCAGCATGGATTCATTTCAATACCCTATGTCCTTGAGAGGTGCTACTTTCCATGGGTCCAACTTTGGTAACCTTCTTGAGATGCCTTTAAAGTGTGAAAGTGGGTGGAGCCCAACGATAGTAGTGAAGATGGTCATAGGTCTCTGCTATTTTGAATAGGATTAGTGTGACTAGCAGAGTAGGCTTCCTTCCTTCCGAATATTTCAGTGAGAGCACAACAGACCGGATTTACTTGAGCAGAGTTCCAGACTCATGAATCGCAAGTTTTCTTTGAGAGAGTTATCCTCAACGGGGATCTCGACCAAAAGGGCATTCAGAAAACATAACTTGTCGCAAAAGTTCAAATAACAAAGAGAGAAACAACATGGCCGAAAAAATAAAGCAACTAAAGGTTAAAGCAAAATGAAAACTTTATTTATGTACAGGAAGTCTCGAAGAGACTATGCGAAGTATTGTTTCAGAGCGAGGCCATTGAGAGGAAGGGCTACTTCTTCTCCCTCGAGATTTGTCAATTTGTAAGTGGATGGGCCTAATTTTGCAGAAATTTGATACGGGCCTACCCATAGATGTTGAAATTTCATATGCATTCCTTTTCCTTCATGATTATGGTCCCATTTCAGGACTAAATCCCCAAATTCAAAATCTCTTTTACCGGATTTCCTCTTATCGAACCATCTCTTAACTATGTCCTGGTGTTGATGGAATCGATCTTTAGCTTTGTGTCGGGCTTCTTCAAGTTGAAGCAGGGTGTTGATCCTGGATTGTAAGGCTTGGCTACCAAAACCCCGAGAGGCTTGGGACAATTGCAAGGATGGTAGTAAGATGTTTGGGGGAAGAGTGGCTTCCTTGCCATAGACAAGAGTGAAAGGGGAGACACCTAAAGCGTTCTTCGGGGTTACCCTATCTGCCCATAAGGCGTTTGGGAGAGCTACATGCCAACTTCTCTGGTTTTCTATCACAGTCTTCTTAAGAATTCGAATCAGATTCTTGTTTGAGGATTCAGCTAATCCGTTCCCCTAAGGGTAGTAATTGGCTGAATAATGCAACTTAATTCCCCATTCATAAACAAATTCATTTATGTTGCAAGATGAAAAATAAGTAGCATTATCAAAAACAAGGGAAATTGGAACCCCAAACCTGGTTATGATGTTCTCTTTCAAGAAGCTGATGACTGCGTCTTCGTTGATCTTGCGCAACGGGATGGCCTCCGTCCACCTAGTGAAGTAGTCGGTAGCCGTTAGGATGTATCGATGTTGCAATGAAGAATTTTGATTTATTTCTCCGATAACATCTATACCCCATTGCTCAAAAGGCTCAGAGATGATGACCGACTGTAATGGTCCTGCTGCCTTAGGTAACTTCCCAGCGCTTCTTTGACATACATCACAGTTCCGTGCATATGTGTGGGCATCTCGGAACAGAGTGGGCCAATAATAACCAACTCTCAGTATCTTGTGTGCTGTTGTCTCACCTGAATAATGTCCGCCTGCGGGGCCATCATGTAATTCTTTGACAACTTTGTTTGCATCTTCCTTTTCCAAACATCTAAGGAGAACTCCATCATAATTCTTCCTGAAAAGAATCCCATCAATGATTTGATAAGGTGTCAATTTCAAGCAGAGTGCCCTTCTTTGCTTAGAGTTCCAGTGCTCAGGTAGGTATCCCTGTTGTAAATAGTGTACCAGATCTCTATACCATGACTGGGGAGCTGTGAAGATATGACACACTTCAACCGAATTGAGCTCAGCTTCATTTTTCCAATGTTGTTCTTCATCAGTTGAGTTTCCCGCAAGTACCTTGCACAGGCCTTGTCCTTTGATGATCGTGGCTGGTTTAAATTCCAAATCATATTCCTGAAGAGCTGTGACCCAGTTCCCTCTCCTTTCTCCCAATTCCTTTTGAACGAAAAGGGATCTAACAGCTGGGTGGGGAACTATGACCTTAGTTCTATTCTTCAGAATGTATGGCCTGAACTGCTTGACTGCTTTGAAGACCGCATATGCATGCTTGTCAACTACGGGATAGTTCAGCTCGGCCCCCTGCAGATCAGTGCTCATAAACAAAATTGGGTATTCATCCCCCAACTCCACCTTTTGCGTGAGTACAACTGCGAGAGAGTCATTCGAAGCGAAGGTATACAAGATGAAATCCTTATCGAAATCTGGGCTTCTTAAGGAAGGAGCCTTAGCTACAGCTGCCTTGATATCTTTAAATGCGTCCTTCTCCAAATCTGTCCACTTGAATTGTATGCTTTGTTTAACCATCTATTGCAATGGCTTAACAATTTGTGCAAAATCCAGAACAAATCTGCGGACAAAATTGATGGTGCCCATAAAAAACTGCATAGATTTCTTGTTGTGAGGCATCGGAATCTTATTAATAGCTTGGACTCTTTCTTGATCAATTGACACTCCCCCTTTGGAGATGATATGACCCAAGAGCTTACCTTCGGGAACAGCAAACACGCTCTTCTTGGGATTCAGGGAAATACCATACTTTCGGCAACGATCAAAGATATGCCTCAGATGAACAACATGATCTTCCCTTTTCTTCGAAAAGATCGTCACATCATCTAAGTAAACAACACATTGCCCACCCAATCCTCGGAAGGCGATATCCATCGCCCTTTGGAATGTAGCTCCTGCATTTATCAGACCAAATGGCATCCTTCGGTATGCGAAAGTCCCCCATTTAGTTCGGAAAGTAGTCTTGAGACGATCTTCTTCGGCTACTAATACTTGATTGTAGCCAGAGAAAACATCGAGGAGAGAAAACAATTAGGATCCTGACACCATTTGTAGGATTTGTTCCATTGAAGGTACGGGGTAGTTATCTTTATCCGAAGCTTTGTTTAAATTTCTGAAATCTACACATAGCCTTATCTCTCCTGACTTCTTCCTTATGGGAACCAAGTTCGCAACCCACTCCGAATGCCGAACTTTGAAGATTATCTTAGCGTCTAGGAGCTTCTTTAACTCCTTTTGGATCAGCGGTTCTAGAGTGGGATGCATTCTTCTCAACTGCTGCTGAAATGGTTTGACGCCCGCTTTCATTGGTATAACATGCTGAATAATGCGGACGTCATATGTTTTCAGATCTTCATAGGTCCATGCAAAAACATCCTTGTATTGTTTGAACAATTTAATGAACCTATCTCTTTCTCTTGGTGAACAACACTTGCCAAGGTTGACAAATTTTGGTTCTGCCTCGGTACCCAAATTAACTAACTCATGTTGCATTGATGAGCTGTTAGTTTTGGTATTAGCAGGCCTTTTGAACTTATTTTGAAGATCGAACAACATTTCGAGGGACCTTACCCCCTTGGGCATGAAATTTCCTTTTTCCTCATCCTTCTTCATCAAATCAGCATCGTGTTCTTCCTCATCTATTGCAGCTCCTTGAAAGCTATCTTCGTTTGTTAGGAAGCCGATAATTTGCTCATCATCATCGAAGACTCTGAAGTTTGTGATGTTATCGGGAACAGAAGGCCTGAAAATCAATTCAATTGAGCATTTATTATTTGATGGCACCAATCTAGAAGCAGATGTTGCTAACAAATCAGCAGCCGAATTTTGCAATCTAGGAATTGATTTTATATTGAAAGCGTCAAAATGCATAATTAAATCCCATACCTCAACTTGATAACCCTTCAAATGGGGTGAGAGACAATGAATGGTGTCCCTTACCTGTCTTACAACTATCTCGGAGTCACCAAAGACATTCAGGTACTTAACTTTTAAGCCAATGGCCTTCTTTAATCCATGCACCAAAGCTTCGTATTCAACGGTGTTGTTAACACCCAAAAAGTGCTCACTAGCTCATTTCCCTATTCACATGACCCATTTGTCCACTTTTTCACCATCTGAGCCTCCGAAACCAACAAAAGGTCACCAAAAGACCTTAGTACACCCCTTTTTCCATTAAAAAAGATTATTTTTCCAAGAAAATCATAAAAAACCCTCAAAAAGGGTCCAAATTCCCAAAAATATTAAAAAGGGAATTAAAATATTATTTTTATTCAAAAAAGGAAAAAGGAGGGAAAAGTACCTAAACCATGTTGGTCAATACCATTTGGTTTCCACAAAACCACAAATGGTATTCCTCACCACCAAAACCTATAAAAAGGTGGTAGGGGCTCCTCATTTCACATCCTTCCATTATCTCATCCTTATGCTGCTGAAATCTCCCCTGAGCACTTTTAGCCATTGAAGCAACCTTGGAGAAGGAGACCTCTTGGAGTTTGGAGCTACTCATCTTGGGAGTTGCTCAACATCAACCTTCACCATTGAAGGTAATATCGCAAGCACTTGCTTGCCCCCCCATTTTTCAATACAAAAAATTATTTCTTATGTTTCTTGTTCTTGATTTTGACATGTTTACATTATTTGCTTAGATTCTTGCTTAGATTCATGAAAAGTATTGTTTATTTAGTTTATTGTTTTTATTTCTATTGAAACTGCTGCTACTAGTTAGCAGGTGCCCATAGCACTAAGCCTGGTTGCAAAACCGGGCCAACAGTTTTTGGCGACTCCGCTTTGGTTTGAACTTTAGATCTCTAGTTTTGCCTTTAAATCTTAGTTTTTATGAGTTTTTAACCTTTAGATCCATAGATCTGCCATCTTAGACAGCAGATCCATTGCTGTTCTGAGATTTGCCCCCATAAACAGCCCGAAATTTTCAATTTTTGGGTTAGTTTCTCGGTTTCCGTGCACGGCTTCCGCCTCGCGGCTTTTTGCCAGACAGTCGCGCGGTCCATCACGACTTTTCTGCCTTTTTCCGCGCGGTGCATCACGGATTTTTTCCAGACAGTCGCGCGGTCCATCGCGACCTTTCTGCATTTATCCGCGCGGCTCATCGCGACTGTGCGGTCAAAACCCACGCTGCTCATCGCGACTGTGAGGCCTAAACCCGCGCGGTCCATCGCGACTGTGCGTCTAAAACCCGCGCGGTCCATCGCGACTGTGCGTCCAAAACCCGCGCGGTCCATCGCGACTGTGCGGCCAAAACCCGCGCGGCCCATCGCGGCTGTTCGTCCAAAACCCGCGCGGCTGAATTTTTTCATTCGGCCATTCCGATTTTGAAAAATATTTTTTACTGTACTTTCTGCCCATAGCACATTTTTTACAGTATTTGCATTCTGCATATTTTACAGCTTTGAAAAAAATTTTACTATTTAAAAGTGCATATTTAGAAATCTTTTTCAAAATTTTCAAGAAAGGGAAAGGAAGACTCATTTTGCATTTTCATCTAAATTGAAGTTTTTTCTTGTTTACTTCTTTAGAATCTTGCCCTTAGCAATTTTTCTTGAAACGAAGAAATCAATTTATTTCTTTTAAAAAAGGAGTTTATCATTTGCTTTCATAAATCCAAGAAATCCTTTATTTTTTGAGTTATCTTTTGAAAAGCATATTAATTCCTTTTAGTGAAAAAAGTCTTAAATATTTGCTTTTTATTTTCGAAAAATCCTTTATTTTTTGAAAATTTCCCTTAAAGCATTTAATTTTTTCAAAGTTCAGTTTACAACACCTCACGTGCACTCACACGATCACTT
The DNA here is from genome assembly GCA_027924585.1 of Larix kaempferi. Taxonomy (NCBI): domain Eukaryota; kingdom Viridiplantae; phylum Streptophyta; class Pinopsida; order Pinales; family Pinaceae; genus Larix; species Larix kaempferi. The sequence continues at coordinate 213,125 of BSBM01000426.1, forward strand.
AATTGAACTAAGCCTTAAAACGTACCTTAATTTGAACACACTTTTAACCCCACTTGGGGAACACTAAAAGAATTCTTGTAGCTAGGTAGTATTGGGGGGATAGGTGTTCCAATAACACCCCTCAGTTCATACATCTGAGACATAGAAGTTGTCCAATTAGGGAGCTAAAATCTCTTAGTACTTTTTGGCGCGGTCACAACCGGTTTGTGGGAAGGCCTCTCCCTTAGGAGGGTTGAAGTCGCGAGGATGGTTCCGGAAGCCTGAGTGGGATACCGAAACCCATTCAGTAACCGAAGGGCTACCATTCGCAGTTCTCGGGATATCCCTGTATTGGGATATTGCGATCAAAGGACCAAACGGCAGATTTACCTTTTCTCGACGCGTCATGAACGGAGTATCCTAGTAGCCTGTCTTTTTAGGATTGATTACCCGGTGTCCCTCCCGGTAGGGGGATATCTAGCCGTTGTCTCAACATTCATATCGTCTGACTTGGATTTCATCACCTTGCAGAGGATATCGTCTGTTTGAGTCACAATACTTTTAGATTAGGTGTTTGCATGATCTTTACCACCTTTTGAGTCTAGTTACACCTATTTTTTCTAGGAGCCGCTTGCATGTTGGTATTCTGACCAGTTGTTGCATTCCTCCACTTATTGTAGCACAGCTGCTAGAATAAGTGCATTTTTTGAGGATTGATTTTTTGGCCTGTGAGCCTTCTTTTTTTTCACTCCCCTTCTTGCACCCTTGGTTGCATTAGGGTTTTGAGTCTTTTACATATATATCACCACCTGATATTTAAAACACATTTTTTACATACAAAACATATTCTCACCATTGAGAATTCTAGACGTTCTCGTCGTCTACAGGGCGAACTCCCAGAGTTTAGTCCACTTGGCTCTCCACGTCACAGACGCAGAGCATTGTCCCTTGATTCGACACATCGTCAATCAATTAGACGGTCATCCGATTCTGACATACCCCACTTCACCTTTGATTTGGAGGTAGAATCCGAAAACCCCACCGAGTTACCACCAACCACAAATATGTCTGAAACACCAGTTGATCCACAATTTACATTAACCATAGGCCAGACATCCGCAGACCCTTCTGCGGCAGTACCATCCACGGCAACAACCACCCCCTTGGGTATGCCCAATATGGGTAACACTCCACATTCAGGAATGCCTAGCACAGGACCACCACCTGTCATGGGCATGCCCAACATGGGGGTCATACCCCCTTCGGTTTCCACAAACCCTATCCCAGGAATCCCCAGTGCGATTCCTAACCCAAGTGTAACTCATGTTGCACTTGGCAGTGCTATACCAGGAATCCCTGGTGCGATTCCTAACCCAAGTGTAACCCAAGTTGCACTTGGGAGCGCTAACCCATATCATGCCACACCTTTTGGAGGGCACATACCCTCCATACCTAGCATACCTATAGGCGCTACTGGACCCCTACACCATACCACAATGGCTAGGCAGGTCCCAGTTCCGGTCACCACATCCGCTAGTCTACCATACATGGCAAGTCTCAACCTGCCAGATTTAGCTAGGCTCACAAATGACCCCATCAGACATGATCCTGCTTGGCCCCATATGCCCACTAAGCTTCCCTCTGACATACCTAAGTTTGAGGGAAAGGCAGGAGAAGACCCCCAGAATCACATCATGTCCTTCCATTTATGGTGTTCCTCCAACTCCATAGTGGATGACTCAATCCGCCTACGGCTTTTACAACGCACCTTCACTGGCTCCGCAGCCAAATGGTATATCGAGCAGCCCCATGGGACGCATGCCACATTTACTTCCCTTGCCTCGACCTTCCTGCAGTTCTTTCAGCTACCAGTCCGCTATGATGCGGGCGTCGAAATCCTACTGTCTTGCAGACAGAACACAGCCACGCATATCACTGACCATATTCATGATTGGCGCCGGCGCCGGAGCCTATGCAAGATCAAATTAGACGACCGAATCTTCCTAGACTGGTTCCTTAAATCCCTCCTTCCTCTCATTGCGAAGGATGTAGCATCTGAAAGACCCCAGTCTGAGGAGGAGGCCATCCTCAAGGCCCAACAGTTTGATCTTATCTATGCCCAGTCAGGTTACCTATACACGATCATACCTGACGCCCCACGAGGTGACTCTGCACGCGGTGACACACCGGGGGCATCACATGCCGCTGATGGCATTATTGGCCAAATTACACCGCAAGCAAAACCTTTCAGTATGGTGAGCACCATGCCCGCCCCAGACCTCTCTAGGGCTACATCCAGTTCCGGAGCGACAACTTCTTATGCTCCAACAAACCAGACCCATCACATTCATGGACCCTCTTGTCCACAACATTGTTATGGCAAAGCGCCATCAGCATATGTACCTCCTACATACTATGCTCAACCTACGGTACAGACCCCCATGCAGTTCCCACAACAGCATATGCATTACCCACAACCGATTGCACCGGCTCACCTCACAACTCCACCAGCTCAGGGGTACCAACAACCCCAGCAGGCAACTGGACCACCTCCAGCTCCACCTGCGTACTATCCACCGCAACCTGCTCCCGCACCTGCGGCTCCTCAGAATCCCCCCAATGCTCAAGGGCATGTGTACGCACAACAACATCAGCCCCAATACCAAAATAACCAACGCAACCAGGGTGGGCAACAAAACCGCGGAAGAGGACGCAACCGTGGAAACAATCAAAACCGTAACCAAGCTCCACAACCTACCCATCCTCCGCAAGAAAATAACGCGGCGCCCGCTCATCAGAATCCCGATCGGCCACCTAAGCAACCCAAAAATGCTAATTTACGAACAAACCATCCTTGTTCCATTTGCGGTGTCTATGGCCACTATACCCACGCTTGCCCACATCTGGAGCGAGCTCGACAACTATGGACAAATGACGCCCATCGTCAAGGGCAGGCGGCTCCTCAGCCTCCACCCAACCCCCCACTACCTCCACAACAACCTTTGGTATTACAAAACCCTTTTCCAACACAAGGAGTGGTGAACACTCAGCCGTTAGCCCCCCAACAGGGCAACGTGCAACCACAACAAATTACTTACACAGCTCCTGACCAACCCATGTTTGATTCAGGCACCCACCACTTATTGATGATGTCCACCGCAGACGTCAATATCCAAACCCATCGGAATCAATACGGACCGACTGCTGAAACCCACCCCGCCGAAAAAGGATACTAATGCTAATCCCACTGATCAAACATTGCGTATACCTCAGGTTCCACTCGATGGCGCTTCGAAAGCACCTCGCTTCCCCCTTCGCCGAATCAACAACAACCCCAATGCACGGGCTGCGTCCAATTACAACATCGTAGATGACCTAGCTCAATCTCCCGCAGCCATGTCTGTGTTAGAAGTCTTAAAAACCTGTCCTACTCAGTGCAAAACTTCACTTTCCGCCATTGGGGCGATTGACCCAAATGATTCGAAATTGATGACCTTTGATTTAGACCAATCTGAACCACGGCTGCCTTCTACCATAGCAGTCCAAGTTTCCGTTTCTATTCGGAATCTTGTCATCCATCGATGTATCATCGACGAGGGTGCCTCCACATGCGTCATGTCCACTTTTGTTTGGCAGAAGTTGGGATCCCCTGCTCTCCAGCAATCCACCACTGCATTGCGGGCCTACGACGGCCGGTCAGCTCAACCTCAAGGTTTATTACCCAAGGTACCCGTCCAATTAGGTGGGAAAACTGTGCTCATCGACATAGAGGTCATTAACGCCCAGCTCGACTATAACCTTTTACTTGGCCGCAGTTACATGTACGCCATGAAAGCGGTCGCCTCCTCCGTCTTCCGCACCATGATGTTCCCCCACGAGGGACGCGTGGTAAAAATTGACCAACTCACCTACTATGATCCCAACGCCCCTGCAGCACCAGAGAATGTTCTTCCCATGATTGAACAACCCGCTTCTAGTGCAGTTACCTCCTTTGTGTCTTCTGTGGCACCCGGACTTTATTCGGATACACCAATGACCTCTACATTCCAGGCCATTCCACCACCGTCACCGGAGACCCAAGTCGCAAACCTCTGTACTCTTTCGCAGAATACGCAAACGTCCGGTGGTCAACCACCATTGATCCCCAGTCACATTGGTGTTACACCCATCCACACCATCCCCTTCCTATTTCCTCCTTCGGGTGTAGTAAGCGCCCCGGTTATGGCTACCCTTAGCCTACCCGGGATAACATTGGGATTACCCGTGTGGTATATTCCGCCTCCCGTTCGACCACCGACACCAGACGTCATCCTCCAACCGGTACAACCTATTGTTACCACAAATCAGCCTCCTCCTGGTGTCGCAATCCCTTCGTCGTCAACGACACCTCCTCCTAACCTCAATATCCCTTCGTCGTCAATGAAACCTCCTCCTGGTCTCACGATTGCGTCGACGTCAAAGGATCCCCCTCTTCTTTCTAAACCCACTGGGGGCAGAGGTCCACAACCATACACTGCTATACCACCTCTTAAGGCAGTCAAACCCCCACCGGTGTTTCGAGCTCCCCCCAAATGTTCATTATGCGATGAAATTGGCCATCCAACTCATCAATGCCCACACTTACTGGCACTCCAAGAGCATATGAATATGTTGGACGATGACATCGGCACCCCAGTAGTCAGATTAGAGCCACCTCTACAGCCTCGCGACAAATCACTGCGCACGAACCATCCTTGTGCTATATGCAGTGTTTACGGCCACTACTCTCACCATTGCCCTGATCTACCTGACTATAGAGCAGCGTTGTACGAGTTAAACAATGCCGACTTAGAGATATCTCCTCCCCTCATCGAGGAGATCCACCCCCCCACCATCATCCTCGTCAGAAGAAGTCAATACGATATATATGATTTCAACAACCTTCAAACCAGAACCCCTTGATTTATGGTCTGACTACTTCAATACTGACGAGCAAATTTTGGAGACACTCACTGCACCCGACTACCCTTGGGATGATATGCATCATCGCTCGTACTTCCTCCCGGAAGCATCTACCTCCACCGCATCCAACCAGCTATCGATCGAGTCGAAAGACTTCATACCCACCAAAGTCGATTGGTTAAAGGACCCCATCCCAGCACCGGATGCCTTTGAAGAAGGGAACATGTCAAACATTTCCCCCACTATACAGATAGACATTTCCACAACACCAGGGAAACCTGAGCTCATCTCGCTGGGCGCATCTTGCACTCAAGCAGAAACTCAGGCGTACAAAAAACTCTTTCAAGAGTTCCGTGATGTCTTTGCCTGGTCCTACACTGAGATGCCTGGTCTCGACCCCGCCATTATTGAACACCACATCGATACATGGCCGGAAGTACCCCCTGTTCGTCAGAAACAGCGACCTATTCACCCTGCCAAGCTCCCCGCTGTTAAGGCTGAGGTCGAGAAACTACGAAACGCAGGGTTCATCTACCTTATTCCGTACACCACCTGGGTGTCGAACCCCGTTCCTGTCAACAAAAAGCAAGGCACCCTTAGAGTATGCACTGACTTCCGTGATCTAAACCACGCTTGTCCAAAAGACAATTTCCCCACGCCATTCATTGACCAACTCATTGATGAGTGTGCGGGCCATGAGGTCCTATCCTTCATGGACGGGTTTTCCGGATATAACCAGATTCACATCCGCAAGGAGGATCAGTACAAGACTGCCTTTACCACCCCATGGGGCACCTTTGCCTACCGCGTCATGCCATTTGGCCTTAAAAATGATGGTGCCACTTTCCAGCGAGCCATGACCTATTGCTTTCACGACTTGATCCATATCTTGCGAGTCTATCTCGACGACCTCACAGCTCGTTCCCGAAAACGATCAGACCACCTTAACGACCTCCGGCAAGTTTTCCTGCGTTGTCGCAAGTATAAAATCCGCTTGAACCCACACAAGTGTGTCTTTTGCGTCCCGGCGGGCCGGTTGTTGGGTTTCATTGTTTCCCAAGACGGAATCACTGTCGATCCCCTGAAAGTCAAAGCCATCTTAGAACTTCCCCCTCCTCGCACGCTTCGGCAGCTTCAGAGCTTGCAAGGGCGGTCCAATTTTCTTAGGCGCTTTGTTCCTGATTACGCCACCAAAGTCCATGGATTCTTACGCTTACTTCGTACCCACATACCCTTTGTTTGGGATGAGCAAGCAGACACGGCATTCGAAGCCCTCAAGAAAGCTCTCACACAAGTCCTTAACGATTGTCATAGCGGTGCCTGTGGAGGCCATTTCTCCGGTATGGCTACCGCCCAGAAAATCATTCGGGCAGGTTATTTTTGGCCATCATTATTCACTGATTGCATCACCGCAGTCAAGAATTGCCAGAACTGCCAGCTATTTGCCCCCAAAGCAAGAACCCCCCCTGCCCCCCTTCATCCAGTCATCACTGTTGGACCATTCTGCAAATGGGCCATAGACTTCCTCGACTGCAACCCCCCGTCAGCCGGCGGTCACAAACACATCATTGTGGCCGTAGATTATTTCACCAAGTGGGCAGAAGCCATGCCGACCTATAATTGCAAAGCCGACACTGCGGCACGTTTTTTCTTCAACCATGTTATCGCTCGTTTCGGAGTACCACAGCAGTTAGTCTCTGACCACGGCTCTCACTTCGAAGATGCCGTCTGGAAGGAGTTATCAACCATGTTGAAATTCGAACACCATTTCTCTTCCGCTTACTATCCCCAAGGAAACGGCCAAGTCGAAGCGATCAATAAAATCTTGAAGACCATTCTCCAACGCACTGTCGACAAGCACAAGTCCAATTGGCATCACATGCTTTTCCCGGCACTATGGGCCTACCGCACATCAACCAAAACCGCCACCAGTTTTACCCCTTTTCATTTAGTTCACGGTGTTGAATCTGTCCTCCCTATTGAGTGCCAGATCCCAGCTTTACACATCGCCGTTGAACTTCTACCGGACACTTCCCCGATCGAGCAACGTTTACTACTCCTAGAGCAGGCCGATGAAGATCGGCGCACAGCCATTCAAAACATGGAAGCAGCTAAACAACGATCGAAACTAAGTTACGACAAACGCGTCCACCCAAGAACCTTTTCTGAGGGAGACCTTGTCCTTGCTTACGATCAAGCTCATGATAAAACCGGAAAGGGAAAATTCGTATCCATGTGGCAAGGCCCCTACATCATACACACCTGCCTCGGGCAGGGGGCATACATTCTGACCGATTCAGAAGGCAACACCCTGCGCAACCCACGCAACGGGTTGTACCTTAAAAGATTTTACCCATAGAAAATCTCATGAACACCATCGTCCATTTTAGTATAGGCATACATCTTTTTTGATTCACAAAAAAAATTTTCAAAAAAAACCTAAATATTTGTTTTTCTCTGCATGACCACAGATGGAGCCTCTTCCACTCTGCCATATCGGTTTCGCTGATGGTGCAAGCCGTTGGTCTCCCAATCTCGCCTCCGCAGCTTGGGTAATATACTCCCCTTCACATGAGTTAATTCACATCGATGGAGTATGTTTAGGTGCCGCCACCAATAATCAAGCTGAATACGATGCCGTGACCGGTCTCCTGGCCGCTGCTCTCCAGATGTGCATACGTCACCTCAACGTTTTCTTGGACTCACAGCTCCTAGTTTCCCAGCTCAACAATGATTACCAGGTACGCGATCCGTGTCTTTTCAGAAAATTCCTGCGCACTAAACAAATGGTTAGACAGTTTGAATCCATTACATTCACACATGTCCCAAGACACCTCAATAGTGTAGCAGATAATATGGCCAACAGTATCCTCGACTGGCACACCAATCACATCATGTCATATCCATAAACAAAATGCATCCATGTGCAAAACATGTGCCTCCACGGGCATATACAAAAACCAATATTGCATCCACGTGCATAACATGTGCCTCCACGGGCATAAAACAAACAAACCAAATAATGCATCCATGTGCATAACAGGTGCCTCCACGGGCATACATAAATCAACAAACACACTGCATCCACGTGCATAACATGTGCCTCCACGGGCTATACAAAAGACAAATGTGCATCCACGTGCATACATGACAATATATCTAAAATATATATCCACATATATATATAAATCAAATGGTGAACATGTCATAAGTGCCCTCAGCACCCGATATACAAAAAATACATCTGTCATACAAAATATACTTCCCCATATGCTCATGAGCATTTGGGGGCAAGTACAATGTCGTCTACTCATCTGGATCCTCAGGATCCTCGGGCTCCTCCTCCGGCTCCTCCTCCGACTCCACCTCCGCCGGCCCAGCCGGGTCAGGACGACCCCGAACTCGCCGCTCTGCTGGCCCTGCTGGATCATCCCTCAAACGTATCCTCCCCTGCGCCGGCCCTGCCGGAGCATCTCCTCCACCACCCCCGTGCCTCGCCGCCAGCACCGCTGTCCTCAACAAGAGCGACTGCCACTCAGGTGGCGCACCAAGACATCCCTGCAAAACATCCCGATCCAGATCCCTCCAACCATCCTCAGGGAACCTAGCTAGGATCCGGGCAAAGGTACGTCGGACACCATCTATGGCGTCACCATCAGGGCTAACCCCTCGCCCACGAGCTGCATATCCTCCACCACGCGGAGGACGTACAGGTACAGGGGGACGAGCGACCACCATCGCCCGCCCCTGCCGAGCCACATAGTCAGGTGGTGGCACTGGACCCACATTTGCACAAAGCAAGTAAACCATTAGATACTATATAACAAAATCATCATAAACCAAACAACATATGATACAACATCAAATAAAACACAAAACATACCGTCCAAGCCCCAGGCCTGTCCTGGGGCACGAGGCATCTCTGCGTCACCTCTGTAATCCATGCCGGCGTAGGGATAGTCCTCGATCACCAGAGGCATCTGCTCCCACTGTTGATAAAAGTCCTCTGTGAAGTAGCCACGGATACCACCGCCAGCACGGGGCATCATCTGCCCCCACCTCATCATACGAGGCTCGCTCGGAAGACCAGCACGAACGGGTACATGTGGCCGCAAGGTCGGCACCCGCTCGAAGAAAAAACAGCATAAAAAAGAGGCGTAACAAAACTCGCCTCCCTCTCTCACGGCCTTGTCCAGATCTCTCCGGACACCGGCCAAGAACATCTGCGCCCAGGCGTAATACGTACCCCGTAGAACGGAATCCACCATCATCGTCTGCCCCCCAGACATACGATGTGGTGCAGCAGCACCCAAAATCCTCAGAACACAGACACTAATAGCCCGCATATCCCACTCACGTAGGAACTTCAGACTAATAGAGCTGTTTACCAAAACAGCGTCATCCACACAGAAGGTCTGTAAGAGGTCCTCCATATCCACACCCGGAGGCAACCTAGGAGAAATATCACCCACCTCACCCAAGCGAGGCAAACCGGTCAAAAAATATACATCAGTGAGAGTAATCTCTAATCTCTCACCACCAATAATGAAGGCACCCTCTGCCGGCACCCACCACTGCACGAGCTTGTTCAGGAGTCGCCTCACTGAACGGATAGGAGGAATCTGAGCGAACTTCAAGAGTCCGCTCATGGCTAGGGTCTGTCTCACCCCCCCATCAGTCTCAATCCTCAACATGATCTCGGCATCAATCTCTCTCTCCCGCCACACGGACTGAGCTCTCCGCAACATCCTGCCAAGAAAACACAGGAAATTTTTAGCCCCAGCATAAAAATTTTAAAAAAAAAATCCCATCGCGGCTTTTACACAAAAAGCCGCGATGCCCATCGCGGCTTCTCCACAAAAAGCCGCGATGACCATTGCGGGATCCATGCAAAAACCCGCGATGAACATCGCGAGTTTTGTCCAGACAGTCGCGATGAACATCGCGACTATCACCCATGAACACGCGATGAACATCGCGGGTTCCGACCTCACAGTCGCGATGAACATCGCGACTGTCAGTCTAAAACCCGCGCGGTTCATCGCGGGTTCAGCCCCGAAACCCGCGCGGTTCCACGTTGGAGAGTCAACGTGGAGTTTCGCGGCCTTCGGGGGATCAACGCCAAACAAAAAAGACATAATTGACAAGGTTAAGGCGAATAGAGTTACCTGCAACTCGCTAAATCGAAAACCAACGGTGAAATCTCCCGGAAATCAAGAAAGAGCTCTGACAGCTCTATCAAACTCGCACGTAACAATGACAAGTTATATTGGGCCCCACGTCCTATTTATAGAAATTCCACAAATTTCAAACAACCATTGCGGTGTCATACGAAGTCCATTTCTCAAACCGTTGGTACCGTTGGGATCAGCACAGCGCGAACTTCATAGAGGTTCCTTCCGTTTCCCGTTTTCACGAGGTCCATTTTTTGACCATTTTTTAGCCTCCCTCATGGCCTCGGTTTGCGTGCCACATCGGCCGTTCTCCGTTTTAGACGTGCCTTATATAGCTGGATTCAATTTTCCGTGCTCGTGATGATGCTTGAGATCATTTCTCGCTCTCACCTTTAGATTTTTCGGGCATCTTTTCCACGCCCCCTCGTCACCTCGGTTTGCGTGCCACATCGGCCCTTCTCCGTTTTCGATATGTCTTATATCGCCGGATTCAGTTTTTCGTGCTCGTGATGATGCTTGGGATCATTTCTCGCTCTCACCTTTAGATTCTCCGGGCGTTTTTTCCACGCCCCCTCGTCACCTCGGTTTGCGTGCCACATCGGCCGTTCTCCGTTTTCGATGTGTCTTATATCGCCGGATTCAGTTTTCCGCGCTCGTAATGATGCTTGAGATCATTTCTCGCTCTCACCTTTATATTTTTCGGGCATTTTTTCCACGCCCCCTCATCACCTCGGTTTGCGTGCCACATCGGCCGTTCTCCGTTTTCGACAATCCGTATGTCACCGGATCCAGTTTTCCGTGCTGATGACGATGCTTGAGACCTTTCCTCGCCCTCATCAATCCATTTTTGTTCGGTATAATTTTATCCCTTTTTCGGGCCGAGCAACCCCTCTTTACGAAAAAGGCACTTAGGGAGTTTCTGTTAAGCTCTTTTCTGACTCCTAAAACAATGAAAAGATCGCCGAGCTATCTTGCTTCCTTTCATGCTCGCTAAACGTATCTGAAAGGGTGTCTACCTGATATAAGTTTACCCCTTTTCCGGACCTCGTAGACTAATTACGAAAAAGGTATACTCTAGTCACATCGGCTAGAAGAGTTCTCCATTCGCATCATTTTATGCTTTTTCGGGCCTTGGAGACTAAACTTACGAAAAAGAAACACCAACAGAGTCCACTTACCGTTTTCAGACTCTCTAAACATGAAAGCAACCATGAGCATGCGCCGTCCTGGGCTCACAAAATCCACAGGACCGTACCATTTCAGAGCACACTTTTATCCCTTCTTGGAGCTCATTAAAACTACGAAGAAGGAAGAATGGTGCCTCTTGGCGCTACAACACATCATGTCTACTCACATAGCAGCTTCCCCATTTTGGTCGCCTTTGTTCAGAGTATTCTGCAGTATGTCACCCTGAAACTCCCTCGACAGCTATCATCAGCTCGTCCTCCCCCCCAGAGTCAATATATACCATTCAGTCAAAGCAATGATCCCCACACCTACAAGTCAGTTCCCTACGCTGCCAGGTCAACCATGTCATCATGCTTTGAACAAAGGAAGTTTGATTCTACCCATTTTTTTTGGACCCAGTTATTTCCCTTCCCCACAAGTATGTCAGTCCTACCATCAGTACTACATCACTTCAGTTCTACACCTCGTACTCCTATCAAGGAAACATCATTGCCTTGTTAGTTGCTGGTCTCCCTCTGTCGACGACAACCACATTGATTCCAGAGGATAGACCTAGAGGTCCCTGTGTCTTGGACTCATTACCATTTATGATGAGTGCCTACGAATCATTTCGAGAGGAATCCTCAGTGCCTCTCCGAATGGTTGTTTCTCACATGCTCGACTTCAACACCTTGATCGCATCGTTGAGACTCGCACAAGGTATTGGTCCGTTCAGTTATTAGTCGAAGACCCCGGATACCTCCTGACTCCTCCACATTTGAGAGTCTACCTATGGATACAACCAGTTACATTTTTTCTATAGATATCCGGGTTGCGTATGGCGACAGTATTCCACATGGCTCACAGTCATTGAGTCCATACAGATGTTGGACACCTTCAGTTTCAGCAGTTCAATAGTTATTCCAGTGTATCAGTTATTGAGATCACCCATGATCATGAGTTATCCCACAATAATGTCCCCTATGGACCATTATGATGTACCAGTATATTTCTTTACGTATTAGATCCCCCTTCTTGGGACTAATTGTTTTGTATATGTCTTGATACGAGCATGGGAATGCCCGCCTCGTCCTTTATCAGAGATTATACCTCATTCATATTGAGGCCATGTAATATTTTTTGTTTTTGCAGCTTCCAAGGGCCGTGGCTCCAGTCTCCAACCGGTCTCTTCTCTCCCCTAAACCCCAGAAAAAAGGACAAAAGAACTATGATGTCTATCGGCCATACGATGAGCTCCTGCCCTCACACATCAGGGGGCAATCTGTTAACACCCAAAAAGTGCTCACTAGCTCATTTCCCTATTCACATGACCCATTTGTCCACTTTTTCACCATCTGAGCCTCCGAAACCAACAAAAGGTCACCAAAAGACCTTAGTACACCCCTTTTTCCATTAAAAAAGATTATTTTTCCAAGAAAATCATAAAAAACCCTAAAAAAGGGTCCAAATTCCCAAAAATATTAAAAAGGGAATTAAAATATTATTTTTATTCAAAAAAGGAAAAAGGAGGGAAAAGTACCTAAACCATGTTGGTCAATACCATTTGGTTTCCACAAAACCACAAATGGTATTCCTCACCACCAAAACCTATAAAAAGGTGGTAGGGGCTCCTCATTTCACATCCTTCCATTATCTCATCCTTATGCTGCTGAAATCTCCCCTGAGCACTTTTAGCCATTGAAGCAACCTTGGAGAAGGAGACCTCTTGGAGTTTGGAGCTACTCATCTTGGGAGTTGCTCAACATCAACCTTCACCATTGAAGGTAATATCGCAAGCACTTGCTTGCCCCCCCCATTTTTCAATACAAAAAATTATTTCTTATGTTTCTTGTTCTTGATTTTGACATGTTTACATTATTTGCTTAGATTCTTGCTTAGATTCATGAAAAGTATTGTTTATTTAGTTTATTGTTTTTATTTCTATTGAAACTGCTGCTACTAGTTAGCAGGTGCCCATAGCACTAAGCCTGGTTGCAAAACCGGGCCAACAGGTGTTATTAGTACAATCGAATTCTAATCTACAAGAAAAAAAATACTTATTTCTTTTTGGATCCATTAGAACACAACCGGCTCCGGATCCTTCTAGAGTTTTAGAACCATCAAAGTATAATGTCCAAAAAGTATCTTTAGATTCAACTAAGTTAGTTTCTTTGTGATCTATGTCAGTAACTAAATTGATTATGTTACAATCAACATCGTTAGTCCAAGAGAAATGAAGGAGATCGGACTGTCTATATGATTCATGGCTAATGGCTTCAGATTGATAATTACCTGGATCCATTTCTAAGAAATAATTCCCCAGAACCGAGGATGAGAAAGTTACGGCCTCATTCTTTTCTTCTAACTGAGTTACGTTTTGTTTCATATGAGGTTCCCTAAGAAATTTAATCTGATTCTGTCTGTTCTGATAAAGCAGCCATAGGTGGGACCAATCAGTAGCAAAGTAGCCACTTAGCTTGGTAGAACAATCCCTACTTAAAATCAGCCCATAGGCTTCAGGGATATCGACCACCATTATGTCAATGAATTGGCAGACTCTAGGGTCAGCTGACAGTCTAATTAGAACATCTTTCATCTCCCCAATAACCTTGACAGCAATCCTATCTAATTGGATAATTTGAGCTAGAGATGGCACGGGCTGCCCATTAATTCCCCTACAAATTGACAGTGGCATAACGTTAGAGGATGCTCCAGAATCTACCAAACAGTTGTGAACATTATGGTTGAAAATTTCAATAGTCAATAAGAATGGCAATGTTTGGGACTTAGACTTTCCACCGATGCTAGCCTCATTAATTTCGGGATTGTCTTGAGAATCCGTCAATGGAGTGCTGATCTGGGGTTGCAAAACATGCAGCAGTTTGTCTCGTTGATGGGGCAGGCTACACATGTCAAATATTGATACGTTTGCGTTGACTTTCTTGATATCTTCAATAATATCGTATCCTATATCAGATTCATTCCCAATTTGACTTGGTTGATCTGTTTTTCTCATCGTGACCTTAGGTGGCTGAACTATGGTGTCAGCGCTTGGCTGTTTGGCCGCTGTTTGGTTAACTTTGGGCTGTGGTGGAATGATTGGTATATGCCTCCTAGGTGGATCTTTTGAAACTTTAGGCTTATGGGGAGCAGTGACTGGCACAGGATCCGCAATTGGGCCCTTGCTGCGAGTAATAACATTTATGGTAGAGGGAGAGCTATCTATGTGGTCTTCTTCTACTAATTCAGTCATAGGTACCCAATCCCACAACACCATAGTAGTGTCCGGGTTTGGTTCCTCTAACTCAGGGCTCGATTCTTCTGGAGGATCATCCTGGTCTGGGATCTGAGAATCTAACATTTGGTTCATGACTAAGCTCATGGAATTAATCCATTGCGGGCAGCTCTTTTCCGAATGCGGTTCTTGGTGAAAAGTGCAGAAATTTTCCATCCCAATCTCATTCAAGTTTAAAATAGGGGCAGCGTTCATTGGTGGATGAGTCTGTTCCCCGTCTTCCCTTCTTTTATAAAATGGCTTGAAAGGTTTCCTAGACGTGCTAGCAGCCTTGTCTTTCTCGAGATCTACGATTTTATTAGATAATTTCTGCATCATTTTGACTACATTTTCCATGTCCGTAGATGGCTCCTCTTTACTTCTAGCGAGCAGCAAAGGTTTTTTGCTAGCTGTTGGTTTTGGTTCTACATCTAAGGCATGTTTAGCAATGCTATCAGCTTCTTCTTCTACCTTTCTAGCTTCCTCAAAGTTCTCTATCAGGGTAGTTTTCTTGGACCTCTTTACGAACATTGCTATGGGTCCATCAAGAGCGGTTGTGTAGTATTCAATCAGAGACTCCTCTACTGGTTTATTAGCTTCGTTGAAATTATTTAACAGCATTGTGAATCTTTGATTGAAATCTTAAACCTTTTCTTTCTTCTCCATTCTCATGGATAAGAGCTCTTTCATAAGTGTGGCCACAGTCTTTTGGTTTCCGTATTTTTTTAAGAAACACTTTTCGAATTCATCCCAACTAGAGATTGAGCTGGGTTGTAGGATAAAGTACCAGGATGATACTTTTGGCTCAAATGTATATGGAAACAACCTGCAGACTACGTCTTCATGTTGAACGTTCAAAAGGTTCAGAGCTAAGTAAAAACTCTTGAGGTGATCTTCCGCCGAAATGGCTTTCCCTGGATCGTACTTAGGCAAGACCTTTTCTGGGTTTTTAGGAAGATTATGGAATGGTCCAGCTAAGTTCAGCGCTCCCCTTGCTCTCCAAGCAGGTACAGCCATGTTTGGATGTGGAGACCCTGGCGGAGAATTGTATGGTGAGTTCTGAGGAGTACTCTTTGGAGCAATTGGTTCTTCAAGGTTTTCTTGCTCTGAAAAATTTTCTGAGTTTTCCAGATCTGCCTTGTTAAGAGTGTCTGAAACTTCTTCCAAAGTCAGATTCACAAGCTCTTCGAAACTTTGAACAAGAATCGAATCTCGGGTATATTGTGGCTCTTTTCTAGGGGTAATTTTCTTAGGGAGGAAGTTGACAGCGTTTAAACCACCTAGCTGTCTAACGTAGGATCTGGTATGTCTTCTCAAATCCTCTATTTCTGTAAAAGGGACAGCGTATAAAGCTTCTTGAGGCTCAGGGTCAGAAATGAGGCGTTCTTGATCTGGTAATCCAAGATCTTGGCTGTTTGAAATGCTTTCTTTAAGTGGGTTTTCAGTGTTATCTATGACCGCGGAAGATTTTCCTCTATTAGCCATGCACTTTCAGGCCCTCCTTCTAGTGCCAAAAACTGTTGATGCCTCAGATATCGTAGCATCAATCAGAAAGGGATTCTCCCCGAGAGATGGTCCCAATTAGACTATCTCTCGTTTGGTGTAGGGAATCTGTCCGGTTAGCGGTTCCGGCAACTGTGGGTTTGGAGTTAAAATCCGATTCTACCGGTTATGGCCTGATCCACCTTTCTTTTTGGATTTTATGTCTTTTAAATGAGATGCAAATGCCTAGTAATATTTGATCTAGATGCAACTAAAACAGATCTAAGTCTAGAAAGTGAAATAAATCTACCTATCCTTGCAGGGAACACATTTTAAGGATGAGCAATGGTCTGTAACAGATAAAATAAAGAAAGAACAGGTAGCTGTCAATTCTTACAAGTAAAGCTACAGCCAGATGAAAGGATCTTAGAAGATATCTTCTAGTTTAATGTAAAACGCATCTATTGCTCATGAAACAGAGAAAGAAGAAAAAATATCTAATCTAAATAGCAAGAACGCAGAAACAGATCTAAATGTAGACAAACTGAAATTAAATTTAAAGATTCCTGCAAGGAGCAAATTAAAGGCATGAACGATGAGCCATACGAATTATCTTGAAGAAAGAACAGTTAGCCGTTTGATCTAAAAGAGAATTCTACAGCAATGGTAAATATATCAGCAGGTAGCTCCTGATTCACTATGAAACGCATTCATTGTTCACAGAATAGAGAAAATCGCATGCACGGGAAGGAGCAAAAATCATTGATACAAAGAAATAGTTCAGATGGTAAGAATGATCTCACATTACAGAACAACAGTCATTAGAATAGTCCAACATACATCCGTCCAACATCCCATGCAAAACGTCCATCTCACGTGGCTTTTATTAGAAAATTCAATTTACAGAAACGATACAAGATAGCTCGTAAAGGTTTCCTAATTTCCTTCCCTGCCAAAAGTCATGTTCTATTCTTCCTAGCTTCTATTTATAATTACAAATCTGCCCTTTGGGCTGCCACCTAGCACCTTCCACTTGTCATCTACAGAAAATTCTCTCCTAAAATAGAAAAAATAAGATTCCCTTTCATTTACAGAAATTATTTAAAAGAAAATAGGGACAGCCGTCCCACAGTTTACCCGCTTTACACATTTGAGAGTCAAATACAAAATAATAGAAATAATGCTTTGAAATCAGCGATTTCAATCCTGTGCGTGAGCTTCTGCTGGCAGAGGATTGCCCAAGTTAATTGCTGCTGACGCTGCCTGGGAAGAGACACTCGAGCTTATTGCTGATGCTGCTTCTACTTGGGAAGAAGGGATTGAGCTGGCCAGACTTTCTGCCACTACCGGGGAAGAGGGAATCGAGCCCACTGCTGTAGCCAGAATGGCTGCTGGGAGAGAAGATCCTGGATCTGCTGATGCTCCTGCTACTGCTGCAGCTTTCCTTTCCTCCTCTGCTATGTAGCTGTACCACACACCCGTGTCCCTTATGACTATGTTTGCTGCAGCAGGTAACAAGATTTTCTGAGAAGTCACATTCTTCCCGAGCTCTGCTTTAATGCTTTGAACTTCTGCTACTGCAGCTTGATGCACTTCCTTCAACACATGGTTGTGGAGTGATGACGATCCAATATAATGTTGGAGGTCATCAATAGCCAGGACATCAATCCTCTTCACATACTCCGTTTGAATGCCCAATTCTTCCTTTAGTTGGGACAAACGTTGCTCCTTTTCCGGAAAGTCCTCCAGGGTCTGAGGGAAGCTTAATTTGCATTTGTCATGTGCCTCTTAGAGCCTTTGGTAGAGACTGTTGATTTTATCTGTTGTTCTTTTCACACTGGCTATCAGCTTACTGGCACAATTCCTGCCAAACTCCAACAGTGCTACATCATCGTTAAAACCGTCCACAGATTTAAATGGGAGGTGCGGGGGGAAACCCCCTTTCCCTTCTCTCCATGCCATCTGACTTATGATATTTGCCTTGACACGGGTATTCTTAGCTTTGAGCCTATGGGCCTCCGCATTAATTTCTTTTAACCTGACTACCATGGCCTTGAGCTTGCAAACCTCGTCAGTGATTAGCTCCTGAGTGTCATTTATTTGCTTCAGGATGCTGCAGGATAGCTCATGGAAGGGAGACATGTCCATCGTTCTGCTCTCAGCTTGCTCTAACCGCTCAGCTAATGCTTGCTTGTCTGCTTCTAGCTGATATGCCTTTTCTTCCGCTCCATTCTTCTCCGCTTCCACAATCATCATTTGGAGTGTTAGCTGGTCCTTTTCCTCCTCCAGCTGGTTATATTTACTTGTTAGCTCTTTATGCTCAGCATATAGGCAATTATACTTGTTTACTACTAGATCCCTTTGGGCTTGCTCATTAGCCACAGTCTGTTGTAGCGAACGAGCTCTTTTCTTTGTCAAAACATTTTCTCTAACTATCACACCCACATTGTCCAGCGATGCTCTTGCTGTTTCTACAACTGCGGATGCCATAGCAAAGGGATCCTTATTTGTATTTTTCATTATAGTGACCTCCCGGTGGGTAATGATGTCTTCATGGAAGGGACTTTTGACCCTCTCTTCTGATTTGAGGACCATTGCTTTCCTCTTCTTGTCGTAGACAAACTCATTCCACCTGGACACCGTATGTTTTCCCGATGGCGTGTACGGGACAATTGGTCGGTTTATGATGTCTATGTCTTCTTCAGCAGGTGGGGTCCGGACTTCCTGAGTTGGATCCGTGCCCTTATTTTGGGTACCAGAGCCACCTACTTGAGATGTGTCTATATCCATGTCTTGGACACCGGACCCACTGGCTTGAGCATCTTCCCTTGCTTTCAACTCTTCTTGTCGTCTTCCTTTCTGCCTCAGCTTGCTCAGCTTCAGCCTCTTTCTTCTTTTGGGCTTCCTCAGCCTCTTTCCGCAGGATTTCATTTTCAGCTTCTTGCTGCATTCTTGCCACTTCAGCTTCCTATTGCTTTCTTGCCATTTCAGCCTCCTGCTGCCACCTGGCTTCCTCAGCTTCCCGCTGCAGTCTCGCTTCCTCAGCTTCCTGGAGTAACCTTGCTTCTTCTCTTAATCTGAGCTCTTCCTGAGCTCGGGCATCCTCAGTTTCTTTCTCCTTCTGCTGGCTGGTCTTCTGGGCCTTGGTTGAGCTAGAGCTTGCTCGAGTGCTTTGGCGACAGACCCGTAGCTTAGCCATGTTGCTGATGCCTCTGAATGCCTCTTCCTCGGCATCAGGATAGTGAGAATACTTGAAGTGAGCATAAATCTCCTTACAGTGCTCAGCAACTCTTCCCTTTCTGTCATTCCTGTGGAAGATTACCTCACCGAAGTGAAAGGCTTTCATCTCTTGAACAAATTCCTCGGCCGAGGCAACCCCCGAGAACTTGTAAGCACCTATGCAGAAAGGTAGAGGAGGGAAGGAAGCCTTATGTTGTTTGTGGAGCATTGCCCCAATTCCGTCCAGGAAGATTTGTCTTACTACCTCCTTGAGGACCACATAGTCCATGGCATACTGTGGCAAAATGTATGGGGGCTTAGTCCCTCCAAACATTCTGAGGTAGGTGCCTTGCTCTGAAAAGTAAAAATCCCCATAATCCTCAAGGAATTCCAAAGCATTCTCTGATAGGCAGTTTGGTTCTTCCTTGAACATCTTCTCATATAGGGGCATGATGAACCCCTCACAGATGAGTTTGTAGCTGGGCTTGTAATTCTGAGCCCACAACATCTTGAACGCGATATAGACCGGGGCGGTGGCCTTATCCCATGTGCAGCCCAATTTGGGGAAGTCTATCTTGGCCAAAATACAATCAATCAGATATGAGGACATGAAAAATTCATCCTTCTTCAAGGCTAGTCCTTCTTTAGCAGCAACTATCCTCGAGGCCAAACTATCTGACAGGAGAGTGGCCTAGTCAAACACAGTTCCCTTGAATGCCACGTAGTGGATGATAGGGACCCACTGAATCTTATACACTGTGCCATCGAGCATGCCGAAGATTCTGCACAGCATTAAAGCGATCAATCTGAAAGGAGCTCTCAGATTCTGTACGTCATATTCATCACTTCCTTTCTTTCTCAAATGTTTGCCTGCCATTAGCAGCTTCTTGGCCATCTCGACGTTGTTCATCTGGCTCAACCATTCATCAGTCAGAGCTTGTTGGACACGGGGAAATTTGTAGGCTGCCGCAAGATATGCGGGTTGAAATGAGGCAATAGCCACTTTCCCGCTGTCATTTATCACTCTCCCTTCAGCATCGGCATGTTGGAGTATCCATCCGATCACTTCAGCACAGGGGAACAGCTCAGGGCAGGTAGCGGCTCTAGTTATTCCTGAGGCTCTGATATTGAGATAAATCGGCCCTTCTTCTAGCAACATATCCGGGATCTCTTGGTCCTGGATCATTCTATAAATGTCACCCCATCTGACTTCTGGAGGAACACCAGTGGTGCACCTAGTATCTTGGAGTGAGGTCTCAGTTTTAAGTGGCACAGGCTTCTTTTCTGTCATCTTAGCCTTCTTCTTACCAACTTTTGGCATTTTGATTTATCCCTGATAACACCCATATATAAGTCATCATGATATTGAGCAACATACTGTGAGGTTTTAATAGAGAGCACCATTGTTTTAATATGTCAATGAGATAAGTACAATGAAGCTGCATATTTAGGAAGTAAAAACACTATTTCAATATGAAACATAAATTGAAACATTTGAATCTTTTGAAGGGATGAGTTTTGAGATGCTCCTGAGAGGATAGGTATGTCGCGGAAACAATTTGCTCTCGGACCGGTAGGCGTGTTGTGGAAACAATTTGCTCTCGGACCGGTAGGCGAGTTACAAAAGCAACCTGCTTTCGGTTTAGCCGTGGGGAAGAGGGTAACTTTCGTCATTGTACTTTTAAAAGGCTAGTGGCGGGGAAGTCTGGGGTGAGATAACCCTGCGACGAAATGAGGAGCCACTTTCACCTTTACGACCCGGCAAGGGCTTTGAACGCCGTTGTCATTTACGGCACTTGCCGAGGTACCTATGGGAGGTTTGAACATGGGCAATGGCGCTTGTCATAAGATTTAAATTGGGTAGAGGTCACGTTGGAACTGAGTTTTACGAAAAGGCCCGGGGATTTACGTCTTAGGCTTTCGGCCGGGGACATGAAAAGTCCATGGGGCTTCGGCATTTTTGACATAACGAGGCACGCGGCCCGGGGAGGAAAATAGAACAAGTCTAACCGTCCGCACTAACTGTCTCTACCCAAAAAAAACGTTCTATCCTGTCTCTGTTTTATATGACGAGAACTCAATTCAAACTGTATTTGACAGGCAAAAAATAGCCCATGACGGGTGTTTTGCCCGTCAAAATCCCACCAAAACCCATCATTTTCAAACAAAAGACAACCCAATAGCAATTGGAAGCATAGAAGGGGCAAATTCCAAGGTTAAAATCCTACCTGGCACCGTGAGGGTCGCTGAACGAGGTGGCCAAGAACGCGGATGAGCGAGATGAGCTGGAGCGATTTGCACAGCGTTCCACGTCCTTTGCCAATCGAAAACAATGATATGTTGGCTCGAGCCCCCACCGTATATTTAAACAAATGAGACATGTGTGGGACTTTAATACAGTTGGTGGCGTATTAAGATCGGTTTTAAATGCATCGTACGCCGGCATCAAATCGAGTCGTCTCGGTTTGTGTGCGACCGCCTCTTGCGGGACAAACTGGCGAACCGCTTCCGCCGTTTCAGGGAACGAAGGCGAATGGCCCCCGCAAAAGGCCTCCAAGACGCGGAAGAGAAAACGTTCCGCAAAGCTCAACTCATTCGGGAGGATATCGCGGAAGCTTCCGCTGTTTCGGGAGAGAGTGGTGAATTGCTTCCGCAAGAGGCTTCCGCGACGTGATTAAGTTCTTTGGCGGCCTCTTCAGGATGGAAACGTGAAGGCTCCCGAAACTGCGGAAAGCTTTCGTAAGTGGCTTCCGCAGTTTCGGAAGACTTCCGCCAACGCTTCCGCAAAAGGTCCTCGCGAATTCGAGAAAAAATCTAAGTATTGGCCGCGCTTGTGAGAATCGCGGAAGGCTTTTGTCCTTAGCCTCCGCTGTTTCGAAGGTTCCGCAAAGTTTGTTTCGGTGATTCTTCGGGATGGTTTCGCGAAGGTTTCCGCGGTTGTGGAAGAATATGGCGAATGCCTTCCGCGACTTTCGAGACTTCAATAAATTCGCCAAAAAAAGTAGTCGTTTAGTGCCCCCGGGGAAGGTAGACGGATGACTCCCCCACGTTTCGGGTGGCTTCATTTAATTCTTCCGCCGTTTCGGGAGGAATACATTATTAGGGGCTTCCGCAATTTGTTTAACGAAGACTTTCAAAACTTTTCGGGAGAATTAGACGAACGGTTCCCGCCGTTTTGGGAGAACAACGGGAATCTTTCCGCAAATTCTCTTTTATGAAAGTTTCTAAGAATTTTCGGGAGCTTAATGCGAATGAGTCCCACCGTTTCGGGAGAACAACCAGAATCTTTCCACGGTTGCGAAAGGTTTGAACGAAGAACTCCTCCGTTTCGGGAAGGATTGCCCAATGGTTTCCGCGTTTTTCCAATCGAAATTTTCTAAGTCTTCTTTCGTGAGTGTTTTGTAAAAGACTTCTGCCGTTGTGGGAGAGAAGATTGAAAGGCTCCGAAGAACTTCCTTCTTACGTCCCGCAACACGCTCAAAATATTCTAAGTCATTTTTTCGAGAAGCTTATGCGTTTGGCTTCCGCAACTGCGGGGAGATAGCCCGAGAGACTCCAAAACGTCGGGAAAAATTCTAAGTTCCCTTTTGGTTCCTTGGGGGAAAAAATGGAAAGGTTTATGGCAAGATGTTTAGTTGGGAAACGAGATTTTATGTTGAAAAACACAGATAACAGCTGGGATGGCTTCTTAAGGCAAACATTCTACAAAAAAATGAAAGGAGGGGCCCCAATATGTACAAAATTGTTTTTGGGGGGGGTGTTGCTGCAACAACAATACCTCTCTCCTTCAGCTGATCATAGAAAATTTTGATGCAATGTTGCACATAATGCAGGTCGTGGCACCTGTCGTCACTAATGTAGAAGTTGGTCTCTTTCAATATTATCCTTATGTCGTTGCTGCTCTCTGGCACATGCCTGTACGTGATATGGACCATTATGCTAACTTGGTCTGAATGGTAGTATTGAATTTGAATCTCATTCTGTGGCTGTAGGGTGTAGTTTTCCGCAAAGTCCACAACTGACAATATTGTGCCCTTGGGAAAGGTGTCCCTGCACTGTCTGTACTGTTCATCCTACCATCGTGCTACATGGACGTGTTGTACATAATGCTCGGTCTTCTAGTAGAATTCCTTCATGAATTTGCAAATTTGTACCTGGTGCCACAAAACCAAGGGCATTAATACAAAGTGGCATTTTCAATCTAAATATATATGTACAAATTCAACATGTATAGTATGAAAGTATGTAAACTTAGATTACCTGTGACTTCACCAATGCAATTTTCTTGCTTTCCATCAAACTATCTACTTGATATGTTATGTACTGGAAGTTCTGCATTTCTACTGACATGCCCCCAAATTCGTGCTCCACGGTTGCATGGATGCAGCGACTCAATAATGCAAATCCACTGCAACTGGAACATGTCCCATATAAACATGATCTTTTATAATATTTTTGTCCTTCGGGTCTTGGACACATTATGCTATGTATAAATTCTCTCGATGCATTCGATGGTTGTAACGATGGGAAATCTTGCACAATGTTAGTATGCAAACCAAAAAATATATGTCTATATGTATCATAATAGTACTCAAATTCTACATGGTATCT
The DNA here is from genome assembly GCA_027924585.1 of Larix kaempferi. Lineage (NCBI taxonomy): Eukaryota > Viridiplantae > Streptophyta > Pinopsida > Pinales > Pinaceae > Larix > Larix kaempferi. Next base: position 236,972 of record BSBM01000426.1, read on the forward strand.
ACAACAACGTGTATTGCGATCAATGCAAATTCTAACATACCAGGGCTTGCATCTTTCAAAGGACCTTTGGCCCAAGTTCAATTGTGTGTGCATATTCTTGAACCTCTCATAGAGTTTTGTTTGTGTCGTGTCAAGGAAGTGCTTGACATGGGTTTCAACCCCCTAACACCTTTTCTCAACTTTAAAACATCTCTTTGATTCGATGATGGTCTAGTGTTATCATGCCAAAAATTTTGCACTATTTCTTTAACAACATCAATGAGCTTCATGTCTGAACGAGGTAACCTACCAACAAAGGCCTAACAATATTTTTGGCTTGGGGTCTCAAGTTTTTCTATAATGGAAGAATACTTTTGAAGAGTCTTTCTATCTACTTTAAATATTTTACATGTGTGCGATAGTAGGCGACGTTGCCATGTGGATTTGTCTACAATCGATTCCAACAGTACACGACGGGCCGCATTAAAATCTTTTGTACAAGAAGTTTTTCCAATTAAATTAAATGCAGATTGTATATTTCTAACAACATGATTGTTGGCCTTTGAACTTCTAAAGTCTACCTTTATTCCCAAAATTCTCCTAACATAAGCTAGACAATGTGATTTTAACAAAGCAAGAAACAATTGACATTTTGCTGCATCGATTTTGGATTCAAAAAAACTTTGATTATCTTGCTACAATGGAAATCAATAGTGCATTTGGGCATCTTACCTTCAAGTCCTGAAAATGAACTTTCATCCACATGAATACGTCCGGAGTTCTTCGTCGTCCGGTTGATAGTAGAGGCAAGGGAGTCGGCAAGGAAGTATGAGTCTCGTCAACGGTTTTTTGTGGCCCTTCATTCACAAATTGGTACCGCAAGGGAGTGTGTTCGCCATGTGTGTGCTCTTCTTGGGGAGGCTTCCAGTTAAGAACTTGTTCAACACCCATCCCTTCATAATCGACATCAGGCAAGATTTGATTGACTTCAAGCACTTCGTCATTGCTTGTTGATGGATCTAAGGCACTAACATTTTGATTTCTATGGTTTTGCATGTACAACCTGGCATTTTCTCTTGTCTCATGGGCCTTTTCAGGGGGCAACCGTGTCCTTCTAGACTTTCTTTCATTATTACGTCTATTGCCCATATTCAATGCTTTTTTTGGAAAAACAAAAATATCACCCCTACAAGAATGAACAATAAACAAGATATTAAAACTCGATGTGCAAGATTATTAAAGCTTGATGTAGCAATTAATTATGTACAACAACATCTAGTGATAATGTTTTCATATAATCTTAAAAGCTCATACTCACTTCATTTTCATGGTATGGATGAGGGAAAATATCCCCAAAAGACTAAGAGTTTTCAATTGTTTAGGTGTTTGTGTGAGTTGTTGTAGTGAAACCATGAGGAATTCAACAAATGTTTGTCTACTAGATGGAGGAATGTGATTATGAAATGTTATTGGTGGTGATGCAAGTAATTTTTTTTTATTATCTTCATGAAAGGTTGAAAGCATTGTTTGGTGCATGTTGTAGTTTTTTTTTGGTAAGATGTTTTTATTGTCTATGTTGAAGATTAAGAAGACTAAAATAGATCTATCATACAATTCATGAGGAAAAACCAAAATAGATGCCATTCAAACAAGTGAATGAAGACTAAAATACATTTAACAAGATAAAATTGTGACCATACCTCAAGGATTATGATTGCTCTTTGCTTCAAATGTAAAATGCTCCTTTGATGTGCCCACTATATGTAAGAAGAGTTCATGTGTGCCCAAGTAGCATGAGAATTCAATCCAAGGAGCCAAATAGAGTCCAACTGTTGTGTATTCACTCAAATGATCCAAATAGAGCCCAAGAGGTGTGTATTCAATGCAAATAGCCAAATAGAGCCCCAAATGTTGTGTATTCTATCCAAATGGTCAAGGAAGCACCAAATGGTGATGGAATTCAACATAAAATGGTGATCTTGTCGGACTGTGCATGAAAAGAGCCAACAAAACGCGATGAAGCAAGGAGAAATTGCGGGATAAGAGTGCGGGTGTTTTTCTAAATTTCATCTTCAGCAGGGATGAGCACGCACCAACGAGTGCATGCACGCTTCTAGAGCATGTGCGCCTCTGCTGAACGTTGTATAGTTCGGTGGGTGATGTTCACTACATTAATTACCCAACAAATGTAAATGTGTCGGTTTATTCGTAGAGCCCCTCCCCCATAAAAGCCTTTAGGCCCCATTCTAACCCATAATCCCTAAGTGCATTTAAGTGCTTCTAGGTGTTTAGGGGTGATGATGGAGATGTTGATGAGGAAGGGGGAGATGACAATGAAGATGAGGAGAATGATGCAGATGATGATGATGGTGGTGAAGATGATGATGAATATGTCAAGATGATGATGACGATGGTGATGATGATGATGAGGAGGAAGGGGGAGATGACAATGAAGATGAGGAGGATGATGCAGATGATGATGATGATGGTGAAGATGATGATGATGATGATGATGATGATGATGATGATGATGATGAATATGTCAAGATGATGATGACGATGTTGATGAGGACATAGTGATGATGATGATGGAGATGTTGATGAGGAAGGGGGAGATGACAATGATGATGAAGAGGAGAACGATGACGATGATGAGAAGGATGGTGATGATAATGGTGAGGATGATGATGATGGTGGTGATGATGAAGAGGAGGACGATGATGATGATGCTACGGATGATGGTGATGGGGATGGTGATGGTGATGGTGATGATGATGATGATGATGAAGATGTTGATGATGATGATGATGATCATCATCATCATCATGATCATCTTCATCACCATCATCCTCATCACTGTCATCACCATCATCCTCATCACCATCATCCTCATCTCCATAATCATCATCTTGTTCATCATCATCACTATCATGATCACGATCATCATCATCACCATCTTCATCACCATCATCATCATCATCCTCATCACCATCATCCTCATCTCCATCATCATAATCATCCTCATGACACTAATGATGATGATGATGATGAATATGGTGATGATAATGATGATGAAGATGAATATGGTGATGATGATGATCACGACGCTGATGACGTTGATGATGACGATGATGAATATGGTGATGATGATTATGATGATGATGCTGATGATGATGAAGATCATGATGATGATGAGGATGATGGTGATGATGATGATGGTGATGAAGATGATGATGTTGATGAAGATCTCCATCATCACATCTTCTTCATCATGATCAGTACAATGATGAAGATGATGATAATGATGAATATGATCATCATCAGCATCATCATCATCATATTCATTGTCATCATCATCATCATCATCATCATCATCGTCGTCATCGTCGTCATTGTCGTCACCATCATCATCTGATTCATCATCATTTTCCTCATCATCATGATCATCAACATCTTCGTCATCATCATCATCATCATCAAAATCATCTTCATTGTCATCATCATCTTCACTAAATTCATCATCATGACCATTATCATCATCATCATATGATCATCGTCACGATCATCATCATCATCATGAAGATCATGATGAAGATGGTGATGACGATGATGGTGATGATGATGATGACGAAGATGATGATCATGATCATGATCATGATCATGACGATGATGATGAATATGATCATGATGATGATGACTAATGGATATGATGAGGATGATGATGATGAAGATGATGACGAATACGCAACACATCATCCTCATCATTATGATCATCTTCATCATCATCCACAACATGATCATCATCGCCATCTTCATCATCATCATCATCATCATTCTGAAGATGAGGATGATGATGATGATGATGATGTTGATGATGAAGATGATGATGAATATGCAACACATCATCCTCATCATCATGATCATCTTCATCATCATCTTCATCATCATCAACACCATGATCATCATCATCAACTTCATCATCATCATCATCATTGTGGGGACGAGGATGATGATGATGATGATATGATGATAATGATGAAGATGATGATGATGATGATGAATATGATGATGATGATGACCATGGTGGATGATGATGACTATGAGTACAATGATGATGATGACGCATATGATCATCATCAAAATATCATATTCGTCATCATCATCTTCATTCATCATCATCATCACTATCTTCATCATCATCATCATCATCATCATCATCATCATATGATCATGGCTACGATCATCACTATCTTCATCATCATAATAGTCATCTTCATCTTCATCATCATACTCATCATCGCCATCTTCCTAATAATCATCATCATCATTGACATCTTCGTCATCATCTTCATGTCATCATCATCATCATCATCATCTTTATCATCATCATTGATGATGATGATGATGATGTTCATGTTGATGATAAAGATGATGACAAATATGCAGCACATCATCTTCATCATCAACATCATCATCATCATCATCATCTCCATTAGTCATCATCATCATCGTACCCATATTCATCATCATCCACCACCACCACCACCACCACCACCACCATCATCATCATCATCTTCATCTTCATCTTCATCATGGTGATGATGATGATGATGATGATGGTGGTGGTGGTGGTGGTGGATGATGATGAATATGGGTACGATGATGATGATGACTAATGGAGATGATGATGATGATGATGATGTTGATGATGAAGATGATGAGGAATATGCAACACATCATCATCATCTTCATCATCATCAACAACATGATCATCATCATCAACTTCATCATCATCATCATCATCATCATCATCATCATCATTGTGAGGACGAGGATGATGATGAGGATGATGAATATGATGATGATATGATGATGATAATGATGATGGTGGTGGTGGTGGTGAATGATGATGAATATGAGTACGAGGATGAAGATGATGATGTTGATGACGAATATGATCATCATCATCGTCATCAAAATCATCATATTCGTCATCACACTCATCTTCATTAGTCATCATCATCACCATCTTCATCCTCCTCCTCCTCCTCATCATCATCATGTGATCATGGTCATGATCATCATTATTTACGTCATCATAATAGTCATCTTCATCATCCTCATCATACTCATTATCACCATCATCCTTGTCATCATCATCATCATCATCATCATCACCATCATCATCATCTTCATGATGATGATGATGATGATGATGATGATGATGATGATGATGATGAAGGTCATGATGATGATGAAGATGGTGATGATGATGGTGATGATGATGACGATGATGATGATGATGATGACTAATGGAGATGATGATGATGTTGATGATGAAGATGATGAATAATATGCAACACATCATCATCATCTTCATCATGATCCACAACATGATCATCATCATCATCTTCATCGTCATTGTCATCATCATCATTGTGAGGACGAGCATGAGGATGATGATGATGATGATGATGATGATGATGATGATGATGACGACGACGACGATGATGATGATGATGATGATGTTGATGATAAAGATGATGACGAATATGCATCACATCATCCTCATCATCATAATCATCATCATCATCATCAACAACATGATCATCATCATCATCTTCATCATCATCATCATCGTCATCATCATTGTGAGGACGAGGATGATGATGATGATGATGATGATGATATGAAGATGATGATGATGGTGGTGGTGGATGATGATGAATATGAGTAGGATGATGAATATGATGATGATGATGACGAATATGATGATGATGATCATCATCATCATCAAAATGATCATATTCGTCATCATCATCTTCATTAGTCATCATCATCGCCATCTTCATTATCATCATCATATGATCATGGTCACGATCATCATTGTCTTCATCATCATAATCGTTGTCTTCATCATCCTCATCATACTTTTCATCTCCATCTTCATCATCATCATCATTGACATCTTCGTCATCATCTTCGTATCATCATCATCATCATTGATGATGCTGATGATGATGAGGAAGAGGGTGATGACGAAGATGATGACGATGATGATGATGATGATGATGGTGGTGGTGGTGGTGGTGGATGATGATGAATATGAGTATGATGATGAAGCTGATGATGATATTGATGATCATCATACTCATCATCAACATCATCATCATCATCATCATCATCACCATCAATCATGATGATGAGGATGATAATGATGATGATGATGACGTTGACGATGAAGATGATGACCTAGATGTTGATGATGATGAGGAAGAAGAGGGTGGTGACGATGATGATGATGATGATGATGATGATGATGACGACGAAGATGATGATGATGATGGTGATGAGGATGAAGAAGATGATGATGATGGAGATGAAGATGTTGATGATGATGATGATGGTGATGAAGATGATGATGATGATGACGAAGAAGATGTTGATGATGAAGAAGATGACGATGATGGAGATGTTGATGAGGAAGGGGGAGATGACAATGATGATGAAGATGTTGATGAAGATGTTGATGGTGATGGTGATGGTGATGGTGATGATGATGATGATTAGATGATGATGATGAAGATGATGATGATGATGATGATGATGATGATCATCATCATCATCATTATAGTCATCATCATCATCATCTTCATCGCCATCATGATCATCATCCTGATCACCATCATCCTCATCATCCTCATCATCATCTTCATCACCATTGTAATCATCATTAAAAACCTTCATCATCATCACCATCACCATCATCTCATCATCATCAACATCATCATCAACATCTTCATCATCATTGTCATCTCCCCCTTCCTCATCAACATCTCCATCATCATCATCTTCTTCATCTTCTTCATCATCACATCTTCATCAACTTTATGTATCCCCTTGACAAAGGAAATAAAATAAATCATATAAAGGGCTACAATAAAGAGTATGCGCACCTACGCGTGCACACCTTTAGGAGCGTGTACGCGCACCTATGCATGCACGTGATTAGGTACGTGTGCGTGCATTTGCGTGTGTGTGTATGTTCGTGCACACGTATTGGAATTCAAATTTTTTTTGGTGCCCTTGTAGGCTTGGAATTAGCTTCGGATTGCACCTTTAGGCTCGGTCTGATTTATCTGTGATTTATGGCAGAACACATCAAATGCTGTAACTTTCTGTTTTTCACAACTAGTTCTGCATATGCTCCACGAGTGCACTGCAGATGAAATTGCACACACTTGCCGAGCTTTGTGTGAAGATTCTAAATATATAATTTTTTAATAGATATGTTGTTGTTTTCTATTTTTAATTCATTTTTAACTGCACTCATGTCAAATTTGTAAAAAACATAGGTCGTTTATTTGGCCTATAACTTTTGATTGGCTTACCTATTTTGAAAACGGAAAAGAACCCGCACAAGAGCACGAAAATACCTACCACCTAAAAACAAAAAGTGTTTTGATTATTTTTAGACCATGATATGGTGGCTCAACACTTGACCATGTTGTTTTAAGGCTTCACTGACTTTGGTAATTTAAAAAATATATAAATTTGACTTTTAAAATTTTGGAAAAATAGCCCCGCACAAGATTCGCCTGTTGCCTACGCCTCTATATTTTTTTTTCTTGTAAATTGAAAATTTACATAACAGACAGGTGGCTCAACAAAAACATGTGCATTATGTTTGAGAAAAAAAATAACATACCAATCTTCGAATAATGACATTTTTGGGTGGTTATACCACTTTTCCATAAATAAAAGTTATATATTCTGGAAGGTCATCCATTTTTCTACGTTTCATCGAAAAAGTTTTGTAGGTACCTCTAATAATTTATTTTAATGATAATATTTCTATTTTTCCAGAATGTCATTGCAACTAACGTTTCATAATTGGGTATCATTACCTTGCATCAGCCCTTTACATAGAATATCTCTGTTGTAATGTTTATGTGTGTCATTTTTATTTTTTTTTTAGATTTTATTGGCCTTTTTTCTCTTGTACATACTCTTTAATGATCAAATCCAATCTATTAGGTATTTCCCTTCGCTCAAATAATAAATTATGCTTGATTACTCAACTCTTATAAGAGCTCTCTAACAACTAACATTGGCATCAACAAATGTCCACGAAATATAATGCTTCAAAAAATAGATGCAACCTTTACCAATCTTAATTTGGAATCTGTTTTGGAGTTAAAAATGGAGTAAATATTCTAAATGCTATACAATTTCAACCCTTGTGGGTTGTCATAGCTAAACAATCTTAGGTTAAATTGTAAGCTTTTATTGTTGAAATTGCACTTTTGAATACATAATTGGACTTAGCACCTTAAATATGTTTGTGTACACTTAATTATATCCACCTCTACATAATTGGACTTAGCATCCTAAATATGTTTATGTGTACACTTAATTGGACTTTGCATAAACACCTTTCTTGTAAAAGTCTTGTTTAGTTATATTTGAACATTTCTACGATATGCTAATGGAGATTCCTCTTTAAACACATGCTACCAATGAACTTCTACTAACACTTCCAACACTTCCAAGTTTGTACTATGTTTTCTTCATTATAAGTGCTCCTAATGCACTCTACCAATGCACTTCTACTAACACTTCCATGTTTGTACTATGTTTTCTTCATTATAAATGGTGTCGATGCATTCCTAAAAGCACTCATGCATTGGAAAAAAAAAACATGTTATCTAATGTTTATTATCTTTTATTGAATGTTCTTTTCAATTAAGATAGACACATTTAACATTGGTAAATACACATATATATTGGAACATTAATTTCTTTTGTTCATTATATTTGTATTGTAGCAAAACATTTAAATGATCTAATACACTAATCACCTACATAATTGTTTTACACTTTCAAACCTTTTCAACACAAGTATCGATTGTTGAAATTGCAAAATTACTGAAATAACAATTTCCAAGGACAAATTTAACCAATTTTTATAAAAGAATTAACTAAAAAAGTGGGGCGTTTTAGTTGTCTTTTATCCTACTCAATTATTGGACGGTATTAGAAGGATAAGATGGTCGTGGGTGTGGCAACAGCTCGTTTCAAAAAGTAATATAAAAATACAAAAGCAATGGATTAAATTCTTTGCAAGAAAAGTCTATATATATATGTTTGCATAATAAACTTTATATATATATATATATAAAGTTTTGGGTAATTAATACCCCCAATGTGAAAATAAGTATTGAAAAATATCAATTCAGAAGTCGTGATAATGTAAAATACACGTTAAGAAGTCGTGTTAATGGAAAGATTCAAAATACAGGTCACCTGGCCATGATGATGGAAAGTTTTATTCTTCTGCAATCACATGGTCCGATAAAATTTTCATATAAATAGAAAGCCAAATATGTCGAAGTTAAGTCAGCTTTATAGAAAGGCAAGGACATCAAATGTGGTCAGTTTGAAAATAATCCGTCCGGAAGGGATCAGATTTGAATGAGTGAGAAATGTGGTCGGTTTGAATTGAGTGGAGTGGAGAAGTTCGTTTTAATTTTTTAGGGCAACTTGCTTGCTTGGGTTAGGTTAAAAGAAAACTTGCGTGCTTGGGCAGTATGATTTCGACTTTGAGGTGGAATTCCTTGGGCCCTACCAATACCATTTTCACGAAATGTACAAAAGAAAAAGTCTTTTAGGACCAATAAGCTACGTTGGACTGTGGTCCTTGGAAGCTTTCGTATAATGCTGGATTTCTTGTGATCCGTCCTTCCATTGCTTTTGGAGACAATACGTTGGATTGTGTGCCTTGGGAAGCTTTCATATCATTCGGGAATCGGGATTTCCTGTGATTATTCCATTGCCAGCTATCTATGTATTGGAAACAATACCTTGGACTGTGTTCCTTGGGATGCTTTCATATGATGCAGGATTTCTTGCGATCTATCCATTCAGTTATCTATCCATTATCCATTGACTGCAGTGGTAGGGCAGTTGGCTTTTGTGGTTGTTAAGTTATTAGAGGTTAGTTGTTTAATTTCTGCAGGTCAGGGGTTGAGGGTGAGAGTCATTCAGAAGGGAATTAAATTGATTGTCCAGTATGGTCCTCATCTTTATGACCATTCAGTTATCTATCCATTGACTACAGTGGTAGGGCAATTGGCTTTTGTGGTTGTTAAGTTACTATAGGTTAATTGTTTAATTCCTGCAGAGGTCAGTTGTTGAGGGTGGGAGTCATTCGGAAGGGAATTAAACTGATCCAGAGGCCTCCAGTATGGTCCTCATTTTACAATCTTGGTGACTACATCTTCTTAGTGGGTAGATCGCTCTTCTCAAGCTGCTTGAGATCTCAAGCGACATTAAATCCAAAAATCAACATTAAATCTAACTATCAAGCTGCTGCTTGAATCCAACTGTCAAAACACCTGCTACAGCTGCATTAAATGACTTGCAGCAAACTAAATATTGTTCACCCAAATAAATAATGACTTCCAATCCACCCACAAAAAGTGCAACACTGATCTGATGGGTTCAGATAAGCCAGGCGAATTAACTACAGATGCGAATTCTGAAGCGATCTCGGTAACGTCTGACTTCACGTATTACGAGGATCTTCGCGCAGACCTAGATTTCTTCGTTGACGAAATTACTCCCGATAAATTTGGAATTATCATGTAGACTTATTTCAATGGAGATTCAGTGCCCGATATTATGTATTCGGACGCCGTGCATGGTTATGTTGAGAATAGGGAAGTTTCCTATGGGTTTCTGTGGGAACTTGGAAGATGCTATTTGGCTGCTGAATGAACATCCAGTCATTCAAAATGATTGAATTTGGAATTAGTGGAGCCGAGTTTTATGACGTCTGTAACTAAACCATCGAACTTGTGACGGCCATTGTAAATTTCAATGTATATATTGAGAAGAATCTTTGCAACGGAATGTAAGTTTAAAAGCCAAGAATGTAGTTTTATTACGTAGTTATCGTTTTGAAGCCCTCTGTAACGTGTCGCTCAAAATTTTATCTTTAAAGACGAAAGCCGACGGATAACCTTCGTTTTCATTCAGTAGAACTTATAGTTTCGGGTTGTTTTATTATTTTTATATTTTCACTATAAACGTTATCGCAGTTTTGTATACATTTTGTCAAAACGTTGTCTATAAAATATTTAACCGCTCTGTGAAGGAAGACATTTTTCCAATCCGTAATTGATTACAGATCGTCTCGTCTCAGTTTGACCTGTAACCTGTTATATTTATTCAAAGTACTGTGAATTAACTATGGTTTTGAAAGCTTCTATGTTCTAATCAGTTGGTAGATGTGTTCTAAAATATTGACGTCTCTTCTTAGGAGTTCGAGTTCGATTACAGTATATCATAACGAAATTTTATTAGATGTGACATACCATGTCATAGGGAGATTCTATGGAGCTATGCATCGAATCAATTACTGTGCAATCAATTTAAAATGGCTAATATCGACTTCATAAGTTTTTTATATCAATCCTACCTACATAGACCACTACATATGGAGGGGGTTTTGAGACAATATAGGAGGGGTTTTGAGACAATATATATTTATGTATATTGTCTTTATTTGAAATAAAAAAACTTATCTATTGTTTTTAAGTCAGTATATCAAATTATTATTTTAAGTTATTGTCATGTTTTGAAATAAAAATACTTGTATTGTCTTAAATACTTTCTTTAAGAAAATGTCTTAAATTATTGTCTCTATAAAGACAAAAAATAACCTGTTGGAATATCATTTTTCTCTTTAGAGACTATATAGAATGTAAATATTTATGATAGGGAAAAATGGAATTGAACTACAAATCTCCTGCATTATATAATGTAGATGCTCTACCATTGAGTTAGCACTCTAAAACTTCACATATACAAGAATTATATTTGTATTGTTTAGAAATCTTCTCCATAAAATAACATTTTGGTTGTTCTTATAAAAACATGGTTCTAATTTTTTATAAAGATTTATGCTTGCTTAAGCCACAAGCCACCTAGTTGAGCCACAATGTAGCTCTCACAAAGATTGTTATCTGCAAGCCACGAAACTACAAGTTTGTACATTACTTTTATGTTTTATACATTGCAACTGAAGGAACCATAATAGAGTGGAGTTCATCAAATAAAATTCAATCATTGTGTGAGATAGGATGGCAGCTTAGTTAAAAATTGATCTGTCTTTTACTATAGAAGGGGCACCCAAGTTTCATTAAAGTGTGATGTATCCTTCTTCCCATGCAATCTACTAACCAATGCAACAACATCCATGTATGTATGGTTCCCTTAGATTGGTGGTGTGGTAAGGTTCCCTGTGACAGGATTTGAATTGTTTTCCCTAAGCCAATCACTTGATCAAAACCTTATGGTAATTCTTTGACCTGTGAAATTTCTCTACCCATGCAAGGGTCATTGACACTTCCACTTGGAATTTGATATTGAGTTTCCAAACTACTAGCTTCAAATGATGCAATGCATCTTCCTTATCATTAATCATTATTATATTCTAAAGGTGATCTATCATCCATTTGGTTATTTCTACACAAGGGAAAATAGTAGCCTTAACAGCTACATTGTATTCTAAAGGTGATCTATCATCCATTTTAACATTTCTACACAAGGAAGCAACTACAATGTGTATGTGAAACCTCCAGATGTTTGAGTATACATATGCATCCTTTTCCTCCTCCTCCTCAGTTGGGTCAATTGGTAAGCTAGGCTATGTTTCCTTCATTAAAATTCGAAACAAATCTTCCCGTTAAGGAGAATGTGGCAACTTGCATAACCATAGGTGTCTATATATACTAGCCTCTTTGTCTCCCTAGGTTCAGCTTCCATAGATGTGCTCTCTGAATTGAATTTATTTTGCTTCGGCTTTGATCTTTTGCATGTCATCCATTTTCACAATAGAGCACATCAATGAGGTAAGAAAGACAAGATTAACGAGTAAACCAAGAATGAACAGATTTCGTTTTTCTAAGGCAAGGACCTAGCTTAGGGTGTTTGCAAGAAGATGAGGGTCACTTTAGATGCAATCCTACTTTTTCAAAACTCGTTCCTGATACATAAAAACATAACGCGTTTCTGATACTTAGCACCTGCCATGGTAAGACCCGAGCCTGACATGTCACTGGACATGTAGGATAGGTAACCATAATACGTACACGTTATAGAACTACAAAATGCATACGTGTTATTGAAATCTAAAATCAATTTAAAAACACAGTCCTGACCACCCCCGACCATCCGCGGTGCTCTTCACGCATTAGAAACGCGAAAGAGAGGTTGGACGAGGACGGTTTGTGTGCCCTGGAGTATCGGTGGAGCTCGATTTAGCTGGAGGGGAGGCAAATTCACCGGTGGATTGTCATCTAATCAGGTAATTCATTCACCCATACCATTTTTTTTGTCATTTCTTAACCTAAATTACTATTTTTTTATTGCTTAAAACAACCTAGTTTTGTAATATTGATAAAATTGGGAATAACCCAATCTCTAATTAAATTCACATCTCCCTCAACCAAGATGAGTGAATAATTAAAATGAATCCCTTTTCAAAAACTCAAAAATTCCTAATCCAACCAAAAATTGAAAAAAATAGAACTCCCCCCTTTCTACACACCTGACACGAGGACACGGGACACGGTGACCCCCGGAATTAGGACATGTTTTATATACATATATATATATATATTTAAAATATATTAAAATTTAAAAATATAGACTTATAGATCCAATAAAATTTAACATTTACAATTACAAATATTCAATAGAAATTACATTTACAATTACAAATATGAAATATTCAATAGAAATTAGATCATTCACAAATCACAACACATTTGTCATTCACAATCACAAATCACAACGAGACATTGAGACACATAGATGCATATTTCTCATTAAGTCATCAAAATCAAAATGTATTACATAGATGTCAGAATGCCACTGGGCACTGGCAAATTCCAAATAGACTAATAGTCTAATAGTCTAATAGTAAATACAAAAAAGGAGTGGATCAAGATGGAAGAATCCCATCTCTCAATGACTCAATAGTCCTCCTCCATGCCTGAATCAACAAACTCATCACTGCCCTGATCCTCCTCCTCCTCCTCCTCCTCCTCCTCTCTGCCAATCTGACTAACTGCATCTATTGGTGTGGAGGATGACCCCTCCATATGATCACCCTCATCAAAAGTGACTGGCTCTAACATTAGATCATTAAGATCCATGTTGGCTAATGCCAACTCAATACTGCTGTCCAAACCCATCTCATTAGGAAAGACATCCCTCAAGGCTATCTTCTGTAGAAGAGGGCATGTTGCCCCATGAGTTGTCCACCAAACAAGGGGTTTCTTAACCCCCATGTCTCTAACCACCTCATATCCTCCAAATCTCCCAGTGCCACTAGAAAACTCATAAAATTCCTCCTCCACCACCTCAAGGTGGTCTCTATCCTGAAGTAGCCGTCTAAAAGCTATCTTCCTCCCCTCTGAGATCTCTCCATCCATGTGAGGAAGGACTCTGGATGAGGGCCCCGACCCACCACTGATCCAATCCTAAGCGTAGAACCTGGGGTTCAATGAGTGGACCAAGCAATGCAAAGGTGTGCAAACTCATACATATCCATTTCATTCCATGCCACTTTGTCCTCCCCTCCAACCACAAGGCGTAATATGTTGAAATCAATAAATTTAATGTTAGCTTATGAAGTTGATGGAAATATTGTTTTCTACAATGGACATAAAGACCAAAACATGTCAAAATAACACTCCTAAATTCTAAGAAGTTTAAACCCAAGTTTGCATGGAAAAGTCACCAATGAGGGTTAAGAAGTGCCTTAACTTCTAGAAAGAAGTTGAACAAAACTTACTTTTTAATTGTTAAATGTTTAATTTTAAGTTTTAAATGTATGTAAGTGAATGCCATTAAATTGCTTACTTGAGTTTGATTTAATACATTTTCAATTTTGAAGAGACGTCATTATATACCATGTATATGTTTCTAATGATTTTTCGTATTGATGTCTTTATTGCAGTTGCGGCTATGGACACCAATGCCGAGATACTGATTGAGCTTTCCCACTTGAGGGGCATTAGTGCAGCTTTTAGTGTTGGTGACAGGATTCACCGCTCGCTTGCATCAACCTTGGATGCAATTGTTGATACCATTTCATAGTCTAGCAATGTACTATATGATATTACATCATATAGAGAAAGAAAAAGGAAACAATATGCTGATGGGCTAGACTACAATGCAATAAAAAAGTTGAAAATATCCAAAGAACTCATATTTGCATTGTTTAGGGACCCTCAGACGGGGGAAATCCCAAATGCAAACAGGCCGCATATCTCCATTGAGTGGTGCACGTTTCAACCATTTGTTGATAATTGGATGGATAGATGGTACATGGTTTTTGATATGCCACTACACAACAACAGGGGAATTCCCTTGTATTTCCTTCGAAAGATGTACGCAGAATTCATGTTACATAAACACGTAAACTATTTTGACATCTTGCAGTTTCAGGGGATCGGTGGGGGGATGCCCCAAAACCGACCCAATGCGAGGCTTCGAGACCAGGATAGCCCTATCCCTGCACCTCGCAAGCAGTTTCCTGGGCCAGATGTCCCACCTGCACATCGTATTATTCCACAGACACGTGATGCATTTTTGAGTTTGGCACGGGCGGTTGTTCACCATGGCACTATGGTTCATCATATGGGTGAGGAAGGGACATCTGTCCCTGGTGTGGTACATACACCAGCTCATCACCATGCAGAACCATCAACTAGTGCAGGACCATCAGGACCATCCACTAGTGCAGGACCATCGACACATCCCCATCCTAGTACTGATCCTCACGAGTGAACATCATGTGGTCGTCCTTGCTATGGTATTGCCTCAGATGTTTCCTTCAGTGGGTTTTTGAGACAGGTATGTTGATGGTTAATTGTAATAAATTCTTCATTTATTTTCGTCTTTGTATACATATATATAGTTTGAGCTAATATATTAATTTTGTGAACTTGCAGTTGATGCTCTATGCCAACAGCGACGCCCTAGAACCGGATGTTCCAGACTCTACAGGGGGGAATGATGCTACCCATTTGGCAGGCCCATCTTATATAGCACCTCTTGCCGTATCTCATACTGAGGTAAAAATTTTAAAATTTCAGTTTTTTAATACTTGTTAATTTGTTAATTTCCACATACTTTACATTTTCGTTCACTAATGCTATCTACGATCTAACATTTACAATCATTAAACTTGCAGATGGCAGATCCTTCACTGGGGCAAGGTAATGTGGAGGTAGCACCCATGGTCGTATCGTCCCATGAAACATCTGGGCTCCAGGTAAACAATTAAAAATGACATTTTTTAAATACATGTTTGTTTGTTGAATCATGCATGTCTAACTACATGAACACTTGCTGACTGTAGGCACCATCCAAGACATCTAGACCATTGCCTGGATTTGTATCTCCCTCCAGGCCATTCGTGAGCAAGGGTCGTGTGTATGTGAGGCGTTCTACTCCTAGAAAGACTCCAGCTGCCCACGACCATGGGCTTACTCACACCATGGTAATGTATATCCTTCGATGATATTTGTTGTTTAACTTGAAATCCAGTGCATAAATCATTTTTGTTAATGTTTGAATTGCATGTTTACTACATCAGGAACCAAAGTTGTCTACTGAAAACCTCGCATCGATGGTTGATGCAGCAGTCAGTGCCGCATCTGTAATGGCAACTGATCACACATAGGTATGTAACTATTTCAATATTATCTTTACATAGTTTATTATTGTTGTATATTGTTTATTCATGCATTTCTAACTATTTCAACATTTTTTAATTGTAGCCACCACCAGCAGGAGCAGTTCCTGGCCCCACTAGTTCGACCATCCTGGATGTTCAACCAACGGCTCCATCTGCTACACAAGCAATGCAATCTCCTTTGTCAGTTGAGGTGAGATGTCCTTCAGTGACCAAGTGTTTCATGCACTTTCCATGCACCAGTTGATAATTGTTGAGCTAATGTATTAGTGTACATAGTTAGTTGAATTTAACAATTGATATTTAATTTGTAGGATCCAGAGACGCACACTGATCCTAGAGATGTCCCTAGAGGATCAACGTTGGGAAAGAACAAGAGGAAGCTTGAGTTTTGATGTGTCTTATGGGATATATGTACATTTGGATACATGTACATGTGGCTTTGATAGTTTTGGATAGTTTTGGATACATTTGCTTTTGGATACTTTTGTATATATATGTACTTTTCGATACATTCACTTTTGGAGACATGTACATTGACTTTATTGTGCATGTACTTTTGGAGACATGTACATTGACTTCATTGGATACATGTACTTTTGGATACTTTTGGATATACATGTACTTTTGGAGACATGTACATTGACTTCATTGGATACATGTACTTTTGGATACTTTTGGATATACATGTACTTTTGGAGACATGCACATTGACATTTCACTTATAAATGAATGATACATTTCACTTTGTATTTGTTCTTCGATTTCCACGTGTTCTTGTGTCAATCTAATGTGTTGATTTGTGTGGATTATCTATTACTCATGAATGCGCTATGTCAAAAGAACAAATTATTATATTTAAAGGTTTCAACGAACTCACTACATGCGTGCACTAATTGGTATCTAATTAAAATTTGTGATTTTGGATGATCATTACAAGTTATGTCAAAGTTCTTGCTAGTGTAATTTAATCAAATTAAGTGCAATACAATGTTTTTCAAGGTTTCAACGAACTCACTCATGCACACTAATTGGATAGGTGTAATTAAAATTTGTGAGTTTGGATGATTAAATTACAAGTTAAGTCAATGTTCAAGTGTAATTTAATAACACTAAGTGCAATACATGCTACACATTTCATCAACGCCCAATATTTGATTGTACAATTAGATTCAACACTACATATGAGTAACTACATACAAGTGCTCAAAGCAACATTGGTGAAAGGAACAAACGTTACCTTGAGATTCGAGAAATAATGTGCCTTCTAATGTTGGTTGGGAAGGATATGCTTGGTTATCCTTATGGCTTGGAGGTCATCTTCATGTAGATAAGTACTCTTGTTGTCATGTGTCATTAAGGTTTTTTCATGTGGTAAAACCCTTCAGGGTTAGGGTTTGTTCATGGTTTCATTGTACTTGACTTCTAAACATATAATTATTCTAAGAAAGGTTGATAGGTTTTCTTCTCCATGAGGGTTTATGGAGATAAAATGTTGTGTCTCTTGTCCCTGAACAACATTTTCATGCGACTTACAGCTCGACATAGCCTAGAAACTGGACATCGGACTGACGAACCGTAGACTCTGTTGGTCCCCTGGCGTGCGATTACCTCTGGGGGGCCCTCTCCCTCGTCTCCCCATGGCCCCGTGGCTTCATTTTGCATTAATTTTGTAAACTAGGGTTTTGCTCAATTTCATTGCATGCAATCTCGCATTGGTGGGTCAAATCTGCAAAAACCTCCCCCGAGCCAATTTTGGCAGTGTTCTCACGTCGGCATTTCCCACACACACTTGCAGGAGCCAACAACATGCAATCTTCCTGCTTCGATTGCTTTTTGGCTCCTAGGCAGAAATTCACCAAGTGTCCCTGAACGACATTTTCATGCGACTTGCAGCTCGACATAGCCTAGAAACCGGACGTCGGACTGACGAACCGTCAACTCTGTTGGTCTCCTAGCATGCGATTACCTCTAGGGGGCCCTCTCCCTCATCTCCCCATGGCCCCATGGCTTCATTGTGCATTCATTTCGTAAACTAGGGTTTTGCTCAATTTCATTGCATGCAATCTCGCATTGGTGGGTCAACTCTACAAAAACCTCCCTCGAGCCAGTGTTGGAAGTGTTCCCACGTCGGCATTTCCCACACACACTTGCAGGAGCCAATGGCATGCAATCTTCCTGCTCCGTTTGCTTTTGGGCTCCTGGGCGAAAATTCACCAAGTGTCCCTGAACGACATTTTCATGCGACTTGCAACTTGACATAACTCGGAAACTGGACATCAGACCGACGAACCGTCGACTCCGTTGGTCTCTTGGTGTGAGATTACCTCTAGGGGGGCCTCTCCCTCATCTCCCCATGGCCCAGTGTCTTCATTGTGCATTCATTTCGTAAACTAGGGTTTTGCTCAATTTAATTGCATGCAATCTCACATTGGTGGGTCAACTCTGAAAAACCTCCCTTGAGCCAGTGTTGGAAGTGTTCCCACGTCAGAATTTCCCACACACACTTGCAAGAGCCAACGACACGCAATCTTCCTGCTCCGTTTGCTTTTTGGCTCCCGGGCGGAAATTCACCAAGTGTCCCTGAACAACATTTTCATGCGACTTGCAACTCGACATAACTCAGAAATCGGACATCGGACCGACGAACCGTCGACTCCATTGGTCTCCTAGCATGCGATTACCTCTAGGGGGCCCTCTCCCTCATCTCCCCATGGCCGAGTGACTTCATTGTGCATTCATTTCGTAAACTAGGGTTTTGCTCAGTTTAATTGCATGCAATCTCGCATTGGTGGGTCAACTCTGCAAAAACCTCCCCCGAGCCAGTGTTGGTAGTGTTCCCACGTCGGCATTGCCCACAAACACTTATAGGAGCCAACGACATGCAATCTTCCTGCTCCGTTTGCTTTTTGGCTCCCGGACGGAAATTAACCAAGTGTCCCTGAACGGCATTTTCATGCGACTTGCAACTCGACATAACTCGGAAACCGGACGTCGGACCAACAAACCGTCAACTCCATTGGTCTCCTGGCATGCGATTACCTCTAGGGGTCCCTCTCTCTCATCTCCCCATGGCCCAGTGGCTTCATTGTGCATTCATTTCGTAAACTAGGGTTTTGCTCAGTTTTATTGCATGCAATCTCGCATTGGTGGGTCAACTCTGCAAAACCCTCCCTCGAGCCAGTGTTGGCAGTGTTCCCATGTCGGCATTTCCCACACACACTTGTAGGAGCCAATGGCATGCAATCTTGCTGCTCCGTTTCCTTTTTGGCTCTCGGACGGAAATTCACCAAGTGTCCCTGAATGGCATTTTCATACGACTTGCAACTCGACATAAATCGGAAGCCAGACGTCGAACCGATGAACCATCGACTTCGTTGGTCTCCTGGCATGCGATTACCTTTAGGGGGCCCTCTCCCTCGTCTCCCCATGGCCCAGTGGCTTCATTGTGCATTCATTTCGTAATCTAGGGTTTTGCTCAGTGTGGGAGTGTGCAATTTTTGCACACGGGGGTCAACTTTGGAAACTCATCCACCGGGCAGGTATGGCTAGTGTTCCCAGGCCGAACCTACCTAGACACACCTGCAGGACTCCCCTGAACCTGGTTTTGTTGCACGGTTGGAGTTCTATGCCCCCGACAGGTATCCAGCAGGTGTCCTTGAAGGCCTTCTGGTAGCGAGACGGGACGAGCCATAGAATGAATACCGTGGCTCAAATCGATGAACCATCGACTCCATTGGATTTAGCACACTGAGATAGTGCCAGGGGTGCCCCTCCCCTCTGGCCTGGTGGCCCATGTGTCACCTTGCAGGTCCATCTTGGAAACTAGGGTTTTGCTCAGTGTGGGAGTGTGCAATTTTTGCACACAGGGGTCAACTTTGGAAAATCATCCACCGAGCGGGTATGGATAGTGTTCCCAACCCGAACCTACCTAGACACACCTGCAGGACTCCTCAGAACCCAGTTTTGTTGCACGGTTGGAGTTCTATGCCACTGGTAGGTATCCAGTAGGTGTCCCTGAAGGCCTTCTGGCAACGAGACAGGATGAGCCATAGAATGAATATCGTGGCTCAGATCGACGAACTGTTGACTCTGTTGGATTCAACACACTGGGATAGTGCCAGGGGTGCCCTTCTCCTCTGGCCCGGTGGCCCATGTGTCACCTTGTAGGTCCATCTTGGAAACTAGGGTTTTGCTCAGTGTGGGAGTGTGCAATTTTTGCACACGTGGGTCAACTTTGGAAAATCATCCATCGGGTGGGTATGGCTAGTGTTCCCAACCAAAACCTACCTAGACACACCTGTAGGACTCCCTGGAACCCAATTTTGTTGCATGGTTGGAGTTCTATGCCCCCGGTAGGTATCCAGCAAGTGTCCCTGAAGGCCTTTTGGATGCGAGACAGAACGAGCCATAGAATGACGACCGTGGCTCGAATCGACAAACTATCGAATCCGTTGGATTCAGCACACCGGGATAGTGCCAGGGGTGCCCCTCCCCTTTGGCTCAGTGGCCCATGTGTCACCTTGTAGGTCCATATTGGAAACTAGGGTTTTGCTCAGTGTGGAAGTGTGTAATTTTTGCACATGGGGGTCAACTTTCGAAAATCATCCACCGGGCGGGTATGGCTAGTGTTCCCAGCCTGAACCTACCTAGACACATATGTAGGACTCCCCAGAACCTAGTTTTGTTGCACGGTTGGAGTTCTATGCCCCCGGCAGGTATCCAACAAGTGTCCTTGAAGGCCTTTTGGATGCGAGACAGAATGAGCCATAGAATGACGACCGTGGCTCAAATCGATGAACCGTTGACTCCATTGGATTCAGCACGTCGGGATAGTGCCAAGGGTGCCCCTCCTCTCTGGCCCGGTGGCCCATGTGCCACCTTGCACGTCTATCTTGGAAACTAGGGTTCTGCAGGTCCATGATGAAGATTTTCATGATGATGATGATGGTGATGATGATGAAGATGTTGATGATGATGGCTTGGTCTAAGGTGGTGCTCTCAAATAGCTAATTCATTATGAAATCTTTAACAAGACATGAATTAAATTTAATATAAGTGTATTGTTTAATATAGTGAGCATGAATTGAATTAATTTTGTTGGGTGAAGCCAATAACCAACATGATGAACATAATATAATTTTAGGGTTTACTGATCATATGTAAAAAATGGCATATTCATAAACTTGACATACAAGAGAACTTTTGGCATATTTATAAACAACGTAAACGTAAATTTGGCATATCAAGAACACAAAATTTGTTGAAATATTGTAACTTCAAAGAATATTATATTTGTATATTATTTATTCCGGAGATGTTCCATACCTCCGATGTGATTATACTATAAATCCGGAGATGTTTATTCCTCCGAGTTGGGTGTGGTAACTAGGGTTATTAGACCCACCATGTGGGGGTCGGCCCAGTCAGTTATAATGTGGTATTTAACCTAATGGTTAAATACGAGCCTACATGTACTTGTGTAAAATACATATCAGAGTAGTATATAAATAGAGGAGGTGTGTTCCTCATTTGATACACTCACACACTTGAGGATAGCGCACTTGTGGAGGAGAGGTCTGCTATTGTGGAGGAGGAGATCATGTCTCAGGGTTTCATCTTTGTATATTGCTGGTCATCTATATTGAGGAAGCTTTGCTGGGTTTTCTACCCCATGAGGGTTTCCCAGGATAAATCTCTATCTCTTGTGTTTATGCTGTGCTTGTTGTTTCTTCAGTGATCCTGTATATGCTATTATTGTGAAATGGAATGTAATGCTGCTATTTTCTGTCTTAGCATATTGAATTTTAACATGGTATCAGAGCTAACCTGAAGGAAGACAAGGTATGGCACTAAAAACACTTGCTTTACTTACGACAATTTGAAGGTTAGGGTTTTACATAGCAAAAACCAGTCATCGTAGCACTTTCGCTATAAATCCGTTTTGGCAAAGTTTTCGGATTTGAAATTGTTACAGGACGACGATTAAATCTCCAGGTACCGTGTGTCCAAAGGAAAACCTCTAATTCGTTGTACTTTGTGATTTATGATCTGTACAATATAGGGTTTCTGCCTCTTCCAGATCTGAGTCAAAATCAGGTGACCTTGGGAAAAAGGTCATATCTTGGGATAGGAAGCTCCAAATGAAATTTAGTAAAAAGTGACATGTAGTACACAGTCTGTACTATCTCAGAAAGCTTTTTCAAAGGCCTAAGTTGAACCAGTGACACGTGGCACTCCGTACAAGTTCGCCCTCCTGTATTATCCCATAAACAGGTCATGTTGTGACACTTAGCATAACTCTCTCTCAGAGAGTCCAATTGAGGTCAGACCTGTCAGGATGGAAAGATAACAGGCCGAGATACCTCAAAAAAGTTTTTCAGAGGCCGATGTTCAAACAGTGACACGTGGCACTACGTACAAGTTCGCTCTTCTGTTTTATCCCAAAACAGGTCACGTTGCGACATTTGACATAACTCTCTCTCAGAGAATCCAATTGAGGTCAGACCTGTAAGGATGGAAAGATAACAGGTCAGGCTATTTCAGAAAACTTTTTCAGACCTTGTGGATTGAAAAGTTTGGAGTTACACCAGAAACAATCAGGTACATATTTCTGTCAAAACATAATTATTTTTGAGTACCTTCATTCATGGCTTCCGGAATTTAGGGCTTTGAAGAAAGTTGGAATTTTTGTAAACGGAGACCACGGCTGAATGCTACTCATCAAAATAGAAATTTAGAGACCAAGATCAGATTTTTTTGGTTGGGCAGAAGGCCGGGCTTGATCAAACCCTAGTTCGAGACTTTGATCAGAAAAGTGGAAAATTAGGGCTTCTGTAAAAATGGGAATTTTTGAAATCTGTGACCATGGCTGGAAGCTCCTCAGAAAAATAGAAGCTTAGAGCTTTGGATCAAACATTTTGATTGGGAAGAAGAGTGGGATTCACCAAACCCCAGTTCAGGGTCACGTCTAGTGAATCCGGAAGTTTCAAAGGCAAAATTGAGGAGTGAAACTTTGCAGTTTTCAAATTCTGAATATATCAGTTTGATCAGCTCATCAAGGCGCATATTTCTATCCTTTCGGAAGTTTGAAATTCAAAGTTTGAATTTTTGGGGTTTCTCTGACAAACCCATATCCAGCTCCAGGTCCAGTTCTTGCAAATCAAGTGGATAGGGTTAATCCTAGAAGAAGATGGATTGGTCACCTGCATAAGTGAAGGAGTTACTGTTTCAGAGGGAGATGAGGCTAAGGCTTTACATAAGGAGATTACAAGCGATCTCGACATGTATGACTCATCGAGGTATGTTTTGAGATTTGTTCATGATTAAGTTTATGGTATGTTTGTCTTCATGTTATTACGGTTAGTACAATCTTGATTTTAGATTTGTTGTATCACCTTAACAAAATTATGAATGCATGATAGAAGATATTCATTGGTTAGGGTGTTGACACTTATGATTGTACTAATGCATTATGATGTTGTGTGAGGTTGATGTTGTCTACTAACAAGATACGGGTACATCACAAAAGACAAATCAGGCTCCATGACCATGAAAACATGAAGACAAAGACTCATCCATAATCTTTGTTCTACTTACGAGGTATGTATGACTTTGTTATATTATGCTTAACCTATGAGACATGCAGGTTCTAGCTCAGGATCTCTAAATCATTGAAGAGATTGTTTAGGTATGTTGTACATAACCAAGTAGGTATACTAATCCAGGTATGTTTCCCATGAATCTTACCTTGTGTTAGGATCCCTTATATAAGTATACTTGGAATGATTGGTTATGCTTATTCATAAAGTTAGTAATCAAGGGATTATGCATATTATATCTTTTATCTTGATTGATGATATGCATGAGTAAAAGAAGACTTCCCTGAAATCTTGAATACTAATGTTTATTAATCATGACTATACATTTTCAAGATTATGTTTTTAGAATATAATAATCCAGTGGTACAGAATGAATAGAAGTTCAAAAGACATACAGAAGATCAAGCGGGAGGCAGCCACACAAACATAAAAGATAAGTATTTGAGTTGTTATTTGAAATAGTAATGATATTGCCTGTAATAGGTTGTATGCATATTTGTATTCCTATAATATATCATGCTGAGTGTAAATATTCATAGAACATTGATCAATATACTACTAATATGCATATGATTGGTAAGTTGGACAAACATTCCATTGTTGCTTGTCTAGAATGAAACCTCTTTGCTGACATGCTGAGAGTTGTGCACACTCTCGATAGTATGTTCTGGTAGAGATGGAAGGCATCTAGATAGCCACTGTATGCATACAGGATATGGGAAAGTGTTGTGCCAAAGTATTGGTCAAAATAGTTGCATCACTATGTAAATGATATCTGTATGCATAATAGGTTATCATGTCAATATGATTTGATGATTATGAAGTATTACTAATCATGTACTTAATTTTGATTTGTAGGAAAGGTCATGAAGAATGATGGACACCATACAAGTGGTGGATGTTCAAACAAGAAGACTTACAAATCAAACAAAATATAGAAGGCTCATGGCTAGAAGATTCTCTTAGAAAGGGGAAGAGAATCACGACAAGATGTTTGCTCCAAGTATGGTGTAATTAAAGAAGAAGTGTGAATCAGGTTCTGTATAGGTACCTAGGATCGATAATAAATTGATAAGCTTAATGATCACCATGGGTGATGTGGATCTCAACCTTTGCTACAAGGTTGAATATGATTTCTATACACAAATGACATGGATGCAAGAAGGAACTCACCAAAGAGTTCGAATGATATTAAGGCTCATATTAGTAGACCCATCTAACGAGAGATGGCACAGATAGATATGCAGAAGATCATTCAATGCAGAAATGAAAATGAAAGATCTCAAATTGACGCTTTACTTCCTAGGTCTGGAAGTATGGCAAGGCTCAGAAGGAATATTTCTCAACCAGGGAAATTATGATGAGAAATATGACTTGAGGTGTTGGAATTGTTGGCCCGGTTTTGCAACCAGGCTTAGTGCTATGGGCACCTGCTAACTAGTAGCAGCAGTTTCAATAGAAATAAAAACAATAAACTAAATAAACAATACTATTCATGGATCTAAGCAAGAATCTAAGCAAATAATTTAAACATTTCAAAATCAAGAACAAGAAACATAAGAAATAATTTTTTGTATTAAAAAATGGGGGGCAAGCAAGTGCTTGCGATATTACCTTCAATGGTGAAGGTTGATGTTGAGCAACTCCCAAGATGAGTAGCTCCAAACTCCAAGAGGTCTCCTTCTCCAAGGTTGCTTCAATGGCTAAAAGTGCTCAGGGGAGATTTCAGCAGCATAAGGATGAGATAATGGAAGGATGTGAAATGAGGAGCCCCTACCACCTTTTTATAGGTTTTGGTGGTGGGAGATACCATTTGTGGTTTTGTGGAAACCAAATGGTATTGACCAACATGGTTTAGGTACTTTTCCCTCCTTTTTCCTTTTTTGAATAAAAATAATATTTTAATTCCCTTTTTAATATTTTTGGGAATTTGGACCCTTTTTGAGGGTTTTTTATGATTTTCTTGGAAAAATAATCTTTTTTAATGGAAAAAGGGGTGTACTAAGGTCTTTTGGTGACCTTTTCTTGGTTTCAGAGGCTCAGATGGTGGAAAAGTGGACAAATGGGTCATGTGAGTAAGGGAATGAGCTAGTGAGCACTTTTTAGGTGTTAACAGATTGCCCCCTGATGTGTGAGGGCAGGAGCTCATCGTATGGCCGATAGACATCATAGTTCTTTTGTCCTTTTTTCTGGGGTTTAGGGGAGAGAAGAGACCGGTTGGAGACTGGAGCCACGGCCCTTGGAAGCTGCAAAAACAAAAAATATTACATGGCCTCAATATGAATGAGGTATAATCTCTGATAAAGGACGAGGCGGGCATTCCCATGCTCGTATCAAGACATATACAAAACAATTAGTCCCAAGAAGGGGGATCTAATACGTAAAGGAATATACTGGTACATCATAATGGTCCAGAGGGGACATTATGGTGGGATATACTCATGATCATGGCTGATCTCAATAACTGATACATTGGAATAACTGTTGAACTGCTGAAACTGAAGGTGTCCAACATTTGTATGTACTTGATGACTGTGAGCCATCTGGGATATTGTCGCCATACGCAACCCGGATATCTATAGAAAAAATGTAACTGGTTGTATCCATAGGTAGACTCTCAAATGGGGAGGAGTCAGGTGGTATCCGGGGTCTTCGACTAATAACTGAACGGACCAATACCCTGTGCGAGTCTCAACGATGCGATCAAGGTGCTGAAGTCGAGCATGTGAGAAACAACCATTCGGAGAGGCACTGAGGATTCCTCTCGAAATGATTCGTAGGCACTCATCATAAATGGTGATGAGTCCAAGACACAGGGACCTCTAGGTCTATCCTCTGGAATCAATGTGGTTGTCGTCGACAGAGGGAGACCAGCAACTAACAAGGCAATGATGTTTCCTTGATAGGAGCACGAGGTGTATAACTGAAGTGATGGAGTACTGCTGGTAGGACTGACATACTTGTGGGGATGGGAAATAACTGGGTCAAAAAATGGGTAGACTCAAACTTCCTTTGTTCAGAGCATGATGACATGGGTGACCTAGCAGCGTAGGGAACTGACTCGTAGGTGTGGGGATCATCTTTTAGGGACTTGAAGGGTATGTACTGACTCTGGGGGGGGTGAAGCTTATGGTAGCTGTCGAGGGAGTTTCAGGGTGACATACTGCAGAATACTCTGAACAAAGGCGACCAAAATGGGGAAGCTGCTATGTGAGTAGATATGATGTGTTGTAGCGCCAAGAGGCACCATTGATTCCTTCTTCGTAGTTTGAATGAGCTCCAAGAAGGGATAAAAGTGTGCTCTGAAATGGTACGGTCCTGTGGATTCTGTGAGCCCAGGACGGTGCGTGCTCATGTTTGCTTTCATGTTTAGAGAGTCTGAAAACGGTAAGTGGACTCTATTGGTATTTCTTTTTCGTAAGTTTTAGTCTCCCAGGCCCGAAAAAGTCTAAAATGATGCGTATGGAGAACTCTTCTAGCCGATGTGACTAGAGTATACCTTTTTCGTAATTAGTCTACAAGGTCCGGAAAAGGGGTAAACTTATACCAGGTAGACGCCCTTTCAGATACGTTTATCGAGCAGGAAAGGAAGCAAGATTGCTCGGTGATCTTTTCATTGTTTTAGGAGTCAGAAAAGAGCTTAACAGAAACTCCCTAAGTGCCTTTTTCGTAAAAGGGGTGGCTCGGCCCGAAAAAGGGATAAACTTATACCGAGCAAAAAATGGATTGATGAGGGCGAGAAAAGGTCTCAAGCATCGTCATCGGTGCGGAAAACTGGATCCGGTGACCTAAGGATTGTTGAAGACGGAGAACGGTTGATGTGGCGCGCAAACCGAGGTGACGAGGGGGTCACAAGGAAAAATGCCCGAAAAATTTGGATTTGAGAGCGAGAAATGATCTCGAGCGTCGTCACGAGCACGGAAAACTGAATCTGGCCATATAAGGCACGTCGAAAAAGGAGCACGGCCGATGGGGCACGCAAATCGAGGCGATGAGGGGGCGTGGAAAAAATGCCCAAAAAATCTAAAGGTGAGAGCGAGAAATGATCTCAAGCATCATTACGAGCGCGGAAAACTGAATCCGGCCATATAAGACACATCGAAAACGGAGCACGGCCGATGGGGCACGCAAACCGAGGCGACGAGGGGGCGTGGAAAAAATGCTCGAAAAATCTAAAGGTGAGAGCGAGAAATGATCTCAAGCATCATCACGAGCGCGGAAAACTGGACCCGGCTATATAAGGCACGTCTAAAACGGAGAACGGCCGATGTGGCACGCAAACCGAGGCCATGAGAGAGGTTAAAACATGGTCAAAAAATGGACCCCGTGAAAACGGGAAACGGAAGGAACCTCTATGAAGTTCCCGCTGTGCTGATCCCAACGGTACCAACGGTTTGAGAAATGGACGTCGTATGACACCGCAATGGTTGTTTGAAATTTGTGGAATTTCTATAAATAGGACGTGGGGCCCAATATGACTTGTCATTGTTACGTGCGAGGTTGATAGAGCTGTCAGAGCTTTTTCTTGATTTCCGGGAGATTTCACCGTTGGTTTTCGATTTAGCGAGTTGCAGGTAACTCTATTCGCCTTAACCTTGTCAATTATGTCTTTTTGTTTGGCGGTGGGCCCCCCGAAGGCCGCGAAACTCCACGTTGACTCTCCAACGTGGAACCGCGCGGGTTTCGGGGCTGAACCCGCGATGAACCGCGCGGGTTTCAGGCTCACAGTCGCGATGTTCATCGCGACTGTGAGGTCGGAACCCGCGATGTTCATCGCGTGTTCATGGGTGACAGTCGCGATGTTCATCGCGACTGTATGGTCAAAACTCGCGATGTTCATCGCGGGTTTTTGCATGGATCCCGCGATGGTCATCGCGGCTTTTTGTGGAAAAGCCGCGATGGGCATCGCGGCTTTTTGTGTAAAAGCCGCGATGGGATTTTTTTTTTTTTTTTTAAATTTTTATGCTGGGGCTAAAAATTTCCTGTGTTTTCTTGGCAGGATGTTGCGGAGAGCTTAGTCCGTGTGGCGGGAGAGAGAGATTGATGCCGAGATCATGTTGAGGATTGAGACTGATGGAGGGGTGAGACAAACCCTAGCCATGAGCGGACTCTTAAAGTTCGCTCAGATTCCTCCTATCCGTTCAGTGAGGAGACTCCTGAACAAGCTCGTGCTGTGGTGGGTGCGGGCAGAGGGTGCCTTCATTATCGGTGGTGAGAGGTTAGAGATTACTCTCACTGATGTATATTTTTTGACCGGTTTGCCTCGCTTGGGTGAGGTGGGTGATATTTCTCCGAGGTTGCCTCCGGGTGTGGATATGGAGGACCTCTTACAGACCTTCTGTGTGGATGACGCTGTTTTGGTAAACAGCTCTATTAGTCTGAAGTTCCTACGTGAGTGGGATATGCGGGCTGTTGGTGCCTGTGTTCTGAGGATTTTGGGTGCTGCTGCACCACATCGTATGTCTGGGGGGCAGACGATGATGCTGGATTCCGTTCTACGGGGTACGTATTACGCCTGGGCGCAGATGTTCTTGGCCGGTGTCCGGAGAGATCTGGACAAGGCCGTGAGAGAGGGAGGCGAGTTTTGTTACGCCTCTTTTTTATGCTGTTTTTTCTTCGAGCGGGTGCCGACCTTGCGGCCACATGTACCCGTTCGTGCTGGTCTTCCGAGCGAGCCTCGTATGGTGAGGTGGGGGCAGATGATGCCCCGTGCTGGCGGTGGTATCCGTGGCTACTTCACAGAGGACTTTTATCAGCAGTGGGAGCAGATGCCTCTGGTGATCGAGGACTATCCCTACGCCGGTATGGATTACAGAGGTGACGCAGAGATGCCTCGTGCCCCAGGACAGGCCTGGGGCTTGGACGGTATGTTTTGTGTTTTATTTGATGTTGTATCATATGTTGTTTGGTTTATGATGATTTTGTTATATAGTATCTAATGGTTTACTTGCTTTGTGCAGATGTGGGTCCAGTGCCACCACCTGACTATGTGGCTCGGCAGGGGCGGGCGATGGTGGTCGTTCGTCCCCCTGTACCTGTACGTCCTCCGCGTGGTGGAGGATATGCAGCTCGTGGGCGAGGGGTTGGCCCTGATGGTGACGCCATAGATGGTGTCCGACGTACCTTTTCCCGGATCCTAGCTAGGTTCCCCGAGGATGGTTGGAGGGATCTGGATCGGGATGTTTTGCAGGGATGTCTTGGTGCGCCACCTGAGTGGCAGTCGCTCCTGTTGAGGACAGCGGTGCTTGCGGCGAGGCACGGGGGTGGTGGAGGAGATGCTCCGGCAGGGCCGGCTCAGGGGAGGATACGTTTGAGGGATGATCCAGCAGGGCCAGCAGAGCGGCGAGTTCGGGGTCGTCCTGACCCGGCTGGGCCGGCGGAGGTGGAGTCGGAGGAGGAGCCAGAGGAGGAGCCCGAGGATCCTGAGGATCCAGATGAGTAGATGACATTGTACTTGCCCCCAAATGCTCATGAGCATATGGGGAAGCATTTTTTGTATGACAGTTGTATTTTTTGTATATTGAGTGCTGGGGGCACGTATGACATGTTTGACTATTTGATTTGTATATATATGTGGATATATATTTTGGATATATTGTCGTGTATGCACGTGGATGCACATTTGTCTTTTGTATATGCCCATGGAGGCACATGTTATGCACGTGGATGCAGTGTGTTTGTAGATTTATATATGCCCGTGGAGGCACATGCTATGCACATGGATGCATCATTTTGGTTTGT
Source organism: Larix kaempferi (assembly GCA_027924585.1). NCBI lineage: Eukaryota > Viridiplantae > Streptophyta > Pinopsida > Pinales > Pinaceae > Larix > Larix kaempferi. The sequence goes on from BSBM01000426.1 coordinate 268,067, forward strand.
TTGTTTTATGCCCGTGGAGGCACATGTTATGCACGTGGATGCAATATTGGTTTTTTGTATATGCCCGTGGAGGCACATGTTTTGCACATGGATGCATTTTTGTTTATGGATATGACATGATGTGATTGGTGTGCCAGTCGAGGACACTGTTGGCCATATGGTCTGCTACACTATTGAGGTGTCTTGGGACATGTGTGAATGTAATGGATTCAAACTGTCTAACCATTTGTTTAGTGCGCAGGAATTTTCTGAAAAGGCAGGGATCGCGTACCTGGTAATCATTGTTGAGCTGGGAAACTAGGAGCTGTGAGTCCAAGAAAACGTTGAGGTGACGTATGCTCATCTGGAGAGCAGCATCCAGGAGACCGGTCACGGCATCGTATTCAGCTTGATTATTGGTGGCGGCACCTAAACATACTCCATCGATGTGAATTAACTCATGTGAAGGGGAGTATATTACCCAAGCTGCGGAGGCGAGATTGGGAGACCAACGGCTTGCACCATCAGCGAAACCGATATGGCAGAGTGGAAGAGGCTCCATCTGTGGTCATGCAGAGAAAAACAAATATTTAGGTTTTTTTTTGAAATTTTTTGTGAAATGAACAATGTATGCCTATACTAAAATGGACGATGGTGTCCATCGGATTTTCTATGGGTAAAATCGTTTAAGGTACAACCCGTTGCGTGGGTTGCGTAGGGTGTTGCCTTCTGAATCGGTCAGAATGTATGCCCCCTTCCCGAGGCAGGTGTGTATGATGTAGGGGCCTTGCCACATGGACACGAATTTTCCCTTTCCGGTTTTGTCATGAGCTTGATCGTAAGCAAGGACAAGGTCTCCCTCAGAAAAGGTTCTTGGGTGGACGCGTTTGTCGTAACTTAGTTTTGATCGTTGTTTAGCTGCTTCCATGTTTTGAATGGCTGTGCGCCGATCTTCATCGGCCTGCTCTAGGAGTAGTAAACGTTGCTCGATCGGGGAAGTGTCCGGTAGAAGTTCCACGGCGATGTGTAAAGCTGGGATCTGGCACTCAATAGGGAGGACCGATTCAACACCGTGAACTAAATGGAAAGGGGTAAAACCAGTGGCGGTTTTGGTTGATGTGCGATAGGCCCATAGTGCCGGGAAAAGCATGTGATGCCAATTGGACTTGTGCTTGTCGACAGTGCGTTGGAGAATGGTCTTCAAGATTTTATTGATCGCTTCGACTTGGCCATTTCCTTGGGGATAGTAAGCGGAAGAGAAATGGTGTTCGAATTTCAACATGGTTGATAACTCCTTCCAGACGGCATCTTCGAAGTGAGAGCCGTGGTCAGAGACTAACTGCTGTGGTACTCCGAAACGAGCGATAACATGGTTGAAGAAAAACCGTGCCGCAGTGTCGGCTTTGCAATTATAGGTCGGCATGGCTTCTGCCCACTTGGTGAAATAATCTACGGCCACAATGATGTGTTTGTGACCGCCGGCTGACGGGGGGTTGCAGTCGAGGAAGTCTATGGCCCATTTGCAGAATGGTCCAACAGTGATAACTGGATGAAGGGGGGCAGGGGGGGTTCTTGCTTTGGGGGCAAATAGCTGGCAGTTCTGGCAATGCTTGACTGCGGTGATGCAATCAGTAAACAATGATGGCCAAAAATAACCGGCCCGAATGATTTTTTGGGCGGTAGCCATGCCGGAGAAATGGCCTCCACAGGCACCGCTATGACAATCATTGAGGACTTGTTCTGCCTCACTATGGGATAGGCAGCGGCGTAAGATAGTATCAACGCCGTGTCGATAAAGTACATCCCCAATAAGTAGGTATCGGGGGGCGTGGTGTCGTATGCGACGGCGTCCATCACGATCGATGTGTGGTCGGAATTTTTGCGTACGAAGGTAGGTCAAAATGTCTCCGTACCAAGGGTCGTCAGACGAAATGACGAAGATCTGCTCGTCAATTAGGTCCGTTTGGATGACGGGTGATGTTGAAGAGGATGGGAGATCTGTAATGAGGTGAGCAAGCGCGAGGGCTTTGGTGCTTTTGGGAGTCTTGAAAGTAAGGTCATATTCCTGGAGGATAATGACCCATTTAGCGACACGACCCTGTAGGAGTCGCCGGGTGAGGAGGTAGACCATGGGGTTGGAGTCGGCGACAACCGTGGTATGACTAAGTAAAATATAGTGTCGCAGTTTTTGTACGGAAAAGACTACAGCTAGTGCTAATATTTCCTCGTATGGGTAACGTAGAGGTGGGCCAGATAAGGTCTGGCTGACGTAATAAATCACATGCTCTTTGTGGGAAGCATCTTCTTGTACCAAAACTCCGGACACGGCATGTTCAGATGCCGAGACGTAAAGGGTGAAGTCTTGGGAGAAATCCGGTGGGGATATCAAGGGGGCTTGTGTGAGAGCTTTCTTGAGGGCTTCGAATGCCGTGTCTGCTTGCTCGTCCCAAACAAAGGGTATGTGGGTACGAAGTAAGCGTAAGAACCCGTGGACTTTGGTGGCATAATCAGGGACGAAGCGCCTAAGAAAATTGGACCGCCCTTGCAAGCTCTGAAGCTGTCGAAGCGTGCGAGGAGGGGGAAGTTCTAAAATGGCTTTGACTTTCAGGGGATCGACAGTGATTCCATCTTGGGAAACAATGAAACCCAACAACCGGCCCGCCGGGACGCAAAAGACACACTTGTGTGGGTTCAAGCGGATTTTATATTTGCGACAACGCAGGAAAACTTGCCGGAGGTCGTTAAGGTGGTCTGATCATTTTCGGGAACGAGCTGTGAGGTCGTCAAGATAGACTCGTAGGATATGGACCAAGTCGTGAAAGCAATAGGTCATGGCTCGCTGGAAAGTGGCACCAGCATTTTTAAGGCCAAATGGCATGACGCGATAGGCAAAGGTGCCCCATGGGGTGGTAAAGGCAGTCTTGTACTGATCCTCCTTGCGGATGTGAATCTGGTTATATCCGGAAAACCCGTCCATGAAGGATAGGACCTCATGGCCCGCACACTCATCAATGAGTTGGTCAATGAATGGCGTGGGGAAATTGTCTTTTGGACAAGCGTGGTTTAGATCGCGGAAATCAGTGCATACTCTAAGGGTGCCTTGCTTTTTGTTGACAGGAACAGGGTTCGACACCCATGTGGTGTACGGAATAGGGTAGATGAACCCTGCTTTTCGAAGTTTCTCGACTTCAGCCTTAACAGCGGGGAGCTTGGCAGGGTGAATAGGTCGCTGTTTCTGACGAACAGGGGGTACTTCCGGCCATGTATCGATGTGGTGTTCAATAATGGCGGGGTCGAGACCAGGCATCTCGGTATAGGACCAGGCGAAGACATCACGGAACTCTTGAAAGAGCTTTTTGTATGTCTGAGTTTCTGCTTGAGTGCAAGATGCGCCCAGCGAGATGAGCTCAGGTTTCCCTGGTGTTGTGGAAATGTCTATCTGTATAGTGGGGGAAATGTTTGACATGTTCCCTTCTTCAAAGGCATCCGGTGCTGGGATGGGGTCCTTTAACCAATCGACCTTAGCGGGTATGAAGTCTTTCGACTCGACTGATAGCTGGTTGGATGCGGTGGAGGTAGATGCTTCCGGGAGGAAGTACGAGCGATGATGCATATCATCCCAAGGGTAGTCAGGTGCAGTGAGTGTCTGCAAAATCTGCTCATCAGTATTGAAGTAATCAGACCATAAATCAAGGGGTTCTGGTTTGAAGGTTGTTGAAATCATATATATCGTATTGACTTCTTCTGACGAGGATGATGGTGGGGGGTGGATCTCCTCGATGAGGGGAGGAGATATCTCTAAGTCGGCATTGTTTAACTCATACAACGCCGCTCTATAGTCAAGTAGATCAGGGCAATGGTGAGAGTAGTGGCCGTAAACACTGCATATAGCACAAGGATGGTTAGTGCGCAGTGATTTGTCACGAGGCTGTAGAGGTGGTTCTAATCTGACTACTGGGATGCCGATGTCATCGTCCAACATATTCATATGCTCTTGGAGTGCCGGTAAATGTGGGCATTGATGAGTTGGATGGCCAATTTCATCGCATAATGAACATTTGGGGGGAGCTCGAAACACTGGTGGGGGTTTAACTTCCTTCGGAGGTGGTATAGCAGTGTATGGTTGTGGACCTCTGCCCCCAGTGGGCTTAGCAAGAAGAGGGGGATCTCTTGACGTCGAAGAAATCGTGAGACCAGGAGGAGGTTTCGTTGACGACGAAGAGATTGCAACACCAGGAGGAGGCTGATTTGTGGTAACGATAGGTTGTACCGGTTGGAGGATGACGTCGGGTGTGGGTGGTCGAACGGGAGGCGGAATATACCACACGGGTAATCCCAATGTTAGCCCGGGTAGGCTAAGGGTAGCCATAACCGGGGCGCTTACTACACCCGAAGGAGGAAATAGGAAGGGGATGGTGTGGATGGGTGTAACACCAATGTGACTGGGGATCAATGGTGGTTGACCACCGGACGTTTGCGTATTCTGCGAAAGAGTACAGAGGTTTGCGACTTAGGTCTCCGGTGATGGTGGTGGAATGGCCTGAAATGTAGAGGTCATTGGTGTATCGGAATAAAGTCCGGGTGCCACGGAAGACACAAAGGAGGTAACTGTACTAGAAGCGGGTTGTTCAACCATGGGAAGAACATTCTCGGGTGCTGCAGGGGCGTTGGGATCATAGTAGGTGAGTTGGTCAATTTTGACCACGCGTCCCTCGTGGGGGAACATCATGGTGCGGAAGACGGAGGAGGCGACCACTTTCATGGCGTACATGTAACTGCGGCCAAGTAAAAGGTTATAGTCGAGCTGGGCGTTAATGACCTCTATGTCGATGAGCACAGTTTTCCCACCTAATTGGACGGGCACCTTGGGTAATAAACCTTGAGGTTGAGCTGACCGGCCGTCGTAGGCCCGCAATGCAGTGGTGGATTGCTGGAGAGCAGGGGATCACAACTTCTGCCAAACAAAAGTGGACATGACGCATGTGGAGGCACCCTCGTCGATGATACATCGATGGATGACAAGATTCCGAATAGAAACGGAAACTTGGATTGCTATGGTAGAAGGCAGCCGTGGTTCAGATTGGTCTAAATCAAAGGTCATCAATTTCGAATCATTTGGGTCAATCGCCCCAATAGCGGAAAGTAAAGTCTTGCGCTGAGTAGGACAGGTTTTTAAGACTTCTAACGCAGACATGGCTGCGGGGGATTGGGCTAAGTCATCGACAATGTTGTAATTGGACGCAGCCCGTGCATTGGGGTTGTTGTTGATTCGGCGAAGGGGGAAGCGAGGTGCTTTAGAAGCACCATCGAGTGGAACCTGAGGTATACGCAATGTCTGATCAGTGGGATTAGCATTAGTATCCTTTTCAGCGGGGGGGGCTTCAGAAGTCGGTCCGTATTGATTCCGACGGGTTTGGATATTGACGTCAGCGGTGGACATCATCAATAAGTGGTGGGTGCCTGAATCAAACATGGGTTGATCAGGAGCTGTGTAAGTTATTTGTTGTGGTTGCACGTTGCCCTGTTGGGGGGCTAACGGCTGAGTGTTTACCACTCCCTGTGTTGGAAAAGGGTTTTGGAGGACCAAAGGTTGTTGTGGGGGTGGTGGGGGGTTGGGTGGTGGCTGAGGAGCCGCCTGCCCTTGACGATGGGCGTCATTTGTCCATAGTTGTCGAGCTCGCTCCAGATGTGGGCAAGCGTGGGTATAGTGGCCATAGACACCGCAAATGGAACAAGGATGGTTTGTTCGTAAATTAGCATTTTTGGGTTGCTTAGGTGGCCGATCAGGATTCTGATGAGCGGGCGCCGCGTTATTGTCTTGTGGAGGATGGGTAGGTTGTGGAGCTTGGTTACGGTTTTGATTGTTTCCACGGTTGCGTCCTCTTCCGCGGTTTGGTTTCCCACCCTGGTTGCGTTGGTTATTTTGATATTGGGGCTGATGTTGTTGTGCGTACACATGCCCTTGAGCATTAGGGGGATTCTGAGGAGCCGCAGGTGCGGGAGCAGGTTGCGGTGGATAGTATGCAGGTGGAGCTGGAGGTGGTCCAGTTGCCTGCTGGGGTTGTAGGTACCCCTGAGCTGGTGGAGGTGTGAGGTTAGCCGGTGCAACCGGTTGTGGGTAATGCATGGGCTGTTGTTGGAACTGCATGGGGTTTTGTACCGTAGGTTGAGCATAGTATGTAGGGGGTACATTTGCCGATGGCGCTTGGCCATAACAATGTTGTGGACAAGAGGGTCCATGAACGTGATGGGTCTGGTTTGTTGGAGCATAAGAAGTTGTCGCCCCGGAACTAGATGTAGCCCTAGAAAGGTCTGGGGCGGGCATGGTGCTCACCATACTGAAAGGTTTTGCTTGCGGTGTAATTTGGCCAATAATGCCATCAGCGGCATGTGATGCCCCCGGTGTGTCACCGCGTGCAGAGTCACCTCGTGGGGCATCAGGTATGATCGTGTATAGGTAACCTGACTGGGCATAGATAAGATCAAACTGTTGGGCCTTAAGGATGGCCTCCTCCTCAGACTGGGGTCTTTCAGATGCTACATCCTTCGCAATGAGAGGAAGGAGGGATTTAAGGAACCAGTCTAAAAAGATTCGGTCGTCTAATTTGATCTTGCATAGGCTTCGGCGCCGACGCCAATCATGAATATGGTCAGTGATATGCGTGGCCGTGTTCTGTCTGCAAGACAGTAGGATCTCGACGCCCGCATCGTAGCGTACAGGTAGCTGGAAGAATTGTAGAAAGGTCGAGGCAAGGGAGGTAAATGTGGAATGCGTCCCATGGGGTTGCTCGATATACCATTTGGCTGCGGAGCCAGTGAAGGTGCGTTGTAAAAGCCGTAGGCGGATTGAGTCATCCACTATGGAGTTTGAGGAACACCATAAATGGAAGGACATGATGTGATTTTGGGGGTCTTCTCCAGCCTTACCCTCGAACTTAGGGATGTCAGAGGGAAGCTTAGTGGGCATATGGGGCCAAGCAGGATCATGTCTGATGGGGTCATTTGTGAGCCTAGCTAAATCTGGCAGGTTGAGACTTGCCATGTATGGTAGACTAGCGGATGTGGTGACCGGAACCGGGACCTGCCTAGCCATTGTGGTATGGTGTAGGGGTCCAGTAGCGCCTATAGGTATGCTAGGTATGGAGGGTATGTGCCCTCCAAAAGGTGTGGCATAATATGGGTTAGCGCTCCCAAGTGCAACTTGGGTTACACTTGGGTTAGGAATCGCACCAGGGATTCCTGGTATAGAACTGCCAAGTGCAACATGAGTTACACTTGGGTTAGGAATTGCACTGGGGATTCCTGGGATAGGGTTTGTGGAAACTGAAGGGGGTATGACCCCCATATTGGGCATGCCCATGACAGGTGGTGGTCCTGTGCTAGGAATTCCTGAATGTGGAGTGTTACCCATATTGGGCATACCCAAGGGGGTGGTTGTTGCCGTGGATGGTACTGCCGCAGAAGGGTCTGCGGATGTCTGACCTATGGTTAATGTAAATTGTGGATCAACTGGTGTTTCAGACATATTTGTGGTTGGTGGTAACTCGGTGGGGTTTTCGGATTCTACCTCCAAATCAAAGGTGAAGTGGGGTATGTCAGAATCGGATGACCGTCTAATTGATTGACGATGTGTCGAATCAAGGGACAATGCTCTGCGTCCGTGACGTGGAGAGCCAAGTGGACTAAACTCTGGGAGTTCGCCCTGTAGACGACGAGAACGTCTAGAATTCTCAATGGTGAGAATATGTTTTTGTATGTAAAAAATGTGTTTTAAATATCAGGTGGTCATATATATGTAAAAGACTCAAAACCCTAATGCAACCAAGGGTGCAAGAAGGGGAGTGAAAAAAGAAGGCTCACAGGCCAAAAAATCAATCCTAAAAAAATGCACTTATTCTAGCAGCTGTGCTACAATAAGTGGAGGAATGCAACAACTGGTCAGAATACCAACATGCAAGCGGCTCCTAGAAAAAATAGGTGTAACTAGACTCAAAAGGTGGTAAAGATCATGCAAACACCTAATCTAAAAGTATTGTGACTCAAACAGACGATATCCTCTGCAAGGTGATGAAATCCAAGTCAGACAATATGAATGTTGAGACAACGGCTAGATATCCCCCTACCGGGAGGGACACCGGGTAATCAATCCTAAAAAGATAGGCTACTAGGATACTCCGTTCATGACGCGTCGAGAAAAGGTAAATCTGCCGTTTGGTCCTTTGATCGCAATATCCCAATACAGGGATATCCCGAGAACTGCGAATGGTAGCCCTTCGGTTACTGAATGGGTTTCGGTATCCCACTCAGGCTTCCGGAACCATCCTCGCGACTTCAACCCTCCTAAGGGAGAGGCCTTCCCACAAACCGGTTGTGACCGCGCCAAAAAGTACTAAGAGATTTTAGCTCCCTAATTGGACAACTTCTATGTCTCAGATGTATGAACTGAGGGGTGTTATTGGAACACCTATCCCCCCAATACTACCTAGCTACAAGAATTCTTTTAGTGTTCCCCAAGTGGGGTTAAAAGTGTGTTCAAATTAAGGTACGTTTTAAGGCTTAGTTCAATTAAGTGATCGTGTGAGTGCACGTGAGGTGTTGTAAACTGAACTTTGAAAAAATTAAATGCTTTAAGGGAAATTTTCAAAAAATAAAGGATTTTTCGAAAATAAAAAGCAAATATTTAAGACTTTTTTCACTAAAAGGAATTAATATGCTTTTCAAAAGATAACTCAAAAAATAAAGGATTTCTTGGATTTATGAAAGCAAATGATAAACTCCTTTCTAAAAGAAATAAATGGATTTCTTCGTTTCAAGAAAAATTGCTAAGGGCAAGATTTCAAAGAAGTAGACAAGAAAAAATTTGAATCTAGATGAAAATGCAAAATGAGTCTTTCTTTCACTTTCTTGAAAATTTTGAAAAAGATTTCTAAATATGCACTTTTAAATAGTAAAATTTTTTTCAAAGCTGTAAAATATGCAGAATGCAAATACTGTAAAAAATGTGCTATGGGCAGAAAGTACAGTAAAAAATACTTTTCAAAATCGGGATGGCCGAATGAAAAAATTCAGCCGCGCGGGTTTTGGACGAACAGCCGCGATGGGCCGCGCGGGTTTTGGCCGCACAGTCGCGATGGACCGCGCGGGTTTTGGACGAACAGTCGCGATGGACCGCGCGGGTTTTGGGCGCACAGTCGCGATGGACCGCGCGGGTTTTGGGCGCATAGTCGCGATGGACAGCGCGGGTTTTGGGCGCACAGTCGCGATGGACCGCGCGGGTTTTGGGCGCACAGTCGCGATGGACCGCGCGGGTTTTGGCCGCGAAGCCGCGGTGTGCAGCGCGGAAAAACACAGAAAAGTCGCGATGGACCGCGCGACTGTCTGGAAAAAGGCCGCGATGGACCGCGCGACTGTCTGGAAAAAGGCCGCGATGGACCGCGCGACTGTCTGGAAAAAGGCCGCGATGGACCGCGCGGAAAAACCCAGAAAAGTCGCGATGGACCGCGCGACTGTCTGGCAAAAAGCCGCGAGGCGGAAGCCGTGCACGGAAACTAAGAAACGAACCCGAAAATTGAAAATTTCGGGCTGTTTATGGGGCCAAATCTCAGAACAGCAATGGATCTGCTGTCTAAGATGGCAGATCTATGGATCTAAAGGTTAAAAACTCATAAAAACTAAGATTTAAAGGCAAAACTAGAGATCTAAAGTTCAAACCAAAGCGGAGTCGCCAAAACTGTTGGCCCGGTTTTGCAACCAGGCTTAGTGCTATGGGCACCTGCTAACTAGTAGCAGCAGTTTCAATAGAAATAAAAACAATAAACTAAATAAACAATACTATTCATGGATCTAAGCAAGAATCTAAGCAAATAATTTAAACATTTCAAAATCAAGAACAAGAAACATAAGAAATAATTTTTTGTATTAAAAAATGGGGGGCAAGCAAGTGCTTGCGATATTACCTTCAATGGTGAAGGTTGATGTTGAGCAACTCCCAAGATGAGTAGCTCCAAACTCCAAGAGGTCTCCTTCTCCAAGGTTGCTTCAATGGCTAAAAGTGCTCAGGGGAGATTTCAGCAGCATAAGGATGAGATAATGGAAGGATGTGAAATGAGGAGCCCCTACCACCTTTTTATAGGTTTTGGTGGTGGGAGATACCATTTGTGGTTTTGTGGAAACCAAATGGTATTGACCAACATGGTTTAGGTACTTTTCCCTCCTTTTTCCTTTTTTGAATAAAAATAATATTTTAATTCCCTTTTTAATATTTTTGGGAATTTGGACCCCTTTTGAGGGTTTTTTATGATTTTCTTGGAAAAATAATCTTTTTTAATGGAAAAAGGGGTGTACTAAGGTCTTTTGGTGACCTTTTGTTGGTTTCAGAGGCTCAGATGGTGGAAAAGTGGACAAATGGGTCATGTGAGTAAGGGAATGAGCTAGTGAGCACTTTTTAGGTGTTAACAGGAATGGCCACTCTTATGGATTCCAACTTGAAGCTGTTAGGGGATAACTCATCAGAGTTAGTGGATATAACTCTGTACAGTCAAATTATTGGGTCATTGATGTATCTAACATATACTAGATTAGATATATGCTTTGTTGTGAATACCTTGAGTCAGTATCTAGTGGAAACTAGATGTTTTCACCTGATAGTTGCAAAGCATGTGATGAGGCACCTAAAGGATACGATAGACTTTGATCTGTGCTATCTTGGAGATCATGACTTCAGATGGCTACTCAGATGCTGATTGGGCAGAAAGTGTATCAGACAAGAAGAACACATCAAGAGGATGTTATTGTCTAGGATTAGCCATGATCTAGTGTGGCTCTCAGCACAAGCAGAATATATGGCTGTTTGCTCTGCTAGTTGTGAAGAAGTTTGGCTTCAGGATTGTTTGACTTAGAGATAGAACCAACTGTGATCCTATGTGACAAATAGAGTTGTATCAAGATGACATAGAATCCAATGTTCCATGATAAGTCAAAGATCATAGGGATCTAACAAGATATGACACTGAAAGGAACTATAAAGTTTGAATTCGTAACAGGTTACCAATGTACTAACCAAACCTCTACCTCGAGTGAAGAAGTTACCAACATACTAACCAAGCCTCTGTCTCGAGTGAAATTTGAATACTTTCGAGACAAGCTTGGTGTAGCTCAAAAGGACCCTCCTCGAAAGGGGGAGTAGTATAGTCACTGATGATGAGATTGTCTCATCGAACAACAAGGTCAATGATGAGGTAACCTGTTCTCTACACCTAGATACTTAGAAATATTTAGATTTAGGACTCGTATACTTAGAATACTTAGTTTTACTTATACATGCTTTTGATGTTATATGTATTGGTGAGAATACATGCTTTTGATGATAAGATGTATTGGTAAGAATACATACTTTTCATGACACATGTATTGATTAATGTACGTGTATGGTTGAGGATACTTGTACTTGTATTGATGAGAATACATGTGGGGATTGTATCATCCTTGAACACATGTTCTAAAGTGAGCCGTAGACGTGAGGTCTCCAAAAATGAAGTCCTTAGTGGACAGGTAGGGATTGTATCATCCCTGGACTTCGGTCCCTGAATAGATCCGTAGACGTATGGTCTCTGAAAATGAAGTCCTTAGTGGACAGGTAGGGGATTGGATCATCCCTGGAATTTCAGTCCTAAAGAGAGTCGTAGACGTGAGGTCTCCGAGAATGAAGTCCTTAGTGGACAGTTGAGGGGATTGGATCATCCCTGGACTTTCAGTCCTAAAGAGAGCCGTAGACGTGAGGTCTCCGAGAATGAAGTCCTTAGTGGACAGTTGAGGGGATTGGATCATCCCTGGACTTTCAGTCCTAAAGAGAGCCGTAGACGTGAGGTCTCCGAGAATGAAGTCCTTAGTGGACAGTTGAGGGGATTGGATCATCCCTGGACTTTCAGTCCTAAAGAGAGCCGTAGACGTGAGGTCTCCGAGAATGAAGTCCTTAGTGGACAGTTGAGGGGATTGGATCATCCCTGGACTTTCAGTCCTAAAGAGAGCCGTAGACGTATGGTCTCCGAGAAGTGGGGATTGTATCATCCCCGGACTTAGGTCCCTGAATTGATCCGTAGACGTGAGGTCTCCGAGAAGTGGGGATTGTATCATCCCCGGACTTAGGTCCCTGAATTGATCCGTAGACGTGAGGTCTCCGAGAAGTGGGGATTGTATCATCCCCGGACTTAGGTCCCTGAATTGATCCGTAGACGTGAGGTCTCCGAGAAGTGGGGATTGTATCATCCCCGGACTTAGGTCCCTGAATTGATCCGTAGACGTGAGGTCTCCGAGAAGTGGGGATTGTATCATCCCCGTACTTAGGTCCCTGAATTGATCCGTAGACGTGAGGTCTCCGAGAAGTAGGGATTGTATCATCCCTGGACTTAGGTCCCTGAATTGATCCGTAGACGTGAGGTCTCCGAGAAGTGGGGATTGTATCATCCCCGGACTTAGGTCCCTGAATTGATCCGTAGACGTGAGGTCTCCGAGAAGTGGGGATTGTATCATCCCCGGACTGCGGTCCCTGAATTGATCCGTAGACGTATGGTCTCCGAGAAGTGGGGATTGTATCATCCCCGGACTTCGGTCCCTGAATTGATCCGTAGACGTATGGTCTCCGAGAAAGTGATTTTTGATGTGGTTACTTGTATCGGTAGGATACTTGTATTGATGATGTGGTTACTTGTATCGGTAGGATACTTGTATTGATGATGTGGTTACTTGTATCGGTAGGATACTTGTATTGATGATGTGGTTACTTGTATCGGTAGGATACTTGTATTGATGATGTGGTTACTTGTATCGGTAGGATACTTGTATTGATGATGTGGTTACTTGTATCGGTAGGATACTAGTATTGATGACGTGGTTACTTGTATCGGTATGGATACTTGTATTGATGATGTGGTTACTTGTATCGGTAGGATACATGTATTGATGACATGATTACTTGTATCAGTATGGATACTTGTATTGATGATATGTATACTTGTATTGGCATGAATACTTGTACTAATGATGTGGATACTTGTATTGTTATGGATACCTGTGTTGATGACGATGCTGACGATCGTGTGATGACGATGCTGATGATCGTGTGATGACGATGCTGATGATCGTGAGATGACGATGCTGATGATTGTGTGATGACGATGCTGATGATCGTGTGATGACGATGCTGATGATCGTGAGATGACGATGCTGATGATCGTGTGATGACGATGCTGATGATCGTGAGATGACGATGCTGATGATCGTGTGATGACGATGCTGATGATCGTGTGATGACGATGCTGATGATCATGTGATGACGATGCTAATGATCGTGAGATGACGATACTGATGATCGTGAGGATCCAGATGTTGATGTTGTTGTAGTTGTTCGAGTGCTGCAGAAGATAAAGACTCAGTACTGAAGATGTTGATGTTCCAGTATTGAAGATGTTCCAGTAACTGCTTGAGTTACTGATGATGTTGAGAAAGCTTCCAATGATTTATAGATGTATCATGTATGATGTTGATGACTCCTTGCTCGTGCAGATACTGTTATAATATCCTTCTCGTTAAGGGGGAGTGTTGAAATATTGTAACTTCAAAGAATATTATATTTGTATATTATTTATTCCAGAGATGTTCCATACCTCCGATGTGATTATACTATAAATCCGGAGATGTTTATTCCTCCGAGTTGGGTGTGGTAACTAGGGTTATTAGACCCACCATGTGGGGGTCGGCCCAGTCAGTTATAATGGGGTATTTAACCTAATGGTTAAATACGAGCCTACATGTACTTGTGTAAAATACATATCAGAGTAGTGTATAAATAGAGGAGGTGTGTTCCTCATTTGATACACTCACACACTTGAGGATAGCGCACTTGTGGAGGAGAGGTCTGCTATTGTGGAGGAGGAGATCATGTCTCAGGGTTTCATCTTTGTATATTGCTAGTCATCTATATTGAGGAAGCTTTGCTGGGTTTTCTACCCCATGAGGGTTTCCCAGGATAAATCTCTGTCTCTTGTGTTTATGCTGTGCTTGTTGTTTCTTCAGTGATCTTGTATATGCTATTATTGTGAAATGGAATGTAATGCTGCTATTTTCTGTCTTAGCATATTGAATTTTAACAAAATTGACATATTCATATGAAACATACATGTGAAAATTGAGCATATATCAATATTCAATTACAAATAGTATAAATAGTATAGTATTAAAAGTATGTAACGTACCTCATCATGCTAGATCCCACCTATTATCATACAACCAAGCCCTCCGGATCATCTCTTATACTGATGGTCTCCATTAGTCTCTCGTGCTTTGTATCCGGTAAGAAGTAGCGTACCTTCGATGTATTTCGACTAGGCATTGTTCGTACCTGGAGGTTTGTGCCAATGATTAAGTTGGTAAAGTGATACACACTTGCACCTGGTTTGTAATCCCTGTAAACATATCCACCCTTCTTTCTTGCATTGTTGTCCCATGTCAAGTATTCACCTTTAACAACCATAGACCCAGTTGGAAAGTGGTTGTTTTCATCATTAGTCATGGACATAATGAGGGTTTGCTTTCCATCTATACAGCGTGCCAACCAGTAATCATCACCCCATTCAGTATCTTTTGAGGCAACCACTGCATATATGTGCCCTGCATTATATGATTGTAGGTATATGATCAAAATATTTTTCATGCGATACAAGGCCATTAATGTGCATTTGAATACTACGTAAACAAACAAAAAATGTTAAGGAAATGCATCATATGGGGTTGTACAAGGTCTGAGACATGATCAAAATCTGCAGAAATAGATGATTGGTCTTCTTCCAACGGAGTTAACTCAACAATTGCACGCTGATTAAGTGGAAGTGATATGCGATCCCATCTATCAACCCAATCCAATGATTCACACCCATTCCAGTCACCATCACTACAAGGCGGGCAAAAACAAGCAAGTTTTCTAGTCCAAATTTCAAATACTGGGTTATCAGAGCTTCAAACCGAATGAAAGCCATGAGTCCCAAGCACAGTCTTGCATTCCCATGCATGTGAATGATCTATGTCTACCACCTCCCAAAAAAATATCTCCACATGTCTCTTTCTTGTGGATTCTACTCGCATAGTTGATTTCTCTCCTGTTACTGACATGCACCACCTGACTATAGATTGAGCATTCAGAATAGTAGATTCTATAGATACTTTCAATTCCTCTCTTCGTAGGGCTGTTTTAACACATGCTCCGGCTCCATCATGCTCTCCTTTACCATGCCCAGTCTCAAAATAGTTCCACATATGTAACACTTTGTAGTTTTTATGCAATGAACACAACCACTGAAATATGCGTGCATTTTTTAACTGACCAACACACCCATTAGACCAAATCCAGTGTCGATCCATCTGTATGTTCCTTCCCTTCAAGTGATCATAGAACATGATGAAGCAATGACGTACATAGTGGAAGTCGTGGCACCTATCGTCACTTATGTAGAAGTGATATTTCTTCAGAATTTCTCTTTGCTCTTCAATTCTATTTGGGCCATGCCTATATGTGATATGGACCATCAAGGAAACCTGCTCAGAGTGATAATACTGACTTTGGATCTCATTTTGAGGTTGCAGAGTGTAGTTCTCGGCAAAATCAACAACTGAAAGTATAGTACCAAGGGGAAATGTATCTCTGCATATTCTAAACTTCTCATCCTGCCATCGTGCCACGTGGACATGCTGAACATATTGATGTGTCTTTTCAATAAATTCCTTGATGAAGTCACTAACTTGTACCTGGTGACACAAAATGATCTCAATGTCAGTTTTTTGTTGTAAGTAAGGATTGAAATGTAACCGTTACAACATAATTTTATAGATATAAATGCATACCTGAGATGTCACCAATTGTATTTTTTTGCTCTCTTTCCCTGGGACTATTTCATAGTTGAAATATTTGAAACTTTTCATGTCTATTACCATTTTCCCAAATTCACTATCTCCATTCTCGTGCATACATTGGCTCAATAATTCCATTCCAGCATAGTTGGAGCATGTTCCATCCAAACAAGATTTTGCATAGTATGTTTGCCCCTCGGGCCTATTGCACATGATGCTATGAATGAATTCTCTTGACGAAGTCGGTGGTATTGTCATGGAACAATCCTGCACATGGTTAGTATGTAACACACGACGAATGTACAAAAATGTTTCATAGTAATATTCATATTCTACATGGTATCTACAACAACAAGTGTTACGAAGAGTATTTATTCTAACATACCATGGCTTACATTTCTCAAAAGATCTTTGCCCCAAGTTCAATTGCCTATGCTCAATCCTAAATTTCTCGTAAAGTTATGTCTGTGTTATATCAAGAAGATGCTTAGTATGTGGTTCACGATCCTTTGAACCCCTTCTCAGTTTTAGTACATCCTTTTGGTTTGAAGAAGGCCTTGAGTGATCATGCCAAAAACTGTGCACTAGTCCCTTTACTACATCAACTAGCTTCATGTCACGATGTGGCAACCAACCAACAAAGGCCCAAAAATCTATTTGATCGGTTGTGTCAAGATGTTCTCTTCTAATAGAATACCTACGAAGGCTTTTTACATTCAAATTAACTAGTTCGGATGTAGGCCTGAGAATACGAAGGGCCCTGGTGTTCTTATTTGCAATTGCTTGTGACAACACACGACGAGCAGCATTATGGTCCTTTGAACGTGTGTTCTTACCAATTTTACCAAATGCATCTACTAGGATTTTAACTATATGAGAACTTGGTTCAGAATTCTTTATCATCTTTATCCCTAACTTTTTCCTAACAACATTCATGCTCCTAGATTTTAACAATGATAAAAATAATCTACATTTATCTCCATCACATTTAGAAACAAAATATTTATCAAGTATCTCTTGAGTTTGATAAGCAATACTATGTTTAGATAGCGTACCTTCATTGGAATTGATGAGACTTTCATCAACTTGTATATGCTTCAGAGTTCTTCGACGTGTGCTTGCTAATGGAGGTAAGGGGGTTGGAATTGTACCATGTAGCGCATCACCAAGACGCTCTGGCGTTTCAATAGTAGCTTGGTGTCCTTCATTCTCTTCCTGGTAGTTGGATGGTGGAAGTCCAACATCCTAATCGATGGTCTGTGGAATTCCAACATCCCCTTGTGGAAGTCCAACATCCTCATCGATGGTCTGGATAACATTCTCTTCTTCAATAGTAGGCAACATTTCCAACGCCTCTCTGATTTCATCGCTTGTATAACCACATCCGGATATCAAATTTTGTGTTTCTTCATGAGCTTCATCTTGAGATGGTAACTTATCACTTTGACTTGAAGTGGGAATTGAAACATCCCCTAGTGAGAACCTATGTTTTGCTTCTTTATTACTTCCATGGGGTGCTTGTTCAACAACTATTGTGGAAATTGAAGGTCCCTCTTGTCGTGGATTAATAGGATGAACCATGGTATCCTCTACAATTGGATTTGGATTAGTTTCCAAAGAAATCCTCCGATTCATCATGTATATTCTTTTATTTTCTTTCTCTTCTTCAATGGCTTCTTGAGGTCTCTTCTTCCTTGTTGATTTGTTTACTCGGTTACGTGCATTCCCCATCACCACAATGATCAATTCAATGTAGTTTGTTTTTGTTGCTCCTCAATTACAAGCTCTTCAATAATAAGCAAATGGAAGTTAGATCATAAATTGTTTGGGCTCTTTGATTCTCTTGTACACTTGTGTATATCCACCATCACCATGAAATGGTCTTGAAGCTTGATATCTTATCTTGTGTGCTCCTCAAATATAGGCCAAATGAATCTTTCAAAGACCTTATCTTTGGTGTTATTCAATTGGAGATTCTTCAAGCTTATTGATTATCTTCTTCAAATATGGCCATATAACTCAACACCACACTGAGCAACCATGAAAGATGTCCTCAATGCTGCACCTGCATAAAAAAAATAATGATGGAGATGGTGTAGAATGTGAGAATTTCCAATGGCGGGCTCGTGCTGTTCGAAAAATCGCAGGAGTGTTGTTTTGGTCCGGACAGAGTGAAGTTGCTCTCGGACAGGGACAGTCCACTGTTTATAGAGTTACAAAACACGCACGCGTTATATAAAGCAAAAATGCGTTCGCGATATGTAGTGTAAAAACGCGTACGTGATATTGTCAAGCACAATAAATAGGTTAGGTGCACTGCTAGGGCAATGAACAAAATCAAAAGAAAACTAATATTTTGTATGGTTACATACATTGTCAAGCATACCCCACTCTCCATCTCTCCACCTCTTTATCTTCGTCATTATCCCTCCCTATAGCACTCTCTCCCTTCTCCCTTAATCACTAACCCTCTACGCCTTTATCCCTCCCCCCTGCCCTCTCTGTCTTACCTTGTTCCTAGAGCCCCTCCCCCATAAAGGCCTTTAGACCCTCTTCTAAACATTAATCCCTAAGTGCATAAGTGCACAAGATGATGATGAGGAGGAGGGTGATGACAATGAAGATGATCATGATGCAGATGAAGATGATAAAGATGATGATGAGGAGGAGGGTGATGACAATGAAGATGATCATGATGAGGATGAAGATGATAAAGATGATGAGGAGGAGGAGGGTGATGACAATGAAGATGATCATGATGCAGATGAAGATGATAAAGATGATGATGTTGATGAAGATGATGGTGATGATGATGAAGATGTTGATTATGTTGGTGATGGTGATGTTCGGATGATGATGATGATGATGATGATGATGATGATGAAGATGATGGTGACATGATGGAGATGTTGATCTGATGAGGAAGATGATGAAGATGATGATGGTGATGATGATGAAGATGTTGATGATGATGATGATGGTGATGAAGATGATGATGATGAAGAAGATGATGATGATGGAGATGTTGATGGGGAACCTAGAGATGACAATGATGATGAAGATGGTGATGGTGATGGTGATGGTGATGACGATGAAGATTTTGATGATGATGGTGATGGTGATGATGATGAAGATGTTGACGATGATGGTGATGGTGATGTTTAGATGATGATCATGATGATGTTCAGAAGATCATGATGGTGATGATGATGGAGAAGATGACGATGATGGATGTGTTGATGAGGAACCTACAGATGCCAATGATGATGATGCTGATGGTGATGAAGATGATGATGGTGGAGATGTTGATGAGGAACCTACAGATGCCAATGACGATGGTGATGACAATGAGGATGTCGATGATGATGGTGCTGGTAATGATGATGAAAATGTTGATGATGATGGTGATGGTGATGTTCGGATGATGATGATGATGGTGACATGATGGAGATGTTGATCCGATGAGGAATATGATGATGATGATGATGATGGTGATGATGATGAAGATGTTGATGATGATGATGATGGTGATGAAGATGATGATGATGAAGAAGATGATGATGATGGAGATGTTGTGTTGATGGGGAACCTAGAAATGACAATGATGATGAAGATGGTGATGGTGATGGTGATGGTGATGATGATAAAGATTTTGATGATGATGCTGATGGTGATGATGATGAAGATGTTGACGATGATGGTGATGGTGATGTTTAGATGATGATAATGATGATGTTCAGAAGATCGTGATGGTGATGATGGTGATGATGATGGAGAAGATGACGATGATGGATATGTTGATGAGGAACCTACAGATGCCAATAATGATGATGATGATGGTGATGAAGATGATGATGGTGGAGATGTTGATGAGGAACCTACAGATGCCAATGATGATGGTGATGACGATGAGGATGTCGATGATGATGGTGCTAGTAATGATGATGAAGATGTTGATGATGATGGTGATGGTGATGTTCGGATGATGATGATGGTGACATGATGGAGATGTTGATCCGATGAGGAAGATGATGATGATGATGATGGTGATGATGATGAAGATGTTGATGATGATGATGATGGTGATGAAGATGATGATGATGAAGAAGATGATGATGATGGAGATGTTGTGTTGATGGGGAACCTAGAGATGACAATGATGATGAAGATGGTGATGGTGATGGTGATGATGATGAAGATTTTGATGATGATGCTGATGGTGATGATGATGAAGATGTTGACGATGACGGTGATGGTGATGTTTAGATGATGATCATGATGATGTTCAGAAGATCATGATGGTGATGATGGTGATGATGATGGAGAAGATGACGATGATGGATATGTTGATGAGGAACCTACAGATGCCAATGATGATGATGATGATGGTGATGAAGATGATGATGATGGAGATGTTGATGAGGAACCTACAGATGCCAATGATGATGGTGATGATGATGAGGATGTCGATGATGATGGTGCTGGTAATGATGATGAAGATGTTGATGATGATGGTGATGGTGATGTTCGGATGATGATGATGATGAAGATGATGGTGACATGATGGAGATGTTGATCCGATGAGGAAGATGATGATGATGATGATGGTGATGATGATGAAGATGTTGATGATGATGATGATGGTGATGAAGATGAAGATGATGAAGAAGATGATGATGATGGAGATGTTGTGTTGATGGGGAACCTAGAGATGACAATGATGATGAAGATGGTGATGGTGATGGTGATGGTGATGACGATGAAGATTTTGATGATGATGGTGATGGTGATGATGATGAAGATGGTGATGGTGATGTTTAGATGATGATCATGATGATGTTCAGAAGATGATGATGATGATGATGGAGATGTTTATTTCATGAGGAATATGATGATGATAATGATGGTTCTGATGATGAAGATGTTGATGATGACGATGATGGTCATGAAGATGATGATGATGATGGAGATGTTGATGGAGAACCTAGAGATGAAAATGATGATGAAGATGTTGATGATGATGATGGTGATGATGGTGTTGATGATGAAGATGTTGATGATGATGGTGCCAGTGATGAAGATGATGATGATGATGATGATGAAGAAGATGATGATGATGGAGATTTTGATGAGGAAGGGGGAGATGACAATGATGATGAAGATGTTTATGGTGATGAAGATGTTCATGATGATGGTGATGGTGATGAAGATGATGACGAAGATGATAAGGATGAAGAAGATGATGATGATGGACATGTTGATCAGGAACCTAGAGATGACAATGAGGATGAATATGTTGATGATGATGATGGTGGTGATGATGATGAAGATGGTGATGGTGATGAAGATGATGATGAGGAGGGTATCCACCTTATGTATATATTCGCAAATATCCAAGTCCCTATAGAACTCTCTCCCTTTGTTCGCCCTTACAAACCCTATGTGCCTTTATACCTCCCCACTACCCTCTCTATCTCACCTTGTATCCCTCTCTCCCTATCTATTTCTCTAGATCTATCCCTGGTTATGTCCCTCACTCCCTTTACCTCCCTCCCTCTATGTCACCTTCTCTCCCTTACACCATCTTTGTCCCTGCCACCCCACTGATTCCTCCTTCCCTATCACACACACACACACACACAACCTCCCACTTTCTTTGTCGCTCACAACTCCCTCTAGTATCTCTCTCCCCAACCATCTCTCTCTCTCTCTCTCTCTCTTTCTCAAAAACACACACACACATTATGTTCCTTTCCATTCTCAAACCCATCCCTCCTCCATCCATATTTATCTCCTCCTTTCTCCCTCCATCCCTCACCCTACCTTCTCTCCCTCCCTCTCTCATCGCCTGTCTCTCTCTCACCTTCTATCCCTCCCTCATGTTATATTTCCCCCAACCTATCCCAATCTCTCCATCACTCCCTCTCTCTCACACACTTTATGTCCCTTCCCCCTCCTCTCATACTCTCTCTCTCTCTCTCTCTCTCTCTCTCTCTGCATGTCTCCCACCAACACTTTATGTCCCTCCCTTCCTATATCTTTATTTCATTCTATCCCCATCTATCTCTCACTCCCTCTAAATCCATTCCTCCCCATTGTCCCTCCCTCCCTCGCTCTATGTCTCCCCCCCCCTTGTATTCTTTATTTCTCTCTCACATCCCCCTTGCCTCCATCCATTCCCTCTTGTCACTCATGTCTCACTTTCAACTTCTAACCCTATACCTCTTCAGAACCTATTCTACTCCTAATAGTTCTCTCAAGCTCCACTTCCCTTCAACCCATGTAGCCCATCATGTTCTCATTCCCTTCATCTCTCCCCACTCAAGCTTCCAACATCCTTCTAAGCCCTTGACCCTTTCCCACCCCTATTAAATATTAACCATAGATTCCCTTGACCCTTCCCCACCCCTTCTCAAATATTAAACAAAAATTCCCTTGAGTCTTCCACACCCCTTCTTTCTCAAGTATTAAACATGTATTTTATGATTTAAATAACGCGAGCGCGTTTTTTAACTATATAACGCATATGCGTTATGTAGTTATATAACGCGTGCACGTTATGTACATCTAAAAGCGTGGCAATAATTTTGAATTTGAAGTTTGATCGCATATCAACAGTAATCCTATGTGCATGCTTTGGAGTTTGCTTCGATAATTCCAAACCTGTGCAATGTTAATGAAAAACCAAAGCTAATTGGGTATTTCTTTCAGTTTCTGGAGAAGCCTGTGCTTAGCCACTCGTTACAATATGCTACACATAGTCATTTTTGACGAAATCTTAGACACAAATAGCATTTTTTTAGCAGATTCCAAATATGTAACTTTTATTTTGAAATATTAATTTTTCCTATTTTCTTTCAATTTCTTTTATGTCCTACTTCCTTAACTCATGAAACACATTGTTAGTGTTTCTTCCATAACTTTTTCAATTCTCGATCATTTCAAAAAAAATTGTATGGTGCACAAGAGGACACTAACCTCCACGTTCTATGAAAAATCCATGTCAAGATTTTTGCATTAAGACCTTCAAAGGCTTTACCCACAAAATAGGTACTATTTTCGAGGTTTGATCACTTAGACAATTATAAAAAAATTATAAAATTACTAATTTAATTTTCAAAAAATAATGGCGCACAAGTGCTATGTGTTCTCTACATGCATGCCGATTTTTGTAGCTTGATTCCATCATTTAGGCCCTCAAAGGCTCAACCCACAAAAACATATACCTTATCAGTTGCCTGAAAAATAAAAAGTGTCTGTTAGGAAAAATGAAACTTGACATAGCTATGCAAATTTTCAATACATAAAAGTTATATATTCGGAAACGTGATTTAATTTCCTACATTTCATCTTTTTTACTCAATGCAATATATTTTGCGTAAGTAGCTCAAAAAATCCAAGTAAGTTGAAGGATGCCTGCTTTTTCAGTTTTCTATTGCATCTAACGCGCCAAAAGTGACCCTCATTAGCTTGCACTAACCCCTTAGTGATAGACCTAGAACCCTTGAATTTGGGACAGAGCCTGACCAAAATTTAAGATGCATTTCTTTTTGACGTGCAGATAGATGCATTTCCAAACAAGGTCAACTAATACACTATTTTGAATACGCAATCTTCATGAAAGAAAAGGGGAGAAGATTGGGTTCAAGTCTTGATTAGCGAGGGGACTATTCAAATGGAAATAGAGCTATGTTCTCTCGATTAAGTATAGCATGCTCAGCAAAAGATGTCAGATTGAAAGGAGAGACAACAATTCAAAGTGATGACACTCTATTCAAATCATAAAAAGGACTAACATAAATTGAAAGCGTAACATACAATGGAAGGATCATGGTGTTGCAGGCCTACCTGGTAAAAAATAAGCAAAATATTTCGAGCGTGTGTCTTGGATAAGTTTGGAAATTCTAGTGCTCCGAGTGCAACTACAACTTTCAAATGTGCTTAATGTCTATTGCCTGTCACTACTACATGGTGCACGGTGGGGATGTTTAAGACATTTTTTTAAGACAAAACTAGTATTGCGTATTAAAATTCTAGTTTAGATTGATTTTACATGTTTTAAGAATGTTATTAAAATTCTATTTTAGATTGATTTTACATGTTTTAAGAATGTTTAAGACAATTTTTTAAGACGAAATTAGCATTTCCTTTCAAATATCTATTTTATATTGCTTTTATTTTTTTAGTTACTATTTTTTTAATTGGAAAGTGATTTTATGATTTTACGAGGGAGGGAAACAGAAATTGGTTTTGCATGAAACTTTGGCAAAGCATCTTAGGTTGAACTATCTATTTTATATTGCTTTTATTTTTTTAGTTACTATTTTCTTAATTGAAAAGTTATTTTATGATTTTACGAGAGGGAAACAGAAATTAGTTTTGCATGAAACTTTGGCAAAGCATCTTAGGTTGAACTACAGATTAGAATCATGGAGCTCTAGGGAGGAAGAATGGGTTTCCTGCTAAGAATTTGATGGTAGAAAGAAGACGAAGGAAGAATCTCAATGATCATTTTTTTATGCTTCGTTATGTGGTGCCCAAGGACTCCAAGGTAATCTTTATTCCTTCCCCTTGTACCCCCTACTTCTTTCTCTGTTTTGATTTTCTGTATTGAATCGCTTAGATCTCTTGAGTTAGATACACTTCAAACTTGCAGATAAATTCAATGAGTGAATTCAGAATCATAGTATATTCATATTGAGCCTTTGCCAAGGATTCTATTGAGATTTAGGGACTAATTTATATGACATTCAAGGGAAAAAGCACACCGCGCAGTAAAGAAGATTTAGCTGCGTAGTGGATTTCGCAGACCATACAACAGAGAACTTCAATTTTATCTTCGCGGAACACTTTCCTCACTAAGAATTAACTTCGCAATTTTGACTGCGCGGCAATTAACCTTTACTTCACAGCATTCACCTCGCGGCAAGTAACTGCACGGCATTCACTTCACAGCAAGTAACTACGTGATTTTGACTTTTTGCTGTGCGGTGAACTTCAGAGTGATGCGAAGTTCACTTCGCCACAATACTCTACTTTGCGGTATTCTCAAATACTTCGCGGTTCACTTAACCAAACTTTTCATGTAAAATATTTCTTTAAGACATAACAACTTAAAACATCTAACGCGAAGTTACTCCATGTTAATTTAGAACTTTCACTGTGGTGAACTATTTATGAATCTTGATTTCTTTTACTGTGGGTAAATGTAAACAACATTCACACAAGTAAACTGGAGATGATGTGCGACTTTCAAAATACAACATTATTGAGAATGAAACATAAAACATATACTTATATATTTACCAAGGTAAACTGCGCAGCTCCTCAATTCATGGAAGTGAGTTTCACTGCGGACTTTTACATTCACAGAGCTTGGGCTCTTGATATAATTCGCAGGAGCTTCTTCTCCTTTCACTCTTCTTACACACCTCTCATTGGGTTTTAACTAAGAGAAACTATTTATAGATTTTTCTATTCAATCGACTTAGGAACGCTTCTTATGGAAGCTACAGGATTGCATTAAAACACTGTAATAAATTCTATCCTAAGTTTTCTTGACTTGCGAACTATTAACGCAGTGAAGTAATTACAAACAAGACGTCCGCCGGATTGGTCAGTGAACTAACTGACAGACTTACATCGCGAACATCGCACTAACACAAAAAACAGCTGCCAGGGTGACTAACATAGTTGGTGCAGTAACTATGCGATCAGCTCATTTAATTTGATATTTCCAACACTCCCCCTTAAATATAAGCGGATGGGGATCTTTTAAACAGAAGTAAAATATTACAAAATGTTTCAGAGCATAAACATGCTCTGTTTATGATTAAGATCACTGCGTGGAACTTGTCATTCCCAAACAACTTCACAGATACTAAAATGGGTCTTTTGCCAATGGTTTGGTAAAGATGTCTGCTACCTGATCTTCAGACCTGCAGAATTCTAAACAAATTTCTTTGTTGTTGATCAATTCTCTGATGAAGTGATACCTTGTGTCGATGTGCTTAGTTCTTTTGTGGTTGACATGATTTTTTGACAGTGCGATAGCTGAATTGTTGTCGTAGTAAATGACTGTAGGTTCTTCCTGATGCTGCGATAGATCACTTAACATTCTGCGCATCTAAACTGCTTGACATGCCGCGTTTGTGGCTGCAACATATTCTGCTTCTTCTAAAGAAAGAGTTACTATGGGCTATTTCTTTGAAGCCCATGATACAACACCTGTTCCTACATGAAATGTATTCCCAAATGTGCTTTTTTTGTCATCTATGTTGCCTCCATTGTCACTGTCAGTGTATCCAATGAGTTTCAAATTTTCTGAGGTGGAATACAGAATACCAAAGTCTCTTGTTCCACTTACATACCTCAGAATTCTTTTACCTACTTGCTACTTGCCAATGCGATTCTTTTGGTGTTTCCGTGAATCTTGAGATTAAGCTAACTCCATACATGATGTATGGCTTTGTTGTTGTAAGATACATAAGGCTTCCAACAAGCCTTTTAAACAATGTAGGATCTACATTGGATCCATCATCATCCTTGCTTAATTTCAAACCTATTATCACTGGTGTTGGAGTTGTTTTGCTATTTAACATTTTAAACCTGTTCAATACATCACTTGCATATTTTGACTGAGATATAAATATCCCATTTTCAGACTGTTGAAATTTAATGCCCATAAAATACTTCATAAGCCCCAAATTAGTCATTTCAAATTCACTTTCCATGACTATTCTAAATTCTTCTATGCCAAAATCACCAGTAAATATTAAATCATCTACATACAGGCAGACAATCAGCTTATTACCTTGCTGGTTGATTTTTGTGTACAACGTTGGCTCACATTCACTTCTGTGAAATCCATTTTGGATGAGGTAGGAGTCAATGTGACTATACCAAGCTCGAGGAGCTTGCTTCAGACTATATAGCGCCTTCTTCAGTCTATATACTCTGTGTCCTTGTCCTGGAACTTCATAGCCTTGTGGTTGCTCCACATATACTTCTTCTTCTAAATATCCATTTAGAAATGTGGACTTAACATCCATTTGATAGACAGGCCATTTCTTTTGTGCTACGATGGCCAAAACTATTCTGATAGTGTCCATGCGAGCTACATGTGCAAAAGTTTCATTGAAGTCTATGCCAGGCTGCTGCGTGAACCCTCTCACTACCAATCTCGCCTTATGCTTCTGCACATTTCCTTTAGAGTCCTGCTTAGTCTTATAAATCCATTTCACACTTATCACATCGTTGTCTTCAGGAACATCAACTAGTTCCCATGTTTGATTCTTCTCTATGCATTCTATTTCTTCATTCATGGCTTGTGCCCAGACTTCATCTTCAACTACTTCTTCATATGTTAGAGTATAATTAACTTGAGAAAATAATGCAAATCAAGAGAATGAATTAGGTGTACCGGCCTCATATATCTCACGCAGACTTCTTGTCCTTGGCGGAGTTGCTGGTGTCGAACTGAGCGAACTGCTTGATGGAGTTTGTTGCGCACTTGGAGTGCTTATCAGAGTTGCTGTGACTTGTGTCGGAGTTGCTTGTGCTGAACCATGCTGCGTAGTCCTTGGAGTAGGTGGTGCTGCGAAGTTCTGATTCATATGCGAAGTCTCAACTATGTCTTCTGCGATGTCATCATGTTCAACATGTGACATGATTTTTACATTCTTCTCAACAGTTCCATCCCATGCTTCATTTTCCACAAACTAAACATCGCGACTGATAATAACTTTTCTTTCAACAGGGTCATACAACTTGTATTCTTTTGTGTCTTCAGAATATCCAATAAAGATGCATTTCTATCCTTTATTGTTCAATTTTCTTCTCATCTCATCTGGAACATGTGCGTATGCTACACAAACAAAAACTTTCAAATGCGAAACACTATGTTTCATACCTGTCCATGCTTCCTGTGGAACCTTGTTCTTCACGCTCTTCATTGGACATCGATTCATGATGTATACTGTAGTTGCCACTGCTTCAGCCCAGTATTCATTTGACAGATGTGCGGCTGCCAACATACTGCGCGCCATCTCCATGATGGTTCTGTTCTTTCTTTCGGCAATGCCATTCTGCTGTGGTGTGTACCATGCAGTGAATTGTTTTTGTATGCCTTGATTCTTGCAAAAATTTAAGAAATCATTTGAGACATACTCACCACCTCTGTCTGTTCTTAATATCTTGATGCTGTAACCACTCTGCTTCTCCACAAGTGCCTTGAACTGCTGAAAATAGTCAAATGCATCAGATTTATGCTTTAGAAAATAGAACCAGGTTTTTCTTGTGAAATCATCAATGAATGTGAGAAGATATGTGCATCCTCCCATGGATGGTGTTTGCATTGGTCCACAGATATCGGAGTGCACAATTTCAAGTGGTGCTCGAGCTTTGTATGACTTTCCGACTGGAAACGTTTCTCTATGCTACTTTCCAAAGATACAGCCTTCACAAATTCTCCTTGGCTTTTCAATCAATGGAAATCCTTTCACCATATCCTTCATGTGTAGTAGCTTCAGCCCACCAAAATTTAGATGTTCAAATTTGAAATGCCATAATTAGGATTCATCCTTCATTTCTGTTTGAAACGCAGCTTGCATTGCGCTGCCTTTTTCTTCCTCATTGCTGTGAACTTTTGCTCATTGCTGTGAACTTTTGCTCCTTTGCTTTCTGTCTTGAATGCTGCTTCAGAATTTTCTTTCTGACTTTCATGAACAACATGAGTATTTTTACCTTTGATGATTGGTGTTATCCTCAAAGGAAACAAGCGATTGCTTGTCATCTGCACTTCGGCTATTAACTGATTGCTTGGGTATACATCTTTGATCACACAACGCTTCCCTATCATATGAACTCTGTAACCTTTTTCCATCATCTGTCCAATGCTCATCAGATTATGCTTCAAACCTTGAACATAATACACATCAGGCATCAATTTATGCTCCCCCTATTTTGTTAGAATATCAACAGTACCCTTACCCAAAACAGTGACTTGGATATTGTTTCCAAGTGTTACATTAGTTTGAACTGATTTATCTAGACTGGAAAATAAACTTAAATTACCAGTCATATGATTGCTACAGCCCGAGTCTAAATACCATATGTCATTTGGACTTTCTTGGATGGCATTGCATTCCAGTGATGATGTGCATGCCAAGAAGAGTGAACTGTTCGGTGCGCTGCTGCTACTTGACTGAGTTTCACCTTGCTTTCCTTGGTCATACTGCTTCTTCCTACATTCATATGCGAAGTGTCCATACCTCTTATAGTAATGACATTGAATCTTTGATTTATCATACCTCTGTCCACTTGGCTGATTTGGGGTATGATCCTAGTCTCTTCCTGCGACATGTGCAGGACTGCTGCTGCGACCTCCTCTGAACGAACTTCATCCTCTGCCTCTAGAGTTTGATCTTCCTCTGCCTCTACCACAATTTATTGATGACTGTGCTGCGAATGCACCTTCCAGCGATGTTTCTGAACCACTGATTCTATGTTTATGATTGAGTAATGAGGCTTGCAACTCATTAATGGTAAATATGGATAGATCTTTGTTTTCCTCTAGGGTCACAACCAAAGATTCAAATTTCTTTGGCAAAACTCTAAGAACCTTTTCAACAACTCTTTGGTCAGTTAGAGTTTCTCCATGAGACTTTATTGATTAACTAGACCAAATACACGAGTATAGAATGAGTCTACTGACTCTGTATTTTTCAATGACAGAGATTCAAACTCTCTTTTAAGAATTTGAAGTTTCGCAGTCTTTACCTTGTTGAAACCTTGATATGTTGTTTCCAGCGTCTCCCATGCTTCCTTTGCTGACTGCGCTACTGCTACTCTTGGGAGTATTGATTCATGTGTCTCTTGATGTATGTGGAACAACGCCTTTCCATCTTTCTTCCTTTGTTCCCTTAGAACATCCTTCTCAGCTTGTGTGAGATTGTTGTATGCTGCTGCATCTGTTGGTTCTGCATAACCAGTCTGGACTATGTCCCATACATCTTGACCTCTAAACAAAGCCTTCATAGTTAGAGACCGATATTCATAATTTTTACCAGTAAATATTGGGGTTTGCAAATTACCATAAGTGGAAGCCATCCTTAACCGCTTTTCCCTTATGAATTGAATTCCTTCTTTCCGTAAACCAAGCTTTGATACCAAATCAAGGGAAAAAGCACACCGCACAGTAAAGAAGATTTAGCTGCACAGTATATTTCATGGACCATACAACAGAGAACTTCAATTTTATCTTCGTGGAACACTTTCCTCACTAAGAATTAACTTCGCAGTTTTGACTGCGCGGCAATTAACCTTTACTTCGCGGCATTCACCTCACGGCAAGTAACTGCGAGACATTCACTTCATAGCAAGTAACTGCGCGATTTTGACTTTTTTCTGCACGGTGAACTTCAGAGTGATGCGAAGTTCACTTGGCCGCAATACTCTACTTCGCGGTATTCTCAATTACTTCACGGTTCACTTAACCAAACTTTTCATGTAAAATATTTCTTTAGGACATAACAACTTAAAACATCTAACGCGAAGTTACTCCATGTTCATTTAGAACTTTCACTGCAGTGAACTATTTATGAATCTTGATTTCTTTTACTGCGGGTAAATGTAAACAACATTCACACAAGTAAACTGGAGATGATGTGCGATTTTCAAAATACAACATTCTTGAGAATGAAACATAAAACATATACTTATATATTTACCAAGGTAAACTGCGCAGCTCCTCAATTCATGGAAGTGAGTTTCACTATGGACTTTTACATTCACAGAGCTTAGGCTCTTGATATAATTCATAGGAGCTTCTTCTCCTTTCACTCTTCTTACACACCTCTCATTGAGTTTTAACTAAGAGAAACTATTTATAGAGTTTTCTATTCAACCGACTTAGGAACGCTTCTTATGGAAGCTACAGGATTGCATTAAAACACTGTAATAAATTCTATCCTAAGTTTTCTTGACTTGCGAACTATTAACGCGATGAAGTAATTACAAACAAGATGTCCACCGGATTGGTCAGTGAACTAACTAACAGACTTACATCGTGAACATTGTGCTGACACAAAAAATGGCTTCCAGGGTGACTGACAGAGTCGATGCAGTAACTATGAGATCAACTCATTTAATTTGATATTTCCAACAGGGATTTGGTTGAGATTTAGGGACCAAAACTCCATGCCTTCCGCAAAATACAGTGATTATAATAGACATTCATTTCTAGATAGATTGTCCTAGGATTTTTGGCTCTCAGATTGTAATGACCAACTTGAGTTTAATGTCCTCTCAGAGATATCCTAATAAATATTGATCACAAAGAATTATTTATGGATGTAGACAGGCTTCCTATCTCGTACGTGTCACATGAAGGTTTTCCAGACCTTTCATGCATACCTTAAAATTGCAGCTTCTGTCTAGGATTGTGGGGTGCAAACTGACCCATTTTCTGGGATATCATATCATTATTTACATCCTGAATGCCTGGACTAACTCAGTCCCTACTCCCTCCAACTACTTTGCACCCTTACTGCATGCCCCTGCATAATGATTCCCTTTGTTTAAACTAAGTGTTCAAGATATTGTTTAATCTGGAGAGAATGCTGTGAGCGGTGGCTGTTCGAGTACATAATTGATATGCTCATTGGATCCCATCTGGGTCATCTCTGCTTCTATATTTTCCTGTTCCAGGCAATAAATAATTGGTTTTTGTTCAAGGACTAGCACTATTGGGGCGTTTTCTTTGAATTTGTTGGTAGAGGCCTATCGGGGTGGGCTCAACTTCATACTATTTCTTTTCTAGCCTCTACTTTGTTAATCATTGATTGAGAAATAATTCTTTAACTGAAGAAGGGTCTTCTATTCAAGCATGGGATTTCCTGTCGGCTATTCAAAGCTTCTCGTCCTAAGACTACTCCTTAACGTCGCCTTTGTATTTGGGTTTATCAGAATCGTCATTTGCTGGCTCCTCAGGTTCATGGGCTTCGGATATTTTCTCGAAACAGAGACCTCTTAGCTGGATCAAACCAACGTCTCATGGATATAGGCATCCTCTTCCATTTTTGTGCAGAGGATTCTTGAGCAGTTACCAATTGTCAGGTTCAGTACTTTGGAAAAAGAGACAAAGGATGAGGATGTTCTGTGTGCGGTTTGCTTGAACAACGTGGAGAAATAAGAAGAGATTCGAATGCTGATGAAATGCAGTCATATCTTTCACAGAGGGTGTTTGGATAAATTGGTGGATCATGACCGGAGGACTTGTTTCTCTATAGGTCGCCCTTTCTTTCAAACAATATTCAAAGAGAAATAAACGATGAACTAAGGACGTTGGAGGACAGTTTGAATATCTCTCGAAATGTTTAAGTGGTCATCTTGTAGCGAGGGTAAGACTGGATTTCTCTATCTTGATGTAATTACAAACTATTTGTATATAGTATATATACGTATATCTAAGGATTTCTCTTGAAGGCATTTCTCACTTGAATGGGAGTGTTGATTCGGTGATTGGGCATGTTAGGTTGCATTGCATTATAGGAGCAATTTTTCGGGATATGAACCCCCATCTTTTGGGGTTGAGGGCAGGAGCCAGCGGTGAGGTTTGATGGTTGTCCTGACGGAAGCCCAGTTTCGATTCTTGAGGGGGAGGTGCGGTGGGCATAAGCTCCTTCAGAAAACTGCACCCCAGAAAAAACTCGTGCAACTGCGGTGGTGGCTGTACTCTCATTGGAATCCCTGTCCAAGATTTAGGCTGGCCCCGGCTCGTGGGTTTGATATCCCGGCGGTCTAGTTGACGGCACTCGCTGGGCGGCTTGGAGAGGTTCCCACGGTTACCGAAATATATATATATATATATATATATATAAGGAAGAGGGTAAGAGTGGATATCTCTATCCTGATGTATATATATATATATATATATATATATATATATATATATATATATATATATATATATATATATGTATATATATATATATATGTATATATATATGTATATATATATATATATAAGGATTAAATGAATGGGTTCTGGTCACTGTTGTGCATTTGATTTGTCAATTAGAGGAAATTTGGGGTCTAAAATCAGCCTTATAACAAAATGAGCCAACCATAATTCTTTGATAAGTTGGAATTCAAGAAAGAATAGAATTTCAATAAAATGAGTCACCATAATGGTTGAGTTGAGATATTTTTCATAAAAAAAACTATTTTTTTGTTCGTATTTTCGACATAACTCCATATGTTTTTACTCCAATTTCAAGTGGGAGCACTCGTTGGATGTGGAAGTAAATTCCGCATCAAACGAGTACCAACACTGTATACTTTTTATGAACCCCACTGCCCCAAAACAAGAAATACCTAAAAAAACATGATGATGATACTTTTCAGGTATTTCTTGTTTTTGGGGCAGCGGGGTCTATCAAATGTATTCATTGTGGGTACTCGTTGGATGGGGAATTTAATTCCGCATCCAACGAGTGCTCTCGCTCGAAATTTGAGTAAAAACACATGGAGTTATGTTGAAAATACGAACAAAAAAAATAGCTTTTTTCTTTCTTCCTCCAAAATTAATAAATATTATTTTATTATTTTACTATTTTCCTTAGGATGCCCATTTTAGACCTCAAATTTCCTCTAATACGTTACTTCACATTTTTTTTAAAGAAAATGTTTAAGAGTTAAAGGGATTAGTTCAAAAAATGATTCAAAGGATTAATTTAATTTATTAATAGTGAATGAATTCAAATGGGTGTCCTCAAAAAAGAAATTCCTAATTTATTTTGAAAATATCTAAATATTCAATATGTAATCCATCTCAATGAGATCCAAATTCTCAGGCCACTAACAGGTGAATTTAATAAATGGAAAATCATCCTCATACAAATATATAAGGTACATAATAACAAAAAGAGGAAATGAAAGGTCATGCACGTACTAGATTAGCTAGCCGCATCTGCCAAGCTTTGTTTTGTTGGCAGTGAATTCGTAGCTTCCAAACTTTCTTTAAAGAGGAAGATCTTGGAAGAAGATGGGGAGGAAGAATAGTAGCCGCAGCATAATCAGGGATTAGCAAGTTGTGCTCTGAATGGACAGAGATAGATGTAGGAAAGAGGTTACAGTCACACGAGGAAGCAACCCAGAGCAAAGGATGTAATGCTGCCAGCATTAAGTCACAGGAGAACCATTTTCCATTTTTATTATGTGTCATTAAACTTGTATTATGCTGACAATTAGCATGTTCTTACAGTTTTTCTATTTGGAAATACTGTTATTTAGCTATCAATTTCTGTGTGTATTCATGGTGGGGACGCCATGCGCTTTTCATATTTTGTACTCACATTTCGTCCACGCATACAAGCACAAATAATGATTTATTTATGTATGTTGTAGGTGGTCTTTGATAGCAAGCAAATTTCCAAGGACAAACATATAATGAGATAAAGAATTATTGGAATACAAATAATAACTGCAGTCTTTATGATAACTACATATGAATGAGTGAAATACAATGAGTATTTCATGCTTCTTGTGCTCATTGATTTAAAAAAAACTCTAAAACATACAAATATTCTTCTTGTATATGAAGTTGCAGGGTACTAGCTTAATGGTAGAGCATTTGCATTATAATGCACAAGATTGGTTGTTCGATTCCACCATGCCCTATCATAAATATTTGCATTCTAGATCACTACTACATAGAGGAGGTATTAAGACAATATTTGAGACAATATTTGTGTAAATTGTCTCAAATTAAAACATAAAAAAATTGTGTATTGTCTTAAATATTGTCTTTAAGCGAGTGTCTTAAATTTAAAACAATAATTTAAGACAATAGTTTAAGACACTCGCTTCAAGACAATATTTAAGACAATACACAATTTTTTTTTTGTCTTAAGTTGAGACAATTTACAAAAATTTATTGTCTCAAATATTGTCTTAATACCCTCCTGTGTGTAGGAGTGTGTGTATAAAGGCATCACTATCCGACAATCCGAATGATGGAAATCCTTGAATGTTTTGCAGAGATGTTTGCAACTTGGACTAGATTACACCTTCTACTCGCTAAACAATTAAAATGAAAATAATTTTCATTTTAAATTGACAACTCCTTTACGTAGGTCATAATAGCCTCTCTACCATATCTACCCATATCTACCCTAAATGATGGTTAAAGATTTTGTGATGGAATATTTTGATTGGACTAGTAGAGATTTCGTGCACTAGTATAGCCATTTAACTTGTGATCTCTAAACACCCATAGGTCACAAGTTAAGTTGTATGGTTCTTCATGCTTAGTTATCCATGCATCAACTAAAAGTTCTTTTTATATTTTTTTATAACTATTTGTTTTTAATTTTGAACGAAGTTCTAAAATCAATCTTGACAATACACTTGTCCCATCTTGTTTCAATTAGGAAATTAGGAAAAGCAAAGATGGTAATCCACACTAAATTCTAAAATATAACACATATCCATGATAGTGCTTCAAAAATGTTTCCATTAATGCTAACTTTCGAATGGTGGTAGGGTCTTACTACACGATTGGTAACATTAAAAAAAAATGAGTCATTTAAATGTTCACATTTGTCATACTAAACCGGAGGCTTCTGAAAGATGATATATGGAATACCCCTAATGAACTATCAGGGATATTTGAAAGAAATTCTTTGAACTATCGGGACATTCAGAAAGAACATCTTCAAAATGAGCTCAAGGAACTATCAAGGAATTTGAAATAAAAGATCTTTCAAGATGGTCTGATGAACTATCAAGGATATTCAAAATAAGATCTTTCAAAACGGCCCAATGCGCTATCGGGAAACCTTAAAAGATGATTTGTCGAATTGGCCTGATGAAGTATCAGGAACATTTGAAAGAAGATCTTTAGCAATGGCCCACCCCTCAAGAAATTGGATCCCTCTCTTTTCATTTTTTAATTACTTTATTTTTATTTTTGATAAGTTATGAGCGAACATGAAATTTTTAATTAATTTTGATTTTTTATAAGTTATGAGCCGACATGGGAACGTAACGTGAAAAACATGACAAACGTTACAACATCTCCCCCATACTGAGTTGTAAGCACCTCGTTTCTCTCGGTGCAATTAGAAATAGCAGTTGAGTTTTAAGAATGTATGCTTTATAAACAAAGAGGAAATTGTTCAAATGTATTGATTTTAGTAACAATATAGTTTAACAATATAATTCATTGTAGTGATAAAATTTATGTTATGTGTGCAATATGTTTAAGATAAATTAAATAGTTTTATTTATTTCGACAATAATATAATTAAAATAATAATAAGATGTGTTAATTTCAATAATGATATAACTAGTACAACCACTTAACTTTATTGACTTGTTGTAATGATTTAATAAAAAGATTGTACAAATTAATTAATAACACATTTTTAACAATAAAATAAAATAATGAAAATAGTTTCAAATTTTATATTTTAATGTTGTGAACCATATTTTCGAATTCACCAATTTGAAAGAGTGTGATTTCTCTCTTAATATTTGATGCATTGAAGTCAAAATTATGTAAAAAATGTTATTAGAATTGCGAAGCAAAGAAACTTATAGAAATACAAAAAAATTAATGCATACATTTTCTAATAAATTTCTAGTATCATCGTTTACCATAGGGAAACAAGAATCTAGCACCAATTGACCACATTGACCATATTAGTCGGCCATTAGGAGAAGAGTAAGAAGAGAAAGATGACGTGAGCGTTGATTAGCCAAGTATTTTGATAACATGTTGCCAAGCCATTTCATGTCATCTAGATCATGGTATATCTCTATTATCAAATATAAATAGGTCATAAATCTGATGAGAATAGAGCATGTCATCATAAAATGAACGGGCCGACACGGAAGTTTATAGTTATCTATTCATTGTAGTTTGGTGCCTTTTGTTTCCAGGTAGAAGAATTTTCAAAGCCAACTCAAAGGCAACATCAATTTATAAGGCTATATACTAGCACAACCACTTAATTTGTGGTTGGTGAATACCGATAAATCATAAGTTAAGTGCTATGAGTAAGTTATATGTTACATGTTCTCCATGTTTAGTTATAATCATTGTTGTCTATGCCTCAGCTACCTGTTACCGTCTTTAGTTAAATGCGTTGTCTATCACTACCTTTATCCATGCTATGAGCTACTTGTTATATATATATATATATATATATATATATATATGTGTGTTTATTTTGAATGTACGCCCATAAAATCAATCTGGATAGTACACTTGTCCCATCCTCCTTCAATCTAGGAAAATCATAGATGGTAGTCCATCCCAAATTCTAAGATATTAACACCTATTAGTGTAACTAGGTTAATAGAATATTATGAACAAAAGGCTAGATCTGTGTGCAGAATTAAAACAAAGAAATGGGCCATCGAAGGAAGAAATGTTATATTTATAGCACCTGGTCAAATGCAATCTCAACAATGAATATGGCCACAATAACCCAATAGAAACATGTTTCATAAGTCCAAGGCTCTAAGGCTCCAGAGTTCTCTGTAGTAACATGTCATGATTGTTGCTCACATACTTTTCAAGCTTGAGTGTTGCATTTTTGCGCCTGGATGAAAGAGAGAAACAACATTTGTAAACCTATTAGCACTTAGAGCATCCCAGTGAAGGAGAGCAACGTGTCGTTTGGAAACCATCCTCTTAGTCCATATTTATAACACCACTTCTTAGCAATTACTGCACCTACCACGAAGGAGCATGAGATGTAGTTGAAAGAGAACTCACTCTTCAACCAAGGCATGGACAATACAAGGTTGCATAACTCACCTTTTAATTATTAAATAATTGAAATAACTCGCCTTTTCACTGTTAAAAAACTTAGAAACAGACCTTCAAGCTCGTCATTGAAGTCACTCTTTATTATTAAATAATTGAAACAAACTCATTGAACTCACTCCTTATTAGTAAATAATTGAAATGAACTCGGGAACTTGCCCTTGAGCTCGTGGTTAAACTCACTCTTCATTATTAAATAATTGAAATGAACTCGTTGAAATCACTTTTTATTATTAAATAATTGACTCAGTCTATATTAATAAATAATTGAAATGAACTCTAGAACTTGCCATTGAGCTCGTTGTTGAACTCATTTTTATTATTAAATAAATGAAATAAACTTATTGAACTCACTCTTTATTATTAAATAATTGAAATAATTCGCCCTCAAAACTCAGAAAATAATCGAAATGAACTCATTGAGCTCATTGAATTCACTCTTTATTATTAAATAATTGAAATGATCTCGGGAACTTGCCCTTGATCTCGTTCTTGAACTCACTTTTTATTATTAAATAAATGAAATAAACTTGTTAAACTCGCTTCTTAATATTAAATAATTGAATTGAACTTGGGAAATCGCCCTTGAGCTTGGAGTTGAACTAACTCCTAGTTATTAAATAATTGAAATAACTAGCCCTTCCACTGTTGAAAAACTCGGACACTCACTTTTAAGCTTGTAGTTTATGTCACTCTTTTTATTAAATAATTGGAATGAACTTCATAGCTCACCCTCAAGCTCATGGTTGAACTCACTCTTTATTATTAAATAATTGAAATGAATTCGGGAGTTAAACTCATCTTTATTATTAAATAATTGAGATGAACTCGATAACTTTCCCTTGAGCTCGTTGTTGAACCCACTTTTTAATATTCATAATTGAAATAAACTCGTTGCACTCAATCTTTATTATTAAATAATTGAAATAAACTCGAGAACTTGCCCTTGAGCTTGGATTTGAACACTTTATTATTAAATAATTGAAATAACTCGCTATTTTAACTTTAACTATTAAAAAGAACTATCAACCTTAATTAAACTCACTCTTTAATTTATTTTTATTTTATAATTTTTTATTTATAATTTTGAATGACAACCATAAAATCAATCTACACCATACACTTGTCTTATTCTCCTTCAATCTAGGAAAAACATAAATGGTAGTCCATCCAAAATTCTAAGATGTATATGCCTATCGACATAATTATGCCAATTAGCTTGTAGTTCCATAGTATTGACTGAATTCAACACAATTCACACTCATGACAAAGCTATTGCATGTCAAACACTAGATCGAAAGATGTGCTTATCCAAAAGTTTAAACTTGAAAGAGATCTGATTAAAATTCGTATTTATCGATGTTGAACTCACTATTTGGGTATTAATTGTTGAGAAATACCGTGTTGTTGGATGTGCATTGATGCGATGTAAATACCACCTGGACAGATGGAAAAGGTTCGTTAAAATCCCTATTTATCGATCTCGATCTCAAAGCATTTGGACAAAATTTCAAATACTTTGTGGGATGGATATCTTGGAGAAGGGGGATATAATTTACTAGTGGAGTTGCCACTATGGAACTGACCGAATGAGGTCAACTGATTTACTTAGACGAGTCTATTAATGGAATTGACTCTCAAACCCAATTATACCTATCCATTGATGGAGAGGGGCGTCTGAGATTTTCAATCATCACCACCCAAGCCATCTCACTCACAACCCTTACGGATGAACAAAAGCTTCATGCAAAACCCCAAATCCCTTTGCTTTCCCAAAAATGATTTTTTATAAGGAAAATAGTGAATTCAAACACTAATACTAGTTTCGAGTCTAATTTTGTCCTAAAATAGTCTTAACCATCATACAATATTTAAAACCAATTCAAAATAGACATTTAAAATAATATGTTAATTTTGTATTAATAATAATCTTAAAATCATCATATTTTTTTAAAGAAAATAGTAACTTCAAATATTAAAACTAGCATAACCATGTTACCAATTACTCTACCCCTTCTGGGTTGGGGTGGGGCAACATTATTTAAGATAGGAAAAATAATAATATTATCGTCGATCATAGTATGTCAACTATAGTATTATTAATATAGTAGTGCCACTTGATAACATACTTTGGAATAATATACCTATCATCATATTAAATTTAAATATAAATATTTAGTTATAAAAGTAATAATATTTTATATATAATAATACTAGAAAATTTAATTAATTAATAATTAATAATTATAATTATTTTAATATGATTAATAGTATAAAAAAATTATAATTAAAAATATTAAAGCATAATAATAATAATATTAATGCCCATGGGGATTAGAGTAATTAGTCATGAGTAAATGAGATGAGAAGTCGTAAATGGAAGGCCATAAGTTCAAATTCCCGTAGATACTTACAAAAATAATAATAATATAAATGGTTGACTAGTGTTGACCATGGTTTTCTATTGTTGATTATTGTTGACCATAGTTAACGATTATTGCTCACGCTTTCCTTATGTTGACTATGCTTGACAATAATAATAGTGCTTGACTATTGTTAACCATAGTTTACAATGGTTGACCATGATTGACAATAATAATAATTGTTGACTATTGTTGACCATGGCTGACTTTGGTTGACTATTGTTGACCATGGTTGACCATTGTTTACCATGGTTGGCTATTGTTGACCATGGTTTCCTATTGTTGACTATTGTTGACCATCGTTGACTACAGTTGTTGACCATTGATGACTTTGGTTAGCCATGGTTGACCATGGTTATTGATGATTCACCATGGTTATCCATAATTGATCATGGTTTTTCATGATTGAATATGGTTATTCATGGTTCGGGATAAATGATTATGACCCAGGGTTTAGACTAAATAAAAAATGATTATATAGAAATCCGGACTCCTAAAATTGGAAACAATTTGTGATTGTTATTCTTGAAAGGATTTTCCACCT
Source organism: Larix kaempferi (assembly GCA_027924585.1). Classification (NCBI taxonomy): domain Eukaryota; kingdom Viridiplantae; phylum Streptophyta; class Pinopsida; order Pinales; family Pinaceae; genus Larix; species Larix kaempferi. The sequence goes on from BSBM01000426.1 coordinate 308,748, forward strand.
TCATATTTGCTTCAATTCAGACACTCTCTTCCATCCAAAAAGATCCATATCACCCGCAACAAAAAAAAAAAAAACAGCATCAAGATCACTATAAAATATGAAACAACAAAAAAAAATTAACATACAAGTATGTTATTTTCTTTTGTTTAACTTTGCATGTACACGAAATTTTTAAGCTTGAACATTAATACATTAGACGAGAACAAAATATTGCATAAAAATAAACATTAAAAAATTTATATGGACAAAAGTATAAAGAAATAATGTAAAACATAAGAGGCGGGCGAGTGAGTATGCATTGAGACAAGCATAATGGAAATAGTTTAGTGCATACAGGAGAGCTTAGAAATGCATGAAAATAGGCTTCGTGGGATTTTGTAATTTCGCGGTATTGGATGAAAACATAAAAATTGCCATTGTTGGATGAAGTGATGCCTAGGCTTGTGTACACAAAAGAGCAACATGAATACACCTGATGCTTGCTCCAAATCACATTTTCCAATTGACACTAGCAGACCAATCACACCATATTTTCTAGTTCATATGATCTCCATGGCTGCATAATCACAACAGGTCGTTATCTTGATAAGATAAATCCATGGTGGATAGATACATGACATCAATAGTGAAATCTGAATTAGAACATTTTTACCTATTATTTGCATGTTTGTAATATCCATATCTGGATATTCTCATGTTGTGATCGTGCTCGAATCACAATAAGACTATTTAAGTGAATAGTTAACCAATAGAAAATAACTCCATTTGGAAAGAATAAATAATATTGAATATATATTGATGAAAGTTTATTACATTACAATTTGATGGACCATTTAAATATGGCCTTATGTTCTTTTTCAAATGCACGTCTCTATCTATTTGATTAATTACATATCAATTTTATTTAATATTTGTTTAATTACTTCTCTTTTATTATTTAATTATTTGTTTATTGATATGTTTATATATTATTTTATTTGTTACATGGCCTTCCTCTTAGAATGCTTTGTCCTCAAAGAAGGTCACATATTTCTTTGTATATACCTTATAATTTTTTTTTAAATTTTGATATATTAAGTAAAACCATGTGAAGTTAGTTTCATAAAACCGTATGTGGTTTCAAAACCATGTGCGAGTTAACCTTTTTTTTTATTCTTTCTTCTTTTTCTCTCGCTCATACTTCTTTTTTTTCCACTTCTTCTTTGTAATATTTTTTTTTTCATACTTCTTGCTCTTTTCTTCTTATTTGCAATGGAAATAATTACTTCTTTTCTCTTTTTTTCCCTTCTTGTATTCTTGATTTATGGTTGTCTTTGAATTTTGCAGTGGAATGGTATATATTTTTTATTAACTTGCTTTGTTCCAAATTTGCAACTGAATTGTGTTTGGGCCGAAAGCTTACTTTTGGACAAGGTCCTATATTTTTTAGAAACCCAAAAATGATGGCCAAAAGCCAATGTGGATCAAAGATCCTTAATCAGAGAAGCTATGAGAATGGTTTGTGTCCAAATGCTAGAATCAAGCCCGAGAAGGGGCTCTGATACCAATGTAATATCTGTATCTAGATATTCTCATGTTGTGATCGTGTCCAAATCACAATAAGACTATTCAAGTGAATAGTCAACCAATAGAAAATAACTCCATTTCGAAAAAATAAATAATATTGCATATATATGGATGAAATTTTATTACATTACAATTTGATGGACCATTTAAATATGGCCTTAGACCATTTAAATATGGCCTTTTGTGCCTTTTCAATGGAAATGTATGTATTTATCTATTTGATTAATTACATATCAATGTTATTTAATATTTGTTTAATTACTTCTTTTTTATTATTTAATTATTTGTTTATTGATATGTTTATATACTATTTTATTTGTTACAATGTCCAGTAGCCTTTCTACAAACAATTAGTCTAAAATACCTACGGCATTCCTACTGCAATTTTATGAAGAAATCTTTGGGATCTTACCTACTGCAATTTTCGGAAGAAATCTTTAGGATCTTACACTGTGAGGTATTGTTTCCCTCTAAGTCACCTGCATCCACAACACTGATCAACAAAAGCTCCCTAAGTCAACTGCACCCACAACCCTAGTGATCCCTGATTAGCAGCAGCTCGAAAATGGAAATCTTGAACGCAGCAGCACGAAAATAGAAATCATGAAACCTATGCCGCTGGAAAATGGAAATCTCCATTGTATGTTGAAAATTGTATGTTATCGCAATCTTAATGGAAATTTGCAGCTCACACATTAAAATGTACTCTCCAAAGTATGTTGAAAAACCCTATGCTAGAAAACCCTCCACGGATCCCAGACCTAATGGAAGGTTTTGTTTGCTTTTGGTGCACTCCCTATTATCTAAAAGTGGAAGGTGACAGTTGGCCCTCAATGGGAGGCATCTCACCCATGCGTCTAAACCTGCGTCTGGAACCACATGGAGTTCGTTAGTGTACCTTCGAGGACCACCAGATCGAATTCACCGTAAATAATTTGATTCGTAATCTGCCAGGAACTCTTTGCAATCCATCACTTAGCTATCAGTTATCAATTAGTTATCAAATCCATCTAAAATCTATAATTACAGTGCAAGCACGAAATAAGATAAATTTACCGAATTCTCTCTTTCTTCTACGTTTGCTTTGTACCCTTTTCAAGTGTGTTTATATCAATCTGCCTCCTAACCTCCTTTAAAAAGACTCTGAAAACCTAAATCTATGGAAAACCTCCTAACATGTTTTATGAAAAAACTCGACATGTCATGGTAACTGCACATTAGATGGACACCCAACTGCAATATGGAGGAGTTTATTAGTAGTTTGGAGGATTTTATTAGGAGTTTAGAGGATTTTATTAGGAGTTAGAGAGTTACACAATCTGCACATTAGCTCGAATCCTAGCTGCCAAATGGAATTCGACTAAGCCTTATGCACATTAACTCGAGTGCCAATTCCTAGATGGAGTTGGTCTGTCACATTGACTGCACATTAACATGTGACTAAGTGCACTTATCACATGAGTTCAAAGGAGTTTATTAGGAGTTTGATTGTCACAAGAACTGCACATTAGCTCAACTCCCAGCTGCAAAATGGAGTTTGAATAAATCTTGTGCACAATAACTCGACTCCTAGCTGCTAGATGGAGTTCCACTATACATGGATTACAAATTACCATGCCATTAAGTTTAGTTATCACATGAGCTATTTTCAAACTACCACAAAGTGTAGTTATCACAAGAGCTATTTTCGATTTTTTTATAATTGTTAATTATGAATTTTGAACCACTACCATAGAATCAATCTGGGAAGTGTACTTGTCTCATTCTCATCCATAGATGAAAAAGCATAGATGGTAGTGCACCCAAAAATTCTAATATATAAACGCCTATCCACGTAATTAAGTTTTAATAGTTTCAATAGATTAAAGGAAAAACAGTTTATGCAACGAAAAAACTCAAAGAAAAAAAGATTATGCAACAAAAAGTTTTGCATCTCTAAAGGAATTCCTTCGGATGCTATAAACAATGCAAACAATACATGAAATTGAGAATTTAATATGCAGAGTCTTGATTTAAAATATAAGAAAAAAAATTAATATTTGCAAAGAATTTATTAACAGATATTGAGAATTTATGAATTTAGGATTCGAGTTAATAACGCATTGAAAGGGTTTTTCTAGAACCACCTTGAAGCTTTTACTATGTCCAGATCAAACCGCTTGAAAATTTAACCATTTAATAAGATTACAAATGCAAAAAATTCATAAATTACCAATCCACATGCATACCCAGAAGGATCTTTATTCGAGAAGGATCTTTGTCTCTTTTATCGCGTGCATGCCCAAAAGTATCTTAATTGAATAAGTGAGGAAGATCCGTAGAGAGATGGAAATCAGAGAGGAGTAGAATGCTTTCCAATATCTGCAACATATGGCTCATTGTCTTGTCTTCATCCTCTAGATACACAATCTGCCAAATATTTGAATTATCGCGTACATGCGCATAAGTATCTTAATCTCGGAAGCGAGGAATGTCCATAAAGAGAGGGAAGATGGGGAGGAGTAAAGCGCCTTCCAATATCTGCAACATTTGGCTCGTCCTCTGGTCTTCAATGTCCTCTTGGAAGGATCCACCAAATATTTGAATTGCAATAAGAGAGAATTTCCAAATGCTGAGCATGTGCTCATATAAAGAGAAATGGAAATCTTCTAGAGACATTATCTGCTAGCAAAGAAATGGAAACGCCCTTCCTCGTGGAACAATGTTTTGGCAAATTGAAAGGGAAAATGAAACGACATCCTTTCAAAATTGAATCAACAAACAATTTTGTGGCAAACCACTCGATACGTGGTGTGGAGTGGCTAATTTCGGTGGCCATTTACAGAGTCATCGGCTAATTATGCATGGTTAATTTTTTATTCTCCTTTTTAAATTATCATTAGAAAGCTATCAACACTTACTTTTTTCACTCACTCTCATATATATAGGCGTCAGATGATGGCTGAGGGAGAAGCAGATCCATTGATTGTTAATTTTGGAATTAATCTGCCAAGGAGTTGAGTTCAGGACTCCTATCAGCATAAAAATAAAAGAATTTTGAAACTATTTTTGTCTCAAAAATAGTATTAACCATCATAAAATATTCAAAAAGAAATTCAAAATAGATGTTCAAAACAATATGTTAATTTTGTCTTAAGAATCGTCTTAACCATCATAAAGTATTTAAAAACAATTCAAAATTGATATTTAAGACAATATGTTAATTTTGTCTGTATCGCACTACCATGAATCCTTGATACTATTTTATCGTCTAACTATAAAATTAGATAACACCCAAAAAAGATTATGTAATCTCTTCAATTATCTAACACCCAATAGGTATTATTTAATCTTTGGGATGTGTTTTATTTTATGTACAGTCAACAAATACGTTATGATTCGAACAGAAAAGTTTAAAGTCACAGAGGTAGGTTGTTGTGAAACACTTAATAATTCTGGTGTTATCAAATATAGAATAACTAGCAACTGTACCTTATAAAGTATGCCATAAAAATGGAACTTGAGGTAAGTATGTGTAGTTAATAAGGTGCCAAGGGTAATTTGATTTGGATTTGAAGTATCATCTATAGTGGACATGAAATTGTAGTCTTGTCCATTCTTATAGTGGACATGAAATTGCAGTCTTATCCATTCAATCTCTCAAGGCTATATCTAGAGTTGGAACTAGTTGCGACACTCATTCTCTAATGGTGGTAGTGGTAGTGATTATTTTTAATTGTAGGGTTTGTAGAAATATTGAATACTATAAGTAACAAAAACATGATGGGATTGTTCATACTAGCTGGAATTGATTTTCACGAGCTAATAGCAAGAATACCAGACCAAAAACCCTAAGCAATTATCACTTTTTGATCCCATCTTGACTAGAACCTAAATGGAAGGAAAAGCCATCTTACAATTGAAATTGCAAGTCTTAATTAATATTTCAATACAATCTCTATTTAGATATGTTTGGGTTGTAAGATAATATTGAGTTGTATAGATATTCTAAATTGAACTAGTCTGTTATAGTAAGCATGGAAATTGGCAAAAGTGAGGGTAATTTAGAGAAGCCGAGAATAGAAAGATTTACTAGCAACTTGTGTTCAACTTCATCACTTCCTTGAAAATTCCTCTAAAAATAAATGATTACAAACATCTCATGACCTTTGTAAAGTGAGATATTTGATGCTAAAGGAAAATACTGATAAAGAGAGGATGATTATCCTTACATGCATCACAAGTACAACACACAGGAAATCATTCCTGCCATTAGGGGAGTTTTGAGGTTAAAAATGGGCCTTAAAACAAATAATGTACCATAAAAATTCACTTTATAAGAACCAATAGGATTCAAGACGATGATGTCAACAATAAGGGTAAAATCTGTAAAACAAATTGGAGGGAAAAAGAAAAAACTATTTTTTCTTATCATATTTTTGACATATCTCCTTAACGGTTTACCCAAATTTCAAGTTTTGACACTTGTTGGATGCGGATTTTAATTCCTCATCCAACCCATACCCATAATGCATACTTTTGAGGCACCCACGACATAAAGAAATGAAAATTTCAATAAAAAAAAATGTATTTTAATATTAAAATACATTTTTTATTGAAAAGTTCACGTTTTCATGTCCTGAGTGCCTCAGAAGTATGCAGTGTGGGTATGGTTTTGATGCAGAATTAAAATCTGCATCCAACGAGTGCCCAAACTTGAAATTTGGGTAAACCGTTAAGGAGATATGTCAAAACTACGATAAGAAAAAATAGTTTTTCTTTTGCCTCTCTAAAATTAGGAACTCTTATTTTATTGTTTCCCTTAGGAGACCCATTTTACACCTCAAAAATTCCCTAATGATCCAAAATAACATTCCAAAAATTCTTTCAAAGCTATGGTATCCTTTTCATTGATGACATCTACAAGACTGGGAAAATCTCCGGGTGGAGAAGTAGTGAGGCCATATAGTGTCCATGCAATAGGATTGGCCTAATATTACAACCTCCACCACACATGAATTTTATCCAACATGGTATTGAATACAAATTCAGTAATTCCCAATCAATCTAATACAAAATCCAAAAATTAGAAATTGAATAAACCTTCTCAAAATGTAAACATTGAATTATTCTTATAAGTCAAGTGATGAGAAATCCAAAGAAGATATTCTATAATCCATAGAAAAATGGGGAAACAATTATAGAAATTTGGTGAATAGGAGTAAGAGCAACAACCATCATCCCATACATGGTAAAAAAACAAAATAAATGAACCTCTAGAACATAAAGAAAAAAAATTGACTAAAGAAAAAAAATTGACTACTATCCATTGTAAGTCAATAATTGAATAGACGATGATAATGTAAAAATGGTTTGGATTAGTATATATGGAATCACACTGGAATATTGGGAAATCATGGAACACACACATGTAGGGTCATATCAATTCATGCATAGAATTATCTTCTTGTGAACAAAATTAAATAACAAATATATACCTTACAAACTACATAAAAAATAGCTAAGTACATCCCAACTACCTTTTCATGTTAGAACAGAGTTTGTTGAACTCCAACAACATGTTGCATAGTTGAAGACACTCAAAATATTCTTAATACAAAGCAAAATGGTTGTTTCTGCTGAATTACATAGAAACTATTCCTATAATCAAATGTTTCTTAATAGGATTCATAGGCTTTATGAGTGACAGTTCAATATTCCCACCAAAAATACTTTTTTTTCTCTTTTCCCTTACAATTGCAGGAATTATTGTTGAGATTCAATTCAACCATCTCAAATACCAAAGATGTTGTTTGATATCATATACAAACTTGTAGTTTCTAATGTTTGTGTCATGTCATTTAGGAGCATCCACTATGCATGAGTCAACTTAAATGAACATCACAATGCAACATGTCGATTGATGAATGTACCAACTTGAGATAATCGAACCTACATGAATGTACAATGTGAAATAACTATGTTATCAACCTTATTAATATAGCAATTTAAAATAATTTTACACTAATCTAAAATGTCACAATGTGAAATTTTTTAAGTCATAATCTCTATACTCAAGATTACATAATTTTCATTTCAACCTTTTGACCATAATTGTCCATTTTGAGCCAATCAAAACATTGTCAAGCATGGTAATCTATAGTCAACATCATCAACCACAGCTAATTCAACATAAGTCTATCTTAAATGAATGCCACAATGAGACATAACCATTTAGGAACATCACAATCCATCACAAGCCTTCTGAAACATCAAAACATTGTAACAACCCCCATATGTGAATATATGGAAGTTTCAATATAATATAATATAAGTAATATAATAATTAAAAAAAACAATAAAAGGAAACATAAAAAAAGTAGTAACGGAAAGTGAAATTGCATTATAATAAAAAAGTTAAACAAGAAATTAAGAAAAGGGTAGAAGGGGGAAATAAAAGGAGGGAGAAAATAAGAGAAAAGGGTCTTTTGCATTTGCTTGGGGAGCTGTGAGAGAGAGAGAGAGAGAGAGAGAGAGAGAGAGAGAGATAAGGAGGAGAAGAAGGAGGCTGTCAGCAAGAGGAAAGAAAGGAATCAAGCACTGGCATAAGGTTAATTGTTAGGGGCTCAGGGGCCTCAGCAATTGGTTGGGGGTTGGTTGGGTGGAGAGTCGTCCCTCTATCATCAGTTGCAGACCGAAGAGCTACTAGGAATCCAAGTAAGTGGGATTCCTCTCGGTGATTCCTAGTTACATTGTTCTATATTTTTCAAATTTGTTTTGCAAGTTTTCTTTAAGATGTGGTTGATTTGCTATTCTTTTGGTTTTTGGGTCTCTACATTTTTGTATCAGATCCAGGTTTCAATCTTGGGACCTATGGGTTATGGGACCACCACGCTTCTGGATGGTATGATTCTCAGGGAGAAGGTAAGTAAGGAGAGAGGAAGTATACAAATACACACTTATTATTAATTAAATGTCTAATGGTTCTGTGTGTATGATGCATAATTGTTACTATGGTTGCATACTAGACACATAGGGAAATAATTAACTAGAGCATGTTGTAACTTAGGGAGTCTGATTGTATTAGTGTAGGTTGCAGATTTCTATGTGATGGCCACACATATAAATCTCTTATCTTCACAATAGTACTAGATACCTATATTGTTTATTATATACTTGATTAATTGAATAAATATGGTATTTATTACTTGAGGATTATAACTTTGGGACGAAGTTTCCTGAATGGGGGGAGTATCTAAAAACTCCCATATATGAATATATGTAAGTTTCAATATAATATAATATAAGTAATATAATAATAATAAAAAAACAATAAAAAGAAACATAAAAAAGAAATAGTAACGGAAAGTGAAATTGCATTATGATAAAAAAATTAAACAAGAAATTAAGAAAAGGGGAGAAGGGGGAAATAAAAGGAGGGAGAGAAGAAGAGAAAAGGGTCTTTTTGCATTTGCTTGGGGAGCTGAGAGAGAGAGAGAGAGATAAGGAGGAGCAGAAGGAGGTTGTCAGCAAGTGGAAAGAAAGGAATCAAGCCCTGGCATAAGGTTAATTTTTGGGGGCTCGAGGGCCTCAGCCATTCGCTGGGGGTTGGTTGGGTGGCGAGTTGTCCCCCCACCTTTAGTTGTAGACTGAAGAGATACCAAGAATCCAGGTAAGTAGGTTTCCTCTCTGGGATTCCCAGATACATTGTTCTATATTTTTCAAATTTGTTTTGTAGGTTTTCTTTAAGATTTGGTTGATTTGCTAGTCTTTTGTTTTCTGGGTCTCTACAAACATGACATAAACCTTTAAGAACATCACAATGCAACGTAACTAATCATGAATGTATCAATTTTATATACGCCAAGGTTTGATGCACAAGCATGGACTCCTTTAAAGACACTTTTTTTGCCACATAAAACTAAAACAACATAGAACTTCGGACCTAAAGGGACATTTAGAGGTACCTCCACAACCAATTTTAAGATGAAGTAATAAAGAAAAAAGATAGGAAATTGAATAAGCTTTATAATATATATAAAAGAAATCAGGGTTATTTCTATAATTGTTTAAAAATTATTGTTTCTAAAAGTGGCTTTTTAAAATTTCAACAAATTATAAGGTATATGTCTACGTGTGTGTGTAGCAATTTATTGATTTATTTATAGTATTTTTGAATAAAAACTTGTAGACATGTAAATAACATATGGTTCTAGTGCAACACTATTTTTCTAGGATTTTCACTATGTTTTTAATTTTTTTTATAAATTATTAAAGTCAATAATCCCTTAAATGAAGATTTCTTGTGCCCTTGTAGCACTTTAGGGGCATAACTTAATGGAATTGATGATTTTTTATATCAGTTTATAGAGCTCCCTTTCCTCTAGTGGACCATATTTTTTTTTGGAAAAATAGTAAAGTTAGTACAAAGTTATAGCACAAACAATGGAGTGCTATATGTTGGAATCATGACATGTTTCACTTGATATTTTAAAAATAATAAAAAAGTAAAACATTTTTACAAAAAATATATATATTTGAAATCAACAGAATCTATTATGTAATATTCTTTGATTCTTTAAAAAAAAATATTATGTTATGCATAGCTAAAAGCTCCATTGAAATCAAGCAATTGACAAAGTTGTGGAAAAAAAGGCTAGCAACCATGGTTTATTTTGTCATAACCAGTAGGTTCGTTAGTCTTAAACTAATTCTGAATTAGTAAAAGTTTCGAAACCTAAGGAAGGATTTTGAATATAAAATAATGCATATGTGTTATGCATCATTACATAACACAAATGCTTTATAACACATATGCATTATAGTGTTACATAAGGGGGTGGTTAGGGAGAGAGGAAGAGAGAGGGGAGGTTGGGACAGAGGGAAAGAGAGGGGGGTGAGGGAAAGTAGGAGAGAGAGGGGGGGGTAGGGTTATAGAGAGGGAGGGTGGGTTAGGGAAAGGTGGGGGTTAGAAAAATGTGTTTATTTGTCTTTGTCTATCCCGTCATCCCTAACCCACCCTCTCTATCTCATCCAATCTCTACAGAGGGAGATTCATATGGGGGTGGGGGGCTAGGGAGAGTATATGATATAGAGAGGGTGGGTTAGGGAGGGAGGGAGAGACATAGATACATAAAAATATAGAGAGGAAAATAGAGGGTTGTTTAGGGAGAGAGGAAGAGATAGATAAGGTGGGAGACAGAGAGAGAGGTGGGGGTGGGGTTATATAGGGGTAGGGGATTAGGGAAAGGTGGGGTTGGAGAGAAAGAGAGGGGGCGAGGAGGGTTAGGGAGAGAGAGAGAGACATAGAGGTGGGATTAGTGAAATGCTGAGAGAGAGAGAGAGTGGAGGGTGGGGTTACATAGGGGGAGGGATTGGAGAGAGAGAGGGGGGATTCAGTGCAGATGAAGAGAGAGGGGTTGGAGAGATAGAGAGATATGGGGGGGCATTATATGATCCCCATTAGATTAAATATTGGGTCTAAAATGGGCCTTATAAGAAAATGAGTCATGATATAAGAAAATGAGCAAACCATAATTTCTTGATGAGTTGGAATTCAAGAACCAATAAAATTTTGATAAAATGAGTCAACCATAATGGTTGACTTGAGATATTTGTCCTAAAAAAACTACTTTTTTCTCCGTATTTTCAACATATCTCCCTTTGTTTTTACTCAAATTTTGAGTGGGACTACTCGTTGTATCCAAAATTAAATTTCGCATCCAACGAGTACCCACATTGCATACTTTTGATGGACACCGCTGCCCCAAAAACAATAAATTCCTAAAAAAACATGATGATGATGTCATCATCATGTTTTTTCAGGTATTTCTTGTTTTGGGGGAAACGAGGTCAGTCAAAAGTATGCTATGTGGATACCCATTGGATGTAGAATTTAATTCTACATCCAACGAGTGCTCACGCTTGAAATTTGAGTAAAAACATAGCGATATAAGTTGAAAATATGAACAAAAAAGTAGTTCTTTTCTTTCTTCCTCCAAAATTAATAAATATTATTTTATTATTTTAAGTATTATTTTATTATTTTACTTAGGAGGCCCATTTTAGACCTTAAATTTACTCTAATTCCCTAAAATGTGTACTTAATAATATGCCAAGGGTAATTTTATTTGGATTTGAAGTAGCATATATAGTGGTTATGAAATGGCAGTCTTGTGCATTCAATCTCTCAAGAACATATCTAGAGTTGAAACTAGCCGCAACACTCTAGATCTCATTCTCTGTAGGTGGTAGCGACTATTTTTAAATGTATCATTTATAGAAGTATTGAATATTGAATGTAAAAAAATCCTAATGGGGTTGTTCATACTAGCTGCAACTGATTTTCACAAACTAATACCAAGAATACTAGACCAAAAACCCTAAGCAATTATGACTTTTTGTTCCCATCTTGACTAGAACCTAAGTGGAAGGCAAAGCCAGCTTATCGCTAAAATTGCAAGACTTAATTCATATTTCAATAGCTTATCTATTTGGATATGCTTTGGTTGTGAGAAAATGTTGAATTTTATAGACATTCAAAATTAATCTGTTCTATTATACTAAGCATGGAAATTGGAAAAAATGAGTGTAATTTAGAGAATCAGAGAACACAAAGATTCACTAGCAAATTATGTTCAACTTCATCAGTTTCTCGCAAATTTCTCTAAAAATAAATTATTACAAGGTATTTAATAAAATGTGTTTCCCTTGATCTTCCCAATCAAGGCAAGTGATTTGTCCATCAAATAGCTTAAGTAGTTTACTAGGGTAGGGGGATTCCTTTTCCCATGTTTTATTATCTATAAGGAGGAAACACTATAAAAGACCTAATATTACATAATATATATATATATATATATATATATATATATATATATATATATATATATATATATATTATTTTCCCCGGCAAAGTTATTTAGTCGGATAGAGTAAAAAGAAACCCTAAGAGACTGTTATATAGGGTGCATAAAAAAGGTCAACTTATCACCTATGAAAATTGAAATATTTGATGCCAATGGAAAACACTAAGAAAGAGAGGGTGAGTATCCTTACATGCACAAAAACTACAACACCCAGTAAATCATGCCAATATACAAAATACCTTCAAAACATTCTTTCAAAGTTACATTATCCTTTTCATTGGTGACATCTACAAAACTAGTCAATTCTCCAAGTTGAGAAATAACAAGGCCATATAGTCCCCATGCAATAGGATTGGCCCAATAACACAATATCCACCACACACGAATTGATTGGAACATGGTATTGAGTACAAATTCAGTAATGTCCAATCAATCTAATACAAAATACCAAGATTATAAATTGAATAAAACTTCTTAAAATGTAAAAAATGAATTAATATTATAGGCTAAGTGATGAGATATCGAAAGAAGATATTCTAGAATCCATAGAAAAATGAGGAAACAATGATAGCAATTTGGTGACCAGGACTCAAGAGCAACAAAGCCATTCCATACATGGTAAAATGAACAGACAAAGTAAATTAACCTCTACAACACAAAGAAAAAAATTGACTACTATCCATTGGCAGTTGATCAATGAATAGACGATGCAAGATTAAATAATGATTTGGATTAGTATATATAAAATCACAATGGAAGCCGAGACAATCATGGAACAGATGTAGTGTCAGATCAATTTATCCATAGAACTATTTTCTCATGAACAAAATAAAATAACAAATATATACTTGAGAAATTACATAAATAATATCTAAGTACATCCCAAATACCTTTTCATGTTAGAATATAGTTTGTTGAACTCCAACAACATGTTGCGTAGTTGGAGACAAGCAAAATATTCTTAATACAAAGCACAAAGGTTGTTTTTGTTGATTTACATAGCAACTATGCATGTAATCAAATGCTTATTAATACGAATCACAAGCTTTATGAGTGACCATTCAATAATGCCCAAAAAAATTTACTTCTTTTCTCTTTTCCCTTACAATTGCAGGAATTATTGTTGAGATTCAATTCAACCATCTCAAATACAAAAGATGGTTTGTGATATCATAAAAAACCATGTAGTTTATAATGTTTTTTCATGTCATTTAGGAGCATCCACCATACATGATTCAATTTATATGAACATCACAATGCAACATATCAATTGAGGGTGGGTGCATGATGTTGGGCCCACTTTTTTGTTCCACCAGATGTCATGATTCCAAAATACAATACTCCATTGTTTCATCTATAACTTTTGACTTCCTTCACAATTTATCAAACAAATTATATGGTGAACTATAATGAATACAAATCTATACACTTATATAAAAAATTCAAAATTTCATTAGTTTATGCCCCTAAAGTTTTCAACTTCAACAAATCATAAAAAATGAAAACATCATGAATAATTTCAGAAAATAGTGTTTCACTAGTACAAGATGTCCTCTACATATATACCAAATGTTATTAAAAAATACTATCGATTAGTTCATATAGTGTTGCACACGCACATACATGTATGTTATATTGTGCTGAAAATTTAAAAAGACAATTTTAGAAAAAAAAGTTTAGAAACAACTACGCAAAATTTATAAGAGTAAAATTTATATATTATGAAATATTATTTGATTTCCTATATTTTATCTTTTTACATCATCTTAAAATTCGTTATGCAAGTACCTCTAATTGCCTCTTGATTATGCATAATCCATTGATGAACCAACATAACTCATATCGAATTTCATAATGAAACATAACCCTTCAATATTGCAATGAAAAAACCATTGATTATTGTACCAACTTGAGATAATCCAACCTACATGAATGTCCAATGTGAAAAAACTATGTTAGACCAACCTTATTAATATCACAATTTAATATGATTTTGCGGTATTCTCAAAATGTCACAATGTGACATATTTTTTGAAGACATAATCTCCATACTTAAGGTTACATAATTTTCATTTCAACCTCTTTACCATAATAGACCATTTTCAACCAATCAAAACATCGCCAACCATGGTCATCCATAGTCAACATCGCCAACTGCATCTAATTCAACATAAGTCTATATTAAATGAATTCCACAATGAGACAACCATTTAGGATCACAATCCAACACAACCCTTCCAAAACATCACAACATGACATAAACCTTTAAGAACATCACAATGTGATGTAACTAATCATGAATGCATCAATTTGATATAATTCAAAGATTGATACACAAACATGGACTCCTTTAAAGACACTTTAGTTCCCACATAAAATTGAAAAAAAATAGAACTTCCGACCTTAAGAGACATTTAGAAGTACCTCCAAAACTAATTTTAAGATGAAGTAAAAGGAAAAAAATATAGGAAATTGAATGAGCCCTCTAATATATAAAAAAATATTGGTTATTTCTATAATTGTTTAAAAATTATTGTTTCTAAAAGTGGCTTTTTAAAATTTCAGCTAATTATAAGATATATGTTTGTGTGAGTGCATCACTTCATTGATTTATTTATAGTATTTTTTAATAAACACTTTTAGACATGTAAATAACATCTGGTTCTAGTCCAACACTATTTTCTACCATTTTTATGATATTTTTTAATTTTTATAAATTATTAAAGTCAATTTAATCCCTTTAACAGAGATGCCTTGTGCGCTTGCAGCACTTTAGGGGCATAACTTAATGGAATTGATGATTTTTTTTATATTAGTTTATAGAGATCTATTTACTCTAGTGCACCATATAATTTGTGTGGGAAATAGTAAACTTAGTCCAAAGTTATAACACAAACAATGGAGCATTATATATTGGAATCATGACACGTGTCACTTGATATTATAAAAATAATGAAAAAAGTAAAACATTTTTACAAAAAAATTATATATTTGAAATGTGCATAATATATTCCATAATATTCATCAATTCGAAGAAAAAAAAATTATTATGTTATGCATATCTAAAACCACCATTGAAATCGAGAATTTGACAAAGTTTCGGAAAAGAAAAACTAACAACCATGGTTTTTTTTTTCCTAGTCAATAGGTTCATTAGTCTAAATCTAAGTTTGAATTAGTAAAAAAGGTTTGAAACCTAAGGGAGGATTTTGAATTTAAAATAACACATATGTGTATGTATCATTAAATAACACCGATATGTTATAACGCATATGCATTATAATGTTACATAGGGGGGTGGGGGTAGGGAGAGAGGAAGAGAGAGGGGAGGTTGGTAGAGAGGGAAAGAGGGGGGAGGGGGGTTAGGGAGAAAGGGGAGCTGATACAAGGGGGTTAGGGAAAGGAGGAGAAAGAGAGAGGGGTTGTGGGGTTATAGAGAGGGAAGGGGGGTTAGGGAAAGGTGGTGGTTAGAAAAAATGTGTTTATGTGTCTTTGTATCTCCCTCCCTCCCTAACCCACCCTCTCTATCTCGTCCACTCTTTACAGAGCAAGATTCAATGGGGGGGGGCTATGGAGAGCAGGCGATATAGAGAGGGTAGGTTAGTGAGGGAGGGAGAGATAGAAACACATAAAAGTATAGAGAGAAAAAGAGAGGATGGTTTATGGAGAGAGAAAGATATAGAGACGGTGAGAGGGTGAGAGATAGAGAGAGAGAGAGGAGGAGGGATGGGGTTATATAAGGGGAGGGGATTATGGAAAGGTGGGGTTGGAGAGAGAGAGAGAAGGTGCAATGGGGGGGGGGTTAGGGAGAGTTGGAAATATAGAAGGGGGGTAGGGAAAGGATGAAAGAGAGAGGGGGGGGTTGGGGTTATAGAGGGGAAGGGGGGAGTTAGAGAAAGGTAGGATTGGTGAGAGAGTAGGGGGTTCGATGGAGAGGAAGAGAGAGAGATGGGTTCAAGAGATAGAGAGATATGTCGAGGGATTGAGATAGAGAAGGGGGTGGTTAGAGAGAGGGGGGGATATTAAGGTGCATGGTAATTGAAAGGATGTTTAGTGGTAAAGAGAGGGATGTGGGTTTATAGAGAGAGGGGGGGGTAGGGTTAGGGATCAAGTGGGAAAATGGAGTGATATTGGGGGAAGAGGAGGGAGGGAGAGAGAAAGAGGGTGGCTTAGAGATATAGAGAAAGGATGGGATTTAGGGAGAGAGTAAGAGGGGGTTGGGAGAGAGGGAAAGGTAGGGTGGGTTAGGTATAAAAGGAGAGATATATGGAGGCTAGTGAAAGTATGGGGGAGAGAGATGAGGGGTGTGTTATAGAGAGGGAGGGGGGTTATGTAAATGTGTTTATTTGTCTCCGTCTCTCCCTCCCTACCTAACTCACCCTTTCTATCTCTTCCACTCTCTATATAGGGAGAGAAAAAGGGGGGGATAGGGAGAGTGAATGAGATAGAGATGGAGGGAGATACAAAGACACATAGATAGATAGAGAGACAGAGAGGGGGGTCAGGAAGAGAGTAAGAGATATAGAGGTTGGGTTAGGTGAGAGAGAGAGAGAGGAATGGGGGTTAAGTATAGGGAAGGATTGAGAGATATGGGTCTTAGGGAAGAGGGAGAGAGAGCAGAAATGTGTGTGTGTGTGTGTGTGTGTGAGAGAGAGAGAGAGAGAGAAGCAGTTTAGGGTTTAGGGTAAAAGAGAGGAGTGTTAGGGAGAGAGGGCAAGAGGGTGGTCTTAGGGAAAGGATAGAGAGATAGATATAGAGATAGAGAGAGTTGGGGCTGGAGAGAGAGAGGTGTAGTTGGAGAGAGAGGGTTGAGAGAGCGAGAAGAGGAGGAGGGTTAGGGAGAGAGGGGGGGTTGTGGGGAGAGTAGGAGATAGCCGGTTGGAGAGAGAGGGGGATTGGGGTGATAGGAAGAAATAGGGTTATTAGAGAGAGAGATGGGGGGGATCTAGGGATAGAGAGAGAGAGAGAGAGAGAGAGAGAGAGAGAGAGAGAGAGAGAGATGGGGTTATATTTTAGAGTAATATCGATGGGGGTTATGGAGAAAAGTATATATAGATGAGGTTAGAGAGAGGGGGGATTATATATATATATAATGGAGGGGGTTTAGGGAAAGAGAAATATAGAGGGGGGTTTGGGAGAGAGGGAGAGAGAGGGAGAGAGAGGGAGAGAGAGGGGGTGTTAGGTAAAGGGAAATAGAGGTCTATGTGGGATTGGAGAGAGAAAGAGAGAGAGAGCGCTTAGGGAAATGTATCTCCATTACTCTCTCTAGGAATTATAATCATAAGTTACCTCTATTTAAACAT
This sequence comes from Larix kaempferi, assembly GCA_027924585.1. Lineage (NCBI taxonomy): Eukaryota > Viridiplantae > Streptophyta > Pinopsida > Pinales > Pinaceae > Larix > Larix kaempferi. The sequence continues at coordinate 326,464 of BSBM01000426.1, forward strand.
TATAAATTGTTAAATATAAGCTATATAACTACCTCTATCCATTTCTGCCTATCAACATCTCGTCTAACCCTAAAATATTATACTATTTAACCCATATAGATATTAATTCATACAAATCCAATCCTTTAGAAAACATAACACATTTCTCCATATATGAATGTTATGTGTTATAAATTGTATATGCATTATAACACATATGCATTATGTTTCACATCCATTAAACTAAATCCAAGTGCCAATGAAATATCCTTTGGGAATGCATGATGTATGATAGAGAAAACACATATGTGTTTTTACTGTCATGCAAGAATCCTTCCCAATGGATGTTTCATTGGCACCTAACTTGTGTACAAACCAATGGTTTTGCATTGATTACCCATAACACATATGTGTTATAAAGCATATGCATTAGAAAACACATATTCCTTACAACGCATATGTGTTGTAATGCATATGTGTTATAATTCATATGCATTATAAAAAATATTCATTTTGTATGTATAAAAGAAATTGCAGTTCCATATATATGTCCAATTCTTCATTTCATGGGAGACAAAAATGCAGGAGACTATCATAGAAGGATTCATGACAATTTCTTTTTACCACACCATCCAAAAGGATTATATACAAGGATCCAAGTACCAATTAAAAAGGATTATTTACAAAGATCCAAATACCAATTCAAAAGGATTTTCATACCAATTAAGAAGGATTCTCATACCAATCAAGAATGATTCTCATACATTCTCATACCAATTGTCAAAGATTATTCACAAGGATTTCCATACAAGGATTCTCATACCAATTGTCAAGAATTTCCATACAATGATTGCCATACAAGGATTCTCATACCAATTACGAATGATTTTCATACACGAATTGTCATCCCAGTATTGTCATACAAGGCTTCTCATACCAATTGTGAAGCATTGTCATACAAGGATTCCCATACCAATTGTCTAGGATTATTCACAAGGATTGTCATAGAAGTATTATCATTCCAATTGTCAAGGATTATTCACAAACATTGTCATACATGGATTCTCATACCAATTGTCAATGATTATTCACAAGGATTTTCATGCACAGATTGTCTTGCCATCTCTACATCCTTTTTCCATACCAATTCACAAGGAGAAAACAATATTTCACTATCTTCAATGTGAAATGTTCATAATAGAAAGAGAAAATCACCAAGGAAGGAACTTACATTGAAGGAAAAAAAAAGAAGAAAAGGAAAATGAAAGGGAAAGGTAAACAATTCTAGGCATTCAATTGGTGACAATATGATTGGACTTACACCTCCTCCAGAATTGAAGCATAGGAATTCCACATGAGAGACAAGGAACGATACCTCACGATAAGTGCCAAAGCAGGGGAGTGTGACAATGAACACACCATTTTCAACATCCATCCCCATTATTTCGACAAATTTGACATCTATTGATGCTACATCGATCCAAAATTTGGGTCATAGTTCAATGGATGAAACACCACATGTTGCATCCAATCCTAGTTCCTCAACACCTCTGGTAGAATCAAAACTAAATGATAGAAATGTTGAGAAGGATTATCAACTATTAAAGGAAGCAAGTTATGGGGAAGATCAACACAATGAGATATTATTTTCTGAACACATTCTTAAAGAGTTTAATGAAGGGGTTCCTAACATTGTAGATGAGGTTTTCCCACAACCCAACAATGTGGTTCAATCTCCCAGTCAAATTTTCCAGTGTACAATAGTTGATGTCAACATCACTCCATTTATTGATGACCTACCGAAGCTTCCACATGGGTAGAAAATTACTCCTAAACACATACAAGAGGATGGCAGTGCCTTGTCTTCCATCGAAGGTAAGATACCTCAACACAATATCAAACATATTTGTTCACAAATTATTGAACATTATTTCGAACCCAAATCCAATGCTGGAAAATGCCAATTATTTTTAAGTTTTCTAAAATCTAAGAGTTTTGAAATAATTAGAAGGAAATTGGGCATAAAAACATTGAAAAATACATAATCCAGTAGTCAAATAGTAAAATATCTCGTCAAAGAATTTACCTCAATTGGTAAAAATATCATTCACAATATTGTAATGTAGCTCAAATCATATTGGCTAAATCAATTGTAAGTAGAAGCACAAGACAACGTTCATTTGATTAAATGATAATTAGAAATTATCAACTTACATCCAAAAACTCTAAAAAAATACTCTACTAGAAGAGATAGTCTTGACATAGAAAGATAAATGGATAAATTATGGGAATTTAGTGGTAGGTTACTATGTAAAGACATGTAGTTAGTAGAAGCATTGAAGGGACTAGTGCATGCATTTTGGCATGATAACACTATGCCTTCTTCCAACACAAAGGATGTGTTAAAATGTTGCAAGGGTTCTAGGGATCGTGAACCCTACATTAAACATTATCTTGACATGACACAAAATTAACTCTATGAGATGTTTGAAGCTTCCCATGCAAAGTCGAGTCTTGGTCAAAGATATTTTGAAAAGTGCAAACCATGGTATGTTAGAATCAACACCTTTCATAACACCTATTGTTGTAGATTCCACAAAGAGTTTGACTATTATTACAATACATTTCAACATATATGTCGATTTTTTAATCCTATCCATGTGTAGGAATGCTCAGGTACAACACCATGGCATTCCATGGAGATATTTCATACATACCATTCTGAGGCAATATGAGTAGACATACTATGAAAAATAATGTTTATATGGTAGTTGCAACATATGTGGTGGGATATCATTGTTGAGTGAGTGCATCCATGAGAATGAATATCATCAATTCGGGAAGATGATTAATGTTGACAGGAAGAACTTCACATATGAGATTTATCAGTTACATATTGGGAAAGAGAGTAATAAGATTAAATTGGTGACTTCACGTGTGACAATTTCTTCATCAAGTTTTCATTAACATTAGTTACTATTGAATTTTAATATATGGTTGTAGTTATATAATTCCTACATTATTTTTCCACCAGGTGCAAGTATGCAAATTTATTATGGAGTTTTGTGGAAATATACAACATTACATTCATCATGTCCACATGGGTCGGTTGTAAGAGGAGTAGTTCAAACTATGTAGAGATGCATTCCCCTTTGGAACAATATTTCCATTGGTTGAATTTGCTAAAAACTACACCTTACTGTTGCATAATAAGATATAAGGTTAATATTATCATTCAAAACAAGTGATCATAATGGTTCATATCACATATGGCATGGGCCAAATAATACCAAAGAGAATCGAGTGATATTGAAAGAAAGTCACTTCTACGTAAGTGATGACCGAACCCACAACTTCCATTATTTGAAACACTTCTTTCAGTTGTTTTCTAACCGGTTGATTGTTGGGGGTATACAATTTTGTCAACATTGGATTTGTTCAGATGGTTGTGCAGGTTAGTTGTGTGTTTCAATGGTTGTCTTTGTTGCACATAAAATGCAATGTGCCACATCTATGGAGCTATTTTGAGATTGGACATGGAAAAGGAGAGCATGATGGTGCTAGTGCATTCATAAAAATTGTACTTTGTAGGGAACATATGAAGTTTGTAAGACCAAAACTTTTAAATCCTGATTCAATAGTCTAATGGTGTACAATAGTTATGGGAGAACAACCATCAAGGAAAATCCAAGTGCGGAGAATTTTCAAAGAGGTGAAAAATGTGGACCACTCACACACATATCGGGTAAACACAGTGCATAGAAATCAATTATTTCACTCAATTAGAATCCGAGACAACTCAACCATCCAAATATGGTCAATAAATATGTTGTGCTTTTGTGGATCATGTAGCATTGTTGAATCGGATGGGTGTCAATTTTCAGAGTTGGTTGATACATGGGACTGAGTAACGCTTGGAATCAATGTGTGTGGTAAATGAAATAACCTCTTTAGAAGAGGATAAAATTGAAATTTCTACAGATTATGATCACATAGCAGATCTTGTACAATAAGGTACAAATTGCTAAATATTTAAGGTTTTCATTACAAGTTTAATTATGCAATAAATTTGATTATTATTGCATGCTCGTCCTTTTTTAACATATTCCATGTATACTTGTTTCATTTTGTAGGCCACAAATATGCAGTGGTTTCCCCAAAAAATAATGCATGAGGATCTCACTATTGGTTGGAACATTGCCTAGATGGGAAGTAAACATTGCTTGAACTAATAATAGATGATGAAAATAATGAATTTTCAAGAGGCTCAATGGTTATTAAAGATGAATACTTTACACTAGCTACATAACAAAAAAAGGAGGATGGGTATGCATTTCAAGATTACAAGCAAGGAGTTGTTTTATACCAATTCACCAACTTAATAGTTAGCACAAACATCAAGTTGCGTACCCATTCCAAAGAAAATAAGACATAGGTATGATACTTCTTACCTTACTATGATCATGAGAAACCAATGGATACAATTAGTAGTAGAGATGATCCATATGGCCTAATTGATTGAGTAATGCAAGGAATATGTTGTTATTTTCAAGTTCTCATTATATGCTATTTTTAACTATGCTATTAAATTTTACAATTAAATATTTTCTCTTTTTAAATATAAAAAAGTGTGTATAGGAAAAAAGAAGAATATATATAGCAATTTTATATCATCAATGCTCAATCCTTTTTTAGCCTACATCGTCTTTCTTTGTTGAATCATGATCCCCTTGTAGAATAGGATGCTAGTACCATTACCTCAAGATCCAAACTCATTCTTTTACACAATGTCCCATTCTCCAATGCCACAATCCTACTAAATAATTGTATAAAAATAAAAATATTTATGAACCAAAGATTCATTTTCATTACCACTCTTGTCATTGTCATATTCATTTCCACCTTCATCATCATGATCATGATCATCAAGTTCTTCATCACCATTTTCATTTTCATAATTCTATGGGTGCCTCTCTCCTGTGGGTCCATGGCCTGGAGCTCATCGTGTTCGGCGATTCTAGAAATTAGGGTTTTTCCAAGTAAGAGACAATGCAATTTTGCACCAAGGGGTCAAATTCAGAAAAAAAAATTATTGTGAAGCCGTGGGTAGCATGACCATGTGGTTTCTTCCCAAACACACTTGCAATATCTAATAGAACTCAATTATTCTACTCAAATCATATTTTATGCCAGTGGAAGGATTCACCATGTGTCCCTAAAATACTTTAGGAGGCAAGTTTCAACTGGCCATAAAATTATTACCATAGCTTATATTGGAAAAATGTCAATCTATTGGAATCGTGAAATTGGAATAATTGGATGGGTGACTATCTCCTATGGGTGCATGGCTCAAATCTCATCTTCTTTGACAATTCTTGAAACTAGGGTTTCCCTCAATAAGAGACAATGCAATTTTAGCACTAAGGGGTCAAATTTGGAAATAACTTGAACATGAGCTTGTGGATAGTGTTCCCATGTCAAACCTACCCAAATACACTTGTAGGATGTCATGATTTTCAGCTCTACTTTATGGTTCTAATTATATGCCCTAGGAAGGGTTTCCCCATGTGTCCCAAATGCCTCTATGAGGCGAGTTGCAACTCAGCATAAAATGATGATTGTGGCTGAGATCAACGAACCATAAAATCCATTAGAATAATGACACAAGAGTAATTCTATAGGCGCCTCTCTCATATGGTTCTAGGGATCATAGCTTGTCTTATTTGACGATTTCAGAAACTAGAGTTTCACTCAGTAAGATACAATCCAAATTTTGCACTAAGGGTCAACTCTAGAAATACCTTTACCATGAGATTTTGGGTAGGGTTCCTATGTCAAATTTGCTAAAAAAAACTTTCAGGATCTCATGAAACTTAGTTCTATTGCTTGATTCAAATTCTATGCCGCAGGGATGGATTCACCATGTGTCCCTAAAATCCTCTAGGAGGCAAGTTGCAACTAGCTATAGAATGATGACTATGGCTCGAATGGATGAAATCGTCAACTCTATTGGAGTCATGAAATCATAATAATTCTATGGGTTCCTCCTATTGTGGTTCCATGGTCCTCACCTCATCTTGTTCGACGAGTTTAGAAACTAGGTTTTTTCTCAGTAAGAGACAATTCAATTTTGCACTAAGAAGTAGTCCTTGGAAAACACTTGACCATGAGGCTATGGGTAAATTTCCCATGTGATCCCTACCCAAACACACTTGTAGGATATCATGGAACTCACTTTTGTTGGCCCGTTCAAATTCCATGTCCCAGATAAGGATTCACCATGTGTCCCTAAAAGCCTCTAGGAAGCAAGTTGCATCTGGCCATGAAATGATGGTCGTGGATTGAATCGACGAAGCATTGAATCTGTTGGAATTGTGAAATCATATTAATTCTAGGGTGCGTGCTTTTTTGTGGTTACAGAGACCATAGCTCATATTGTTTGACGAATTCATAAACTAGGGTTTCACTCAATAAGAGATAATGCATTTTTTGCACTAAGCGGTCAAATTTGGAAATACCTAGACCAAGAGCTTGTGGGTAGTGTTCCCATGTCAACCCTACCAAAACACACTTCCAGGAGCTTATAGAACTTAGTTTTTCTTCCTATTTAGAATTCTATGCGTGGGGTAGGGATTCACCATCTGTCCCTAAAAGCCTATAGGAGGTGGCTTTTAACTACCCATAAAGTGATTACTGTAGATTGAATCGATGAGTTTTCAACTCCATTGGAATTGTGACATTGGAATAGTGATATGGTTTCCTCTCTTTTGTGGGTCCATGGCTTGAAGCTCGTTTGGTTTGACGATTTCAAAAAGTAAGGTTTTTCCCATTAGGAGACAATGGAATTTTACACTAAGAGGTCAACTTTGGAAAACACTTAATCATGAGGACATGGGTAGCGTGTCCACATTGGACCTACCCAAACACACTTGTAGGATCTTAAAAAACTCAGTCCTGGTTAAAATGTTAAAAAAACAAAAATGTTATAATGGCACTTACACTAACAACATCTGATTCAAAGTTGTTCCTTTACAACTTCAACCTTCTTAGAACATAGGCGTAGAACACTAACACTATCAGGAAGATGGAACCCATAAAATAATTAGAGTTGTGCAATGCATGGTCTATCTTTGGTCCATTGAAGGATGATATTCCAATCTTAAAATCAATGGGAGGGACTTCATTAAATCTTATCTTACACCCATTGTTCAAAATGAAAGGGTTGATGGCTAGTAAGAAAATGCTCTTAAATCCAATACATAAAGTTAACACAATATTTTTTTATTCAAAATAGGGGGGAATGCCCAAATTCCATAAAATTGCATTTATATCTAATTTGGATTAAAACTAGAAGTCTATATTTCAATAGAAATAGGGTGACCGAATTTTTTTTAATACCTTTCCTCCAATATAAACACCTTCACTGCTACTATTTTTTATGGATCGTCTCACGTTAAATATAGAATAAATGTTATATGTATGAAATCCCTTCTCATTGCTAAAAAAACAAGGTTGGAGTGGCACCTACATCAACAAAATCTTAAGGAGAAATTATGAACTCTAATGAAGGTTCAAAATTTGGTATATAGTCATTATCCTCAACATTTTTCAACCAAAACAAATTACTACTCTTACCATGAAAACAAAGAAAACATATAAGATTAAAAATGACAAAGTGAATGGCTAATGCCAAAAGGAACATTAGAAGATTATCATTGCAAGATGTTGTATGGGCCATGAACAAGTTCGGTTTCGACAATTACATGGATCCATTGATTCTTTGCCTTAGGAGATATAGAGATATTGATGGTGAGCATAGGGGTTCAATCAAAGAAGACAACCATATAAAGAAGGATGCAAGTTACCATACTTTATCTATTGTCTTTTAGATGAGTCATCAAGGACAATATAGTACAACTGAGCTCTATTGAATGCATCATGGAATTTATATTCATGCCATTATGGTTATGTTGGCCATATTTTCTATCTTCTTGAGGCCAACAAGGAGAGATAACCCACACAAGGCACTTAATGCAACCTCTGGTGTGTTTAAAATAACTAACTCTCGGAGGGTATAGGTCCTTCTACCTTTGTGGTTTTCTCTCAATAAGAAAGTCTCACAATCAGATTTTAATAATTTCCTAAATAATAAACTACTCTAGAATGAAATGTAAAGTTAACTATGATGCAAATTCCAATAGATGAAACAAACAGTTTAGTAGTTGCTAAACTAAAATCAGTTTAATAGCTGCTAAAAACCATTAGGTTTCCACTATGAAATAAAACTATAATTCTTATTTGAAAACCAATTCTATCTAATCTATTTTTTAAACTTTCCCCCATAGGAACATGATTAATATAAGTATGATGCATGTGAAATATGATTTAATTACAATTTACTTTAAAGAAATTAAAATATAATATAATTCTTTAAGCACATAAACATTTCAAAAAACCAAATAATTAACAAAATAACTATTGATCTATTTCAAATTGCTCATTACATCAAACACAATAAACCTTGAAGTAGATAAATGAAAGTAGAAGTTTTATTTAAATTTTATTCAAGTGAATAAAATTTAAATAAAACTTCTACTTTCATTTATGTACTTCAAGGTTTATTGTGTTTGATGTAATGAGCAATTTGAAATAGATCAATAGTTTATTTTAGACAAATAAACATAAACCTTGAAGTACATAAATGAAAGTAGAAGTTTTATTTAAATTTTATTCAAGTGAATAAGTAAGGAAGAACAATAAAATGTAGTCTTATTGAAACAATACTAACAACAATCTCTGGTTACAAATCTCTCTGAATGAAAATTACAGATCTCTTTAGATATCCAGAAACCACTTATGGCAGAATCTCCCTCTCCTTACTTTCATATTCAAATGAAACTGAAGAATTTAGAGAAGGAAAATCTTTTAAACCCTGTGGAGAGCTTCTTCCTACAGAAACAAACAATAGAGACTTTCTAGGAAAATCATTCCCTGCATTTTCTACAGAGTCTCCCCCCTCCTTCAGTAGTCGAATCTCCATCCTTTATATAGGCGATCAGGAAGAATAGACATCTCCAAAATTGTGCTTACAGTTGGATGTAACATAAATTTTCTGGAAAAATCCGGTTCAGATGGGCCCGCAAATCTCCCAGATCCTTCATCTTTTGAGGAAACAACTCACGATTGAGCTAAAGCGACCCATTTGTGAAGTGGGTTTTCAACCAAATGTTGAGATTGGCTGTCGTTTTCTCGGAATCACCTCTCTCCACTGGTGCGTGATCCATCTTTTGTTATCTTCTGTTCATTTCATCCTTCAAACCTGGAACTAGCCCTTACGCATACCTGCACATCAAATATAAACCACTTAACCATAAAAAAAGTGCGAAAGATTATTTATTGACAAAAGATAACGAAGATTCATAAATAATACAACAAATGAATATGAGATTTTTTAATAGTATAATAACATGCAAGTAAGAGAATCTTCCCTTCATTTCATCTTCTCTAAACCCACGAAACATTTGCGATATCTTCCGTCGAGTTGAGCCCTTCCTCTGTGCTTATTATCATCAACATATGATTTTTTTAAATCTAATGGAGAACGAAGTATATATTCTTGATTACAATTCTTTGAGCTTTGGATTTGCAATCCTATGAAACTATATTTTTTTGTTCAGCAGTTTCTCGCATCTAAAACTCATGAAAATGTATCATAATAAACCGAAATAATAATCCTCCCCCATCATAGACTCTTAGTCCAGAGATCTTCTCCTATTTATTCTCAACAACCTGACAACTGAACTGATCTGGAACCCTTTATTATTCTATGAATTGTGATCTGATCTTGTTACCAAGATGGTACCAAACAATGTGGAAAAAAATACTTAGTGATCTAGTACCGGTGGCATGGCAATGTCCCTTTTGTAATGGTCTCTTCCATAACAGCATGTCATTTATTTCTATGATCAGCTGGCATATTTCTTCTTTCTAATAGCTCATTTACATTCACGTCCTCAAAGGATGCGATGTATTGGTAAGTATATTTCTTCACGTAAAATACGTTTTGATATTGGTGAGCTCTTTTCATGGCCCAATAATCTCTCAAAAATTGATAATCCTGCAAAATCTAATAACAACCATCAAAAGCAATGAATAACTAAATCCGTGAGAATCCTTGTATTATACATAAATTGAAAAGCACTTAACCTTCCATAAGATACTATCCAATCTACCTTTTCGAATCCCATCATATAATATTACACGTAAATGACACATGTATTTGATATATAAATATTTAAAATTTATGAACAACTCAAAATTACATGAGTCTTTGAATAATGTGTCTTAAGATGTGATGAATAAGAGAAAAGGTTATAGAATGAGTTTTCTCACTTGTATATTTTGCTTCAAATGGGAAAATATTAATTCAGTATCAAACTTTGATATGTAAAACCAATTTATGCCGTTACTAAGAAGTTTAAAATAACTAATTAAAAGTCAATCCAAACTTCAATATTCCATTCCACGTTGTTGATTTTTTGACATGTCAAAATCCATTAATCATAATAAAACTGAATCATTAATAATATAAAGTCTTTTCTTCAATTCTATTTTAATAGTCAATCATTTTTAAAACGTTTTTAAAAGCATCAAATATTAGCTCGAAAATTAACATGAAATGTATCTTGATACTTGATATTATTAAGTAAAAAGTTTAAATGATCAATTTAATAGTCAATCATTTTTAAAACATTTTTAAAAGCATCAAATATTAGCTCGAAAATTAACATGAAATGTATCTTAGTATTTTATATTATTAAGTAGAAAGTTTAAATGATCAATTAAGAAAAGAGACTCAATTACATTTAAAAGAATATTGAATAATTTAATAATAAACAAAATATTGATAAAAACTTCAAATGTGCATTCAAATGTTATCATGAAAAGCTAACCACTAAATCATTTCAAGTCTTTAACCAACTCTTTGGAGACCAATCATATGTTCAAAAAGAGAATACTTAGTAAAAATGACAAATAATTTGGTTACTAATATTTCCTTAGTTAATAAGAGTTGAAACAATATCATTGATTAGGGAATAAAATAATTATAATCCAACTTAAGTATCAACTATGAAGAACTTAAAACCCAAAAATTTAAGAAAGCATGGGACCGCTCAATCATCTTTTATGAAGCATTGAAGTAAATGAGAAACGTCCAAACTGGGAATACAATAAAGGATACAATCCAACTACCAACTGAATCAAGCAAGACAAGTAGAAGCAAATTAAGAGCATTAAGAGCATTAAGGATACAAGTACAAAATTTACATGGGGCCCCTTGCAGTGACAATATTATGAGCATTAAGAGTTGGATCCTTTTGGTGTTTATGTTTAAGTTATTGTAACGACCTCATGAGGAATTGATGCAAATGTTTGTGCCATGGATAGATTTATGTGATTATATAAGGTATTGGTGATGATGCAAGTAAGTGTTCTTGGTTATATTTATGAAAGCTTGCAAGCATTGTTCGGTGCATGTTGTTTTTTTTTTATCTTGAGGTATTTTCCATTCTCCTTCATTTATTTTAACCCTAAAAGCCATAGCTCTCATGGAGGATCCTTGCTTGATTATGGTGTCTATTGGTGAAGATGCAAGTGTTCTTGGTAACCTCTCGATCACAACCTTTGTTGATTGCTTCCATTTTTTGTTGACTGGGATACGTTTCTTTCCATATTAGGATGGGATTCATCTTTTGTGATAAACTCATATAAATGCGGAAGTGAATTAAGATGGATTCATTATATTAATATCCATGATAATTACATTCACCATAAGAAAATAAAAATTCATAGTATATAATATGAAATCCACATCACAAAGGAAACAATCCATAAAGATATTGTCATATACACAAGTACAAAGTCATGTATTTATATTAAAAATTGGTCCAACTATAAACTATTATATACAAAATGGTATCTCATGCCCAACATACATAATGGAAGATCATGCCCAAACATGAAATAATGGCAGCTTATTCCCTATACAAAAAATGGCATCCCATGTCAAAAATGCCAAAAATGCCACATCGTGGAAAATGTACATAGTGGGTCTCTCAATCACTCTTGTCACCCTCGACTCTATCAGTGCATCTCCAAAATCAATATTCCTCCTCTTCGAACATTACAAAATTACACATTGGATTATAATTCATATTGAAATCTTGGTCCCAAAGTGCAAAATGATTGTACATCCATATCACACAAGATATAAAAAAGACCACCCATGGCTAGAGTCCAAATATACATAACGGGGAATTTCATTTATCCCCGCTCTCCCTGCTAGTGCTAGTTTCCTTTAAAAACTTGAGCTTCCTCTTCTTTGAGTTTGATGTAGCTTCCCAACTACTCAGTCGAGGATTTCTCCTCATCTTTGGAGTATGCACATGATACACTGAATATAATTTATTTAATATTTATACATTTTAAAACAAAATAGCTTTTAATTATTTTAATTGCAATTGAATACAACAAAAAATTACTAAGCATGCATAGGTGTCCGCCATTGGTGGTGTGAGAAAACATGAGAAATCAGTTGACCCTCAAGTTGTGAGGCCAAGGTACTTGACTCTTTGACATTCTATGGAAGGGATTTCTCAACAATGGGATGTAAACACGTTACAATCATACATATGAGACTCACATATATAAATATTTGAAATATTTTATACATACCCACAATGGCCTTTTGTTTAAGAGAGGGTGGTGTTGGAATAATGTAGAAATAGGATTTTAGATATTGTGAATCTTCTAGATTTGATGAGTTGTTTAATATCCAAGTTTATAGGATCTAGATCTAGGTTTGTTTGAGATAGCATAAGCTATTTAATGTAATCATCTCTTCATTAATAATTGAATTGGTTTTATACCATTCCTGTGTGTGTGCAAGCCTTTGGCTCTGCACTTCCTCCTCTCCAATTCTTAATTTGGTATCAGAGCCCATAGTGGCCTGTTGGTGTGAGATCCCATAGTGGCCTGTTGGTGTGAAGAGCCCAAAGTGGCATGTTGTGAGAGTCTGAGTTGCCTGAGTAGCCTGGTGAATGAGAGCCTGATTGGCATGCTGTGAGAGCCCTGTTAGTGGCCTGCTGAGCCTCATTGGCTGTGAGAAGTGCCCTTCGTGGCCTGTTGTTGTGAATGCCCATTGTGGCTGGCTATGATTGTTTGGAGATCCATGGATGCTGAGAAGCCCATTGAGGCGTGCTGTGAGGAGATCGCTAAAGGAGCCTCTCTGTGTGAAATCGCTGCGTGGGAAAGATAGTTGAAGGAATATGACTGAAAAGAGATCGTTGGATTGACTCTGCCCACCTGGAGACTCATTAGATCGCTGCTCAATTTGATGAGACTGCTGACAAAGCTGAAGGCTGAACGCTGAGATCTAAAGAACGCTGCAAATTTTGTTGAAAACTGTGTATGGTTACGGATGTGTATGGTTTGTGTGAATCATTGACAAGGAATTACCCTTTGTGAACAATTGTTGGAGATCGCCGCTGTCACCATTAGATCGATGTCTATCTGTTGAAAAGGAAATAAGCTAGATCGCTATGAGGTTATAGCAGAGAGATCCGATCCTCTTCATATTAGAGTCTGCCATTTGGAGTACATCATAATTGATCGTTGCTCTATTTCTGCGTGTAAAAGGAGCCCATGTTCACTATTTGAAGTCGCCGCTATTAAGGAGCCCGCATTTTCGCTGCTATTGCCCCGTGAAAAAGCAGCCTGTGTAGAGCCGTGCGAAAGGAGGCCGTGAGTGCTATTGTTCAAACGTCCACTGATCTGTGTGATGTTGTTGAGATCATTGCTAATACCTGAGTCCATCGTCCACGGATGTGTATTGAAGAGCGGCTACAGAGGTGAGATCGCGGAGGAGCCGCCAAAGAGAAAGTCACTGCTCCCAGGAAGGAAAATCACCAGTACCGTGAGCCGCCAGTTTGCTAGAGCACGGCACTACCGCGTGTCTCGACACTACAGGGGCGTAGTACTCCTTGGGTGCGATAACAACACAGTACCGCGAGTGTGCTAGCCATCAGGGTGCGTCACTGCGTGTTGCCTGCATAAAATCTGCCCGTGTGAAGAAGAAGAGTCGTCGTTGTAAAAGTGAAGCCATGAGCAAAGCTATCCACCGTGAAAGAATATATGGTTGCCCAAATCACTGGAGAACTGTTGTAGGAGTTGGTTGCCAACACACTGAAGGAGATTGTTGGAGAATGCTGGCAATTGTGCTGAAGGTAATTCTTCTATCATATATGGACAACTTCATGAAGATTGTTGGTGAAACTCACTATGATGCAAAAATTCTAACTGAGCTTGAACTGATTGCAATCAAGATTGAAATGAAATTGATTCTTATAATGATGAATGGTGAAGAAGGTCAATTATCTGTAGAATATAACAGTGATATTGAAAATGAAGAATTTTATGAATTTTACGAAGAATTGGAAGCAATATTGAATGTTGCGGAAGAAGCTAAAGAGATTAAATTTGACATTGACACCCATGTTGATGCTATAAGTGACATCAACATTGATATTTCCATGAGAAATATTGAATTTGATCCACCAGGTAGGACCAGATATGAGCTAATGGTGCAGTACTTCATTGAACATGGCATAGATGATTGTGGTCAAGCATGGAAGCCAACTTTAAACATAACCTTTGAAGAATTTTTAGAAATTGATAGAAAATGCAGGACAATAGAGTTGCAATCAAGCTCCAGAATGAAGAAGAACATAATGAATATTGAAGTGGAAAATATAACAAGGCCTGAAGATTTCAAGATCCGGAGGAAGAAACGTAAGAAGAAAAAGAAGTACGATTTGACGGCAACTAAGGTCAAAATGAAGAAGAAGGAGGACTGTAGAGTTCAAGGCTTGAAACTCTAGATCGTTAATTTGCTTTGCTGATTTGTAAGCCTAGCTGAGACTGAGACCAGCAGACATGTTATGTCTTGTTCTTATAGAAAATCTATTTCTCCATTAAGGGAGGATGTTGGAATAATGTAGAAATAGGATTTTAGATATTGTGAATCTTTTAGATTTGATGAGTTGTTTAAGATCCAAGTTTATAGGATCTAGATCTAGGTTTGTTTGAGATAGCATAAGCTATTTAATGTAATCATCTCTTCATTAATAATTGAATTGGTTTTATACCATTCCTATGTGTGTGCGAGCCTTTGGCTCTGCACTTCCTCCTCTCCAATTCTTAATTGGAGGTACATGTACCTGGGAGGTTGTGGGAAACTAAATGCCTATGTCTCCACTCATGCCTATGTCTCCACTCATTGGATCTTTGGGGCCACCATGAGCCTATCCAATATCGCACGAAAAACACACCACAACCAAACAACATTCAATCAAACAACATCGTTACTTAAATATAAAAAATCATATAATGATGCATTAAAAGACATAAAAAATTCCCTCGATATCCTATTGCGGTTCTGTACTCACTAGAGGCGTAGCTATCATATCAAATTGTTCATGATGTTGTATACAAAACATTATATCAAAAATTAGATTTTTTTTCATCTCATAATTTAAATATAGAGTAAATCATGATTTAAACTAAAAAAAATAATGTAATAATCTGCAATACTGAATGAGTAAAGTCATATGCAAGATCAACAACTACATCTGCATTTAATGATTGAGTGTGTCTAGTGTGTGATGGCACCGTTCCTATGGATACCAACTAAACACATGAACATCAAATGTGAAAAAAATAATAAAAATATTTTACATCAAATCAAGTTCTATAATTGATATAAAATTAACTATGTGAACATGGAATCTGGATGGAATTACATAGTTGTAGTATCTAGAACTAGGATAATCAAATGAAGACCCATAGCATAAGCTACCACATGATGTATGGGACCAAATGAGACTCTATATCCCTACACCATACAATATCATATGAGTCCCCTCTAACATATCCGCTACTTGATAGCTCTTCCCTAGATGTATCAGTGACTAGATGGCTCTTGACATATGTGGCATGCCGAAAAAGTGTCTGTGATAACTACAATAATGCCCCTTGGTTCTCATCAAATATATGTTAGGTTTAGTAGGAAATAAACATGGGAAGTTTCAAGGGCGAGGATGAGGACACACACGGCGGGGACCATCCCTGTCATGCTCTCTGTCTTGAGGCATCCCATGCCATATGGCCTAAAACTCTATAATATCAATGTAGTTTACGTGTTTACCTAGTATAAGCTCGACATTCAAATTCCTAAGTAGCACAGTGACATATCTTTGTTTCCATGCAAGTCTTCATCGAAGACCATATACTGTTAATCCATCCATTATTCTTTAATGCTCAACTCTATGCACTAGTTGATGGATACATGACATCTACTCGTTGGTGGAGCCATGCCATTGGAAGGGTCCATGAACAAGGAATACATTTTAATTCCCAACTTCTTAACATCTTGGTAGCTTAGGCAATTTGCATAAAATTCTCTTCTTACTTCCCTATAAGAGGTAATATTATACAATGCCCCTTAAGCATTCGCAATAATGGAAATAATCGTATCAATTGTCTACCCAAGGGAGTGATGCAATTGGTCGCCCTCTTTAAAAACATCAAGTAGGCATCTCAAGGATTCCAATGCCCCTACTATATCTACATTTCAATTTATCTCAGGTTCTTTTCTTTGAGGATTTAATTGTTCCTCGTGTTCAGGGATAATTTTAGGGACCCATACTTATTTAAAAGTGTATAAACCTTGACGAATCTTACCAATTCTTAAAATGTTAACTATAAAATATTTTGCGATATTTTTCTAAAATTATTTCAACTTCTAAGGATTTTATATAGTTTATATATAATAATTTGGTGATTTTTAGAGTGAAAAAAGTTTACCCCATCAAAATTGGGCGAAACGGGGCTTCAAAAAATGCAAATTGGCGAATCGTTTTTTGGAAAAAAAACATGGAAAAATAGCCCATGGGCTAAATTTCGCCCCTAAAATTATCGTTGCTCGTGTCCTTCAGGGTTTACTTCTTCCCCATGTCTTGGATCAATTAATTCCTTGTTTTTGTTTTCGGAATCAATGGGTTGCATGTTTGGGTTTTGGGACTCCATGCTTAGGTTTTGGGGTTTCATGTTTGTATTTTAAGGTTCCAAAATCAATTCATTGTTTAAAAAATAATAAATTTGAATTATTGTTATCAAAATTATATGCAATTTATATAGTTAGAATGTAAAGACATGATGAGTTCAAATTATATACAACATTATATAAATTTATGAAAAAATTAAAACAAATTAATCAAATTTAAAATGTGCATATCTTCACATGTTGAGAACCGTATGCTTGATCCTTGATAGAGTAATCGACTAGTTGATGGGATCTAGAACGTGAGTGCATTATTTCACACTCTTGTTATATCGCACTCCCAAAATGCAAACATGTTTTGTGACAAATGGTCGGTGCTTCTCTATCGACCATTTTTATAGAACAATAAAATGCATGAGCATTAAAATGCATATGTGTTTTCTAACGTATATGCATTCCATAACACATATGAGTTTTAATGCATGTGTGTGTTATAACGCATATGGTTTTTTTTAATGCATATGCGTTTTATAACACATATGTGTTTTATAATACATATGCATTTTAACGCATATGTATTTTAATACATATGCATGTTATAACATATATGTGTTAAAACACATAGGCTTTTTGTTCCCATTGGCTTTGGTTTCATGGTCAGGAATCCCTGAGCCTGGTAAACATAACACACTTGCGTTATTTGATTCTACAATACACCCACATTTCAAAAAACTGCAATGGCCGTAAAAAGTGAAACCAATTTTGTGTATCCTTCTCAACGAAGATGAATGATGCAATGAAACATAATTGAAAATCATCACAATCTAGCATAACCCTCAATGAAGAAAGTTCCAATGCAACATAATCATTTAGGACTTTAGCAATTTGGCATAAGCAAAACATGGTTAATGTGGCAATGTGACATAACCATATTATCAACCTCTTTATGTTGCAATGCAACATAATATTTGAGTGTTTATGTTATGTCACATTATGACATAATATTGTGGTCATCTATAATGCTACACTTTTATATTTGACCAAATTCAACCATCTTCAAGCACAATGAACATAATCAACCATGGTCAACGTTATTCAACTTTGTCCTACAATAGTTATTATAGTCAACAATAATTAAATATGCTTAATCGTAGCCAACCATAGTCATTCATCATTAATAAAAGTATACCATAATCAAGCATGGTTAATCAAAGTAATCCATATTCAACCATGGTCTGAAGCGAAATTCAACCATAATCTCACATGGTCAAACATAGTCGATGGTATTTAACCATAGTTAAGCATGGTCAACCATAGTTAAGCATAGACAAACATATTCAAACATAGTCAACCTTAGTGAAACATGTTATATCATAGTTGACCATTAGTAAATAATGTAATCCAAATTCAACCATAGTTAACATTGTTTAATCATGATCAAACATTGTCCACCATGGTCAAAGTAGTCAACCAAATTAAACTATGGTAATCCATTATCAACAATGCTCAAACATGGTGAACCACCGTCAAGCATGCTCAATTCATACTTAACCATGGCCCTCCATAATCAACATTAATCATGCATGTGCTACATTCAACCATGGTCATGCTCAACCATATTATTAACAATGATCAAGGATGGCCAAACATGGGCAATTATGATAAATTAAAGTCAACCATAATCATAAATGGTCAATCATACTCAACCATTGCATATCTTGTCAATAGTGGGCTTAACGATTAAGAACATGTGTTTTCTCTTAAAAGTTCATAGATTCAAATCCAGAGGAGATTAGGATATATACATCTCTATAGACTTTAGTAATCAAATTGCTATGCAGAAAGGAAATCTTATCACATAAACAAAAGTATCCTATACACCAAGCTAATATCTACGTAAGAGATAAAATAGTAATAAAATTACTATTTTAATTATTAACCATATAAATATAATTATATTTATATTAATATATTTTTTATTGATAATAATTTTATTTAGATCGAAATATTATCAACTAACACAACTGTTTTATTTCTCCAAATAAAACCATGAAACAACGATATTCATTTTCCACTGTTAATCATACTTTAATATACGAAACAACAATATATATTTCATATTTTCCATTGTTATTCAATTATATGTTTTTTTTTTATTGTTAACACTTAATTGATAGTATAGTGAAATAAGTTGATGGTAATCTTTTTTACACTTAATGAATCCCAATCTCAAAGCTTAAAAACTGGTTTATATTTACTTTTAATAAGAATTAAACTTTTCAAGTAAATTTTTGGTTAACATATTTATGTTTTCAAACATTTTTATAAGGAAATTCCAATAACTATTAACAAGTTTATTAATAATTAACAAATAGCATATAAATAATATAAGTAATTGACAACCATAGTTAATATAACTAAAAATATATATTTAATTTCAATAAAATAGTTAATTTCAATTCGACTATTAAATTTAACAAATATCCAATTTGAAAAACCTGTTTGAATTTGGGGCGACCACTATAAAATCAATCTAGACATTAAGATCAACCTCCATCCATAATCAAAAGTAGAGAGAATAACACTCATAGGTGTTAAATTCTAACATTGTCAGTGTAAAAATACCAAAATAAAAAACAAATTTCATTTATGGTGCTTTTTCCAAAAAAAACATTGTCAAAAAGTTGTAAGTTGTATGTGTGCAAGGTTGAAGCACAAAAAACCCTCTTCACAAACAATTTGATTATTTGATGTATAAGCACCCAGAGGAATCCAATTTCTTGAGGTGTAAATTTACACCTCAAGAAATTTGATCCTCTCACTACTTGATAGATGAAGGTTTAGATAGATTTATGCTGGTTTTAATTTTTTTTATTTTATAAGTTGACATTTTTTAAATTTTTGGTAACATAAAGTTACAAAAATTATGAATGCATATATGCAATCCAAAACTTGGGTAGACATGCAAGATTCAGCCACATAACTTGTGGCCAATAAACACAGATAGGTCACAAGTTAAGTGTCATGAATAAGTTATATGTTACTTGTTCTCCATGCTTTGTTGTAATCACTACCTATTACCTCTTTTAGTTAAATGGGTTGTTTGTCACTACTTGTTATCCATACATTAGTTAATAGTTATCCATGCATCAACTACCAATTATTTTTTATATTTTTTTTTATGATTGTTTATTTGGAATTTTGAACTATAACTATACGCCTATTAGATGATAGTCCACCATAAATTCCAATAGATGTAAATATTTCAGAGTACTCTATTTATTTTAAGTTTTTGAATTTACGATATTTGGTCCAAATCCAGTAATATTTTTTTGGTTAAATCTAAATTTGGAAACATTTAAATTGTATTTTTTGAATATATAAATAAATCAACATACTCAAATACCTCTATAACATGTAATTTCTACAAATAATATATGTAAATATAAAAAATTTTAAAAATTTCCAACGGAAATCAAAATAAAACAAACTTCTAAAAAAAACTAGAATATTTACACTACTTTAATTTGTTTGTCCGGTCCACCACTAATTTATTCTGCGATGTGCGTCTCTTTATGTTTTTCATATATGTGGCACGCGTCCGGACAGAATAGGCAACCATTATCGTCATTGGCGCAGCAACACGTTCCAGAATTTGTGGTTGTATCGAACTATCCACCTCAAACGATGTGTAATATAAATTTGACCATTTTTGTTCATTGATGGGTAAGCAATGAAGTAACCCATTTAACTTGTATGTTTGTTAGTTGAATCAAATTAACTCAAATTCCTGAGAATGTAAATTGTGTACTCTGGCGGAAGCACAATTAACACCAAATTCCTCAAATCTCCCTTTCGATGACCTGATTGCACAACAAATAAAAGATGGCCACTTGTGTGTAATATTATCTGTGATACGGTTGAAATATAAACAACGGCGCAAAGTCGATTAGTCAAAGCCTAACACGGGAGTTAAATGAGCCTAGGGTTAACTTGTTTATTTTTCTGGAATGATTAGCCAAATCCTTCATAAGAAATCGGCTGAGTGTGAAGGGAAGAGTCTAACGCTTCGACGATTTCGCCAGAAGCGTTAGACTTACTCCTAACGGCCGTTACTGTCTCCGCACGCTGTCACGTCGTCGGGGTCAGGCCTTCCCTTCCCGAGTGGCCATCATGCATGCATGTGCATGCCATAGCCTCCAAAAGGTGTCATCCGCGAACCGCCAGTCTGCAGCTTGTTACCCAAATTTGAATTTTGAAATCCAGCGCAGTTCCCTCCGTGCTTATTTCAAATTTTTGATTTAGCTCCCAAATTCGCCGCTCTCATTCAAGTTCCCTGTTACCTTATTTGATGCCAATTCGGGTCGAACCGCATGAAGCTGGGCCATCATTATCAAATATCTTCTCACGCTCAACAAATCTCACTGTAAATGCCGAGTAGTGACTAGTTAAATCCAAAGGGACTTCCCATCGAAAAATAGGATCGATGTCTACCGACCAGTGCTTGCAAGAAGGAACCGTAGCCTCCCATCAGCAAACCCTGAAGGCACTTCTCCCATGAAGCCACGAACTGGACACGCCCATTTTCTTAATAGAAGCCGCAGATTACATCAGGTGATGCATGCACTTGCGATTCGCGAATGAGTACTCAAATTCAACCGTCGATTCTGCTTGCCAGGTTAGGCAATTCGCGAGGTCAAATGATGCGGAGGGAACAAAGGAGACTGTTACCCCATGTGGAGAGGTTGGCGCTTCTAAAGGTATCTTTTAGATCAGAGAACTCGGTTTTCTATTATTTGTTGTCATGAGAGATCTATTGTATTGTAATGTCCAATTTTTATTATCCTCTTTAAACATCTAACAATGTATCTTTTGTCAAGTTTCAGCAAGCTGAGAAACTGTCAATATTCCTATATCGCTTTGATGTCTTCGCTTCTATATATATGCAAGCCCCTGTGAAGATTAATTTTTTAAAATCTGTATCTGCGAGTGATCATTGCGTGAGCTATTGTATCAGATTGATTTTCATAAAGTTATGAATCTCCATATATGTGTATCAAACTTTGCAGTACAGGTCAAAGTTCCATGGCGACTATTGTTTCCATGATGAATGCCATCAATTTCCAATAGATATTGTTTACCTGGTTTTTCTCACCTCTAATGAAGTTCCAATTTACAGATTACACAAGTGCTCCTGGTTTCCATACAGCTGGGCTTTATTTCATCATTCAATAAGGGATGTTTGAGTAAAAATTTACTTTGTAGAATGTTCACGAATCATGATAATGGAATTTTATATACCAAGGATAATGTTCATGAATCATGATAATGTAATTGTTTAATATTATTGTTCACATGGGTTGTAATTGTGAAATCTGATCAGTATAGTTGCCATTATTATCAGTTTTTTTTTAAAACTTGTTAATCACAATTTAAGAGGTGGCGGAATTATACAATGCATTTGAAGGATTATAATTCAGAATCCTTCCGTTGAATTTGGATTGGTTATTGATAGGCATCATTTTGAAAACCTTGGGAATCTGACACGATTATAGAATTGTAAAAATAAAATTACGTTTAACAATCAGAAGTGATTAGAAATTTCCAGTCTCAAACCGTTGCTATTAAGTTGTTGATGTTTAGACATTTGTGTGAATGCTAAGTCGAGTTTCATATGGTGAATCATGCGCTTTAAGATTCAATTTTAAGGGAAAGCGCCTCGTCATGGAAAAGGGATATTATTCTTTGATTTTATTGTAAAGTATAAAAATAAGGTTTTATTGCACGAGTACATGTTTGTTTGCTTTTATTATTCTTTGATTTTATTGTAAAGTATAAGAATAAAAATAAGGTTTTATTGCACAAGTACATGTTTGTTTGTTTGTTTGTTTGTTTTTATTATTTTTTATAAAGTATAAGAATAAGGTTTTATTGTACGGTATAAAAAAATGTTGAGTACATGTTTGAAATATAAGTTTTTTTTGTTGGGATTACATGTAAATGTATTATGGTTAAAATGTGTATAACCGAAGGTTAAAATTGGTATGATGATGTAGTAAGTTATGTATCAAGTTTAAGTTTTGGTTTTGGTATAGTTAAAGACGGTTTCGCTTTTAAAAAACATTATATTTAAACTATGTTATGTATTCAAGTTTAAATTTTGATATAATTAAAGACACTTTAAAAAAACATTATATTTAAACTGTAAAAAGTTTGGAACCAATTATTTTGACTGCTTTACATTTATTATAAGGTAATTAACATTCTATGTGAATGTAAAAATCAATTTTTAATATGGACTTAAAACAAATAAATATTATTTAAATTGAACTTATTATCTATTTAAAAAAATAAAATTATATCTCTAAATAAAAATATTAATAATTATTTGGAATATAAAATAAAATATATATTTACAAGTTTAGTTTTAAATATAATTAATGCTAAAAATATTAAAATATTTTATAGTATTTATATCCAAATATAATTAACACTAAAAATATTAAAATATTTTATAATATTTATACCCAACTAGATTGTTAGTATAAGTATGGTTAATTTGTATGTATGTGTGTTATGACATTTGTACAACTCATCACTATAAAATTACAAATTATTCAATTTTAAATTCTTTTCTAGTAATAACTCTCAAATTAGAGTTACTCATTCTTTTAGTTAAAAAACAAATCTTATTAAATTAATTGTAGTAATATTTAATTCATGAAATTATTAATAAATCGTTAAAATATTAAAAAATATTTATGTAACAAATCGTATTAAATTAATTGTAATAATATTGAACTCATTAAATTATTAATAATTCATTAAAATATTGTTTTTGAAATACCAGCATAGATCCATCTCAAACTCGGATCTATCAAGCACCGAGACGGATCCAATTTCTTGAAATGTAATTTTTTTTGTTCTATCTTAAAAATTTTATACACTAAGAAAAAAATTACCCCTCAAGAAATTGGATCCCTCTTTTAATTTTTTAATTATTATGAGCGAACATGAAATTTTTAATTACTTTTGAGTTTTTATAAGTTATGAGCCGACATGGAAACGTAACGTGACAAACGTGACAAATGTGACAAATGTGACAAACGTTACAACATCTCCCCCATATTGAGTTGTAACGTAACGTGACAAACGTGACAAATGTGACAAATGTGATAACCGTTACAACATCTCCCCCATATTGACTTGTAACGTAACGTGACAAACGTATATATGGCATGTGGCATGGGCATGGGACTGGGACCATGGGTTAAGCAAGATGTGAGGTCACGTGCAATTTATATGCGCATAGATGATGGGTTCACGGTCTCAGATTAACAGTAGCCTGGCAGAGTCTCAGATAAACCATAGCTCGCCATCCATACATGCGCATCTCTACTGAACGGAGAACAGGTTCTGGACGTGAACGGCGGAACAACAAAGAGTTGCCGGCCGGAAGTGGGGTTCCAGTGCAGAGTGTACTGTGCATGCCACCCTCAAGAAGTAATGACCCCGGCGACATGACAGCGTGCAGACTGATCAAACTCGGAAGGCCTGACCCCGACGACGTGACAGCGTGCGGACCGATCAAACTCGAGAAGGCCTGCAGGAGACAGTAACGGCCGTTAGGAGTAAGTCTAATGCTTCCGACGAAATCCTCGAAGCGTTAGACTCTTCCCTGGATCATATCCCACTCTGACAAAATATTGCCAAAAAAATGTACATTGATAGAAGTATGTGCATTGAATAAAAACCTACCCGGTAATTAGTAAATACACCTTTTCAAACAAATTCATGTTTAATAAGATATAAATGGCATATTAAAGATAAACAAAGGCCCTCACCAAGTTATTCTTTTCCATTGGGTGACAGCTTTTAACCTGTGCCATATGAAGTGGTGGTCCCTTCACTGTTTTCGTTTTCTCTCTTTATGACCTATGACCTGCCCCTTCAATTTTTTCCTCTTTTTCAATAAAAAAAAGGTCAATACTTTATATTAATAAAAAGTATGAAACAAGAAATCATCCAAATAGGTGACCATATCAACCCAGTAACCAGTCCATGACTACATATCCTATAAAGACAGAGAGTCCCAGCAGATCCTAAAACGCCATGCCCGAGAAATCATTCAATTTTTTCCTCTATACTGCTCGCCTGTCCTTATGACCCGTCCCTTCTATTTTCCCTTAGCCGGTCGCCTTGCATCGAAGGAAGAGTCTAACGCTTCGACGATTTCGCCGGAAGCGTTAGACTTACTCCTAACGGTCGTTACTGTCTCCTGCAGGCCTTCCCGGGTTTGATCGATCCGCACGCTGTCACGTCGTCGGGGTCAAGCCTTCCCGAGTTTGATCGGTCTGCACGCTATCATGTCACCAGGGTCATTAATTCTTGTGGGTGGCATGCACAGTACCCCTGCGCTAGAACCCCTGATAGGAACTGTGCCTGACAGGAAATTTGCCCAACATGAATTGTCCCTAACAGGAACTTCGCCTGACAGGAACTTTGCCCAACATGAACTGTGCCTGACAGGAACTGTGCATGAAAGGAACTGTGCCCGATAGGAACTGTGCATGACAGGAACTATGCCCGACAGGAATTGTGCATGACAGTAACTGTGCCCGACAGGAACTGTACATGATAGGAACTTTGCCCAATAGGAACTGTGCCCGACAGGAACTGTGCATGACAGGAACTGTACCTGAAAGGATCTTTTCCCAATAGGAATTGTGCATGACAGGAACTGTGCCCGGCAGGAACTGTGCATGACAGGAACTGTGCTCGGCAGGAACTGTGCATGACAGGAACTGTGCCCGATAGGAACTGTGCATCACAGGAACCGTGCCCGACAGGAACTGTGCATGATAGGAACTTCACCCAATAGGAACTGTGCCCGACAGGAACTGTGCCTGATAGGATCTTTTCCCAATAGGAATTGTGCATGATAGGAACTATGCCCGGCAGGAACTGTGCATGACAGAAACTGTGCCCGGCAGGAACTATGCATGACAGGAACTGTGCGAATTGTGCCCGACAGGAACTGTGCATCACAGGAACTGTGCCCGAGAGGAACTGTGCATGACAGGAACTTTTCCCAACAGGAACTGTGCCTGACAAGAACTGTGCCTAAAAGGATCTTTTCCCAATAGGAATTGTGCATGACAGGAACTTTGCCCAACAGGAACTGTGCATGATAGGAAATGTGCATGACAGGAACTGTGCCCGATAGGAACTGTGCATGACAGGAACTGTGCATGACAGGAACTATGCCCGACAGGAACTGTGCATGACAGGAACTGTGCCTGACAGGAACTATTCATGACAGGAACTTTGCCCAGCAGGAACTGTGCCCGACAGGAACTGTGCCTGATAGGAACTGTGCCTGACAGGAACTGTGCCTGACAGGAACTGTGCATGATAGGAATTGTACCCGATAGGAACTGTGCATCATAGGAACTGTGCCCGACAGGAACTGTGCATGACAGGAACTTTGCCCAACAAGAACTGTGACTGACAAGAATTGTGCATGACAGGAACTGTGCCTGACAGGAACTATGCCCGACAGCTACTGTGTATGACAGGAACTGTGCCCGATAGGAACTATTCATGACATGAACTTTTCCCACCAGGAACTGTACCCGATAGGAACTGTGCCTGACAAGAACTGTGCCTGACAGGAACTGTGCATGACAGGAACTGTGCCCAACAGGAACTGTGCCCAACAGGAACTGTGCATGACAGGAACTTTGCCCAACAGGAACTGTGCCTGACAGGAACTGTGCATGATAGGAACTGTGCCTGACAGGATCTTTTCCCAATAGGAATTGTGCATGACAGGAACTGTGCATGATAGGAACTGTGCATCACAAGAACTGTGCCCGACAAGAACTACATAACAGGAACGTTGCCCAACAGGAACTGTGCCTGACAAGAACTGTGCATGACAGGAACTGTGCCAGACAGGAACTGTGCCTGACAGGAACTGTGCCCAATAGGAACTATGCCTGACAGGAACTGTGCCTGACAGGAACTTTGCCTAACAAGAACTTTTCCCAACAGGAACTGTGCCCGACAGGAACTGTGCCCAACAGGAACTGTGCCCGACAGGAACTGTGCATGACAGGAACTGTGCCTGATAGGAACTGTGCATGACAGGAACTGTGCCCTAAAGGAACTATGCATGACAGGAACTTTGCCCAACAGGAACTGTGCCTGACAGGAACTGAGAACTGTGCCCCACAGGAACTATGCCTGACAGGAACTGTGCCCGACAGGAACTTTGCCAAGCAGGAACTGTGCCCCACAGGAACTGTGCCTGACAGGAATTGTGCATGACAGGAACTTGGAGATACAGAATCCCATTTTGTTGTTGAATATGACCCATTGATGAATAATTCAAATTCAAAGGGGGTGGGAAGGAATTTGATAAATATCTTTATTTTTGAAAATAATTGACTTAGAGGCTCAAAATTGGCTGGTGAAGGCTCTATGAAAATTGATTCTTTTGTAGAGAAGATGGTTCTTGGATCTGGTATATGGGGAGAGAGGGGTTGGCCCTCGATTTCAGGAGAAAATACTTCTTTAAGCTCGATAGTAAAAAATGGGTAATTTGAGTTTGATGTTCTTTAAACTCTCATACCAACATAGAAAGAGGTGCTTAAAAAAACACCCCTTCAGGTTTTCTTGGGGTATTCACTAAAAAATACTAAGTTAGCTTCGAATGATGATTTAAGGATGAAAAATATTTCTGGGAAATCTTATCAGAAGGGATCTATAAATAGGGGATTGAAAAAAAAGTTATTTGCTAGTTAAGAATAGAAGTTTAGAAAAAATGTTGGAGAATAACCTTTCCATGGATCTTTCTGTGGGAAACACATGTGGAGGTCTTACGGCACATAGAGAGTAGAAATCCCTAGCCTAGACCAAAAAATTATCATTCTTCTTTAGGCCAAAATGTTAGCTGAAAATTGTTTGCCGATAAATAGGATGCACACGAATAGTTAGAATATGTCAGAGGCCCCGCAGCAGTAATTAGTCTGCTGCGGGGTGCATATTGCTTGCCGACAAAATTAAGAGTTTGACTGCGCGGAATGAGATGGTCGTACTCATCCGGTTCCCGGTACATTCTCAAATCTAATATCCCCAACTGATGCGTTCGTTCATATTGCCACGTGTGGAGACCGAGGGTGAGCCACCTCCTCTTTGAGGGCAAGCCATATGCACAGTTCCTGTCCGGCACAATTCCTGTCATGCATAGTTTCTATCGGGCAAAGTTCCTGTCATGCACAGTTCCTGTCAGACACAGTTCCTGTCGGGCATAGTTCCTCTCGGGCACAGTTCCTGTCAGGCATAGTTCCTGTTGGGCAAAGTTCCTGTCAGGCACAGTTCCTGTCAGGCACAGTTCTTGTCATGCACAGTTCCTATCGGGCACAGTTCCTGTCATGCACAGTTCCTATCGGGCACAGTTCCTGTCATGCACAGTTTCTGTCGGGCACAGTTCCTGTGATGCACAGTTCCTGTGATGCACAGTTCCTGTCGGGCACAGTTCCTGTCATGCACAGTTCCTGTCGAGCACAGTTCCTGTCAGGCACAGTTCCTGTCAAGCACAGTTCCTGTTGGGCAAAGTTCCTACCATGAATAGTTCCTGTCCGGCACAGTTTCTGTCATGCACAGTTCATGTCGGGCACAGTTCCTGTCAGGCACAGTTCCTGTCATGCACAGTTCCTATCGGGCATAGTTCCTGTCATGCACAGTTCCTGTCAGGCACAGTTCCTGTCGGGCATAGTTCCTGTCGGGCACAGTTCCTGTTAGGCATAGTTCCTGTTGGGCAAAGTTCCTGTCAGGCACAGTTCCTGTCATGCACAGTTCCTATTGGGCAAAGTTCCTGTCATGCACAGTTCCTATCAGGCACAGTTCCTGTCGGGCATAGTTCCTATCAGGCCCAGTTCCTGTCAGGCACAGTTCCTGTTGGGCAAAGTTCCTGTCAGGCACAGTTCCTGTCATGCACAGTTCTTGTTGTGCAAAGTTCTTGTCATGCACAGTTCATGTCAGGCACAGTTCCTGTCGAGCATAGTTCCTGTCGGGCACAGTTCCTGTCAGGCACAGTTCCTGTTGGGCAAAGTTCCTGTCAGGCACAGTTCTTGTCATGCACAGTTCCTGTTGGGCAAAGTTCCTATCATGCACAGTTCCTGTTGGGAAAAGCTCCTGTCGGGCACAGTTCCTGTTAGGCACAGTTCTTGTCGGGCACAGTTCCTATCATGCACAGTTCCTGTTGGGCACAGTTCCTATCATGCAAAGTTCCTGCTGGGAAAATTTCCTGTCATGCACAATTCCTGTCAGGCACAGTTCCTGTTGGGCAAAGTTCCTGTCGGGCAAAGTTCCTGTGGGGCACAGTTCTCATTTCCTGTCGGGCACAGTTCTTGTTGGGAAAAGTTCCTGTCATGCATAGTTCCTGTCAGGCACAGTTCCTGTCATGCACAGTTCCTGTCGGGCACCATTCCTGTCATGCACAGTTCCTGTCGGGAATAGTTCCTGTCAGGCACAATTCCTGTCGAGCACAGTTCCTGTTGGGAAAAGTTCCTATCATGAATAGTTCCTGTCGGGCACAGTTCCTGTCATGCACAGTTCCTGTCCGGCATAGTTTTTGTCAGGAAAAGTTCCTGTCATGCACAGTTTTTGTCATGCATAGTTCCTGTCATGCACAGTTCCTATCGGGCACAGTTCCTGTCATGCATAGTTCCTGTCGAGCACAGTTCCTATGATGCACAGTTCTTGTCGGGCACAGTTCCTGTCAAGCACAGTTCTTGTCATGCACAGTTCATATTGGGAAAAGTTCCTGTCATGCATAGTTCCTGTCATGAAGAGTTCCTGTCATGCATAGTTCCTGTCGGGCACGGTTCCTGTCGGGCATAGTTCCTGTCATGCGCAGTTCCTATCGGGCCAAGTTCCTGTCATGCACAGTTCCTGTTGGGCATAGTTCCTGTCGGGCACAGTTCCTGTCAGGCACAGTTCCTGTTGGGCAATGTTCCTGTCAGGCACAGTTCCTGTCATGCACAGTTCCTGTTGGGCAAAGTTCTTGTCATGCAAAGTTCATGTCAGGCACAGTTCCTGTCGGGCATAGTTCCTGTCGGGCACAGTTCCCATCAGGCACAGTTCCTGTTGGGCAAAGTTCCAGTCAGGCACCGTTCCTGTCATGCACAGTTCCTATTGGGAAAAGTTCCTATCATGCACAGTTCCTATGGGGCACAGTTCCTGTTGGGCAAAGTTCCTGTCGGGCACAGTTCCTGTCGGGCACAATTCCTATGATGCACAGTTCCTGTCGGGCACAGTTCCTGTCATGCGCAGTTCCTATCAGGCACAGTTCCTATCAAGCACAGTTCCTGTTGAGCACAGTTCCTGTTGGGAAAAGTTCCTGTCATGAATAGTTCCTGTCGAGCATAGCTCCTGTCATGCACAGTTCCTGTCGGACACAGTTCCTATCATGCATAGTTCCTGTCATGCACAATTCCTATCGAGCACAGTTCCTGTCATGCACAGTTCCTGTTGGGCAAAGTTCCTGTCATGAACAATTCCTATTGGGCAAAGATCCTTTTAGGCATAGTTCCTGTCATGCACAGTTCCTGTCAGGCACAGTTCATGTTGGGGAAAATTCCTGGGTGTGTGCAAGAAGATGAGGGTCACTTTTGGCACGTTAGATGCAATAGAAAACTGAAAAAGCAGGCATCCCTCAACTTACTTGGATTTTTTGATTTACTTACGGAAAATATCTTGCATTGAGTAAAAAAGATGAAATGTAGGAAATTGAATCACGTTTCTGAATATATAACTTTTATGTATTGAAAATTTGCATAGCTATGTCAAGTTTCAGTTTTCCTAACAGACACTTTTTATTTTTCAGGCAAATGATAAGGTATATGTTTTTGTGGGTAGAGCCTTTGAGGGCCTAAATGATAGAATCAAGCTACAAAAATCGGCATGCATGTAGAGAACACATAGCACTTGTGCGCCATTATTTTTCGAAAATTAAATTAGTAATTTTATAATTTTTTTATAATTGTCTAAGTGATCAAACCTCAAAAATAGTACATCTTTTGTGGGTAGAGCCTTTGAAGGTCTTAATGCAAAATTCTTGAAATGGGTTTTTCATAGAACGTGGAGGTTAGTGTCCTCTTGTGCACCATACAATTTTTTTTTGAAATGATTGAGAATTGAAAAAGTTATGGAAGAAACACTAACAATGTGTTTCACGAGTTAAGGAGGTAGGACAGAAAAGAAATTGAAAGAAAATAGGAAAAATTAATATTTCAAAATAAAAGTTACATATTTGGAATCTGCAGAAAAAATGCTATTTGTGTCTAAGATTTCGTCAAAAATGACTCTGTGTAGCATATTGTAATGAGTGGCTAAGCACAGGCTTCTCCAGAAACTGGAAGAAATACCCAATTAGCTTTGGTTTTTCATTAACATAGCACAGGTTTGGAATTACCGAAGCAAACTCCAAAGCATACACATAGGATTATTGTTGACATGTGAGCATGTGACTCGGCCTGTTTAAATTCAAAAATATTGCCGCGCTTTTAGATTTAAATAACACGTACGCGTTATATAACTAAATAACACGTGCGCGTTATATCAATAATTAACGCGTACGCGTTATATAACTACATAACACGTACGCATTATATAGTTACAAAACGCGCTCGCGTTATTCAAATCATAAAATACATGTTTAATACTTGAGAAAGAGGGGGTGTAGAAGTCAAGGGAAATTTTGTTTAATATTTGAGAAGGGGTGGGGAAGGGTCAAGGGAATCTATGGTTAATATTTAATAGGGGTGGGGAAGGGTCAAGGGAATCTATGGTTAATATTTAATAGGGGTGGGAAAGGGTCAAGGGCTTAGAAGGATGTTGGAAGCTTGAGTGGGGAGAGATGAAGGGAATGAGAACATGATGGGCTACAGGGGGTGAAGGGAAGTGGAGCTTGAGAGCACTATTAGGAGTAGAATAGGTTCTGAAGAGGTATAGGGTTAGAAGTTGAAAGTAAGACTTGAGTGACAAGGGGGAATGGATGGAGGCAAGGGGGATGTGAGAGAGAAATAAAGAATACAAGGGGGGGAGAGACATAGAGCAAGGGAGGGAGAGGGACAATGGGGAGGAATGGATTTGGAGGGAGTGAGAGATAGATGGGGATAGAACGAAATAAGAGATAGGAAGGGAGGGACAGAAAGTGTTGGTGGGAGACATGCAGAGAGTGGTGGCGATGGAGAGAGAGGGAGTGATGGAGAGATTGGGATAGGTTGAGGGAAAGATGAGGGAGGGATAGAAGGTGAGAGACAGGCGATGAGAGAGGGAGGGAGAGAAGGTAGGGTGAGGGATGGAGGGAGAAAGTTGGAGATAGATATGGATGGAGGGGGTATGGGTTTGAGAATGGAAAGTGACATAATGTGTGTGTATGTGTGTGTGTTTGAGAGAGAGAGAGAGACAGAGAGAGAGAGAGAGAGATTGATGGTTGGGGAGAGAGAGACTAGCGGGAGTTGTGAGCATCATATTCTCCATCAGCATCATATTTTTCATCATCATCATCTTCATGACTATCATCGTCATCATCAACATCTTCATCATCATCACCATCATCATCATCATCATCATATTCCTCATCAAATCAACATCTCCACCATCATTATCATCATCATGATCATCATCTAAACATCACCATCACCATCATCATCAACATCTTCATCATCATCACCATCACCATCATCATCAAAATCTTCATCGTCATCACCATCACCATCACCATCACCATATTCATCATCATTGTCATCTCTAGGTTCCCCATCAACATCAACATCTCCATCATCATCATCTTCTTCATCATCATCATCTTCATCACCATCATCATCATCATCAACATCTTCATCATCATCACCATCATCATCATCATCATTATCTTCCTTGAATCAGATCAACATATCCATCATGTCACCATCATCTTCTGAACATCATCATCTAAACATCACCATCACCATCACCATCATCATCATCATCTTCATCATCATTACCATCACCATCATCATCAACATCTTCATTGTCATCACCATCATCATCATCATCATCATTGGCATTTGTAGGTTCCTCATCAACATCTCCATCATTATCATCTTCTCCATCATCATCATCTTCATCACCATCATCATCAGCATCAACATCTTCATCATCATCACCATAATCATCATCTTCATCGTCATCAGGTCAACATCTCCATCATCATCATCTTCTTCATCATCTTCACCATCATCATCATCATCATCATCTTCATCGCCATCTCCATCATCTCCATCATCTCCATCATCATCACCATCACCATCATCATCATCTTCATGACCATAAACATCTTCATCATCATTGTCATCTCCCCCTTCCTCATCAACATCTCCATCATCATCATCATCATCATCATCATCATCATCATCATCATCATCATCACCATCTGAACATCACCATCACCATCATCGTCAACATCTTCATCATCATCATCATCATCATCATCATCATCATCAGCATCAGCATCATCATCAAAATCTTCATCGTCATCACCATCACCATCTTCATCATCATTGTCATCTCTAGGTTCCCCATCAACACATCTCCATCATCGTCATCTTCTTCATCATCATCATCTTCATCACCATCATCATCGTCATCTTCATCATCATCATCATCTTCATCACCATCATCATCGTCATCAACATCTTCATCATCATCACCATCATCATCATCATCATCTTCCTCATCAGATCAACATCTCCATCATGTCACCATCATCTTCATCTTCATCATCATCATCATCATCATCATTACCAACACCATCATCATCAACATCTTCATCGTCATCACCATCATCATTGGCATCTGTAGGTTCCTCATCAACATCTCCATCATCGTCATCATTGGCATCTGCAGGTTCCTCATCAACATATATCCATCATCGTCATTTTCTCCATCATCATCACCATCATCACCATCATGATCTTCTGAACATCATCATGATCATCATCTAAACATCACCATCACCATCATCGTCAACATCTTCATCATCATCGCCATCAGCATCATCATCAAAATCTTCATCGTCATCACCGTCACCATCTTCATCATCATTGTCATCTCTAGGTTCCCCATCAACACATCTCCATCATCATCATCTTCTTCATCATCATCATCTTCATCACCATCATCATCGTCATCAACATCTTCATCATCATCACCATCATCATCATCATCATCTTCCTCATCAGATCAACATCTCCATCATGTCACCATCATCTTCGTCATCATCATCATCATCATCATTACCAGCACCATCATCATCAACATCTTCATCGTCATCACCATCATCATTGGCATCTGTAGGTTCCTCATCAACATCTCCATCATCATCATCATTGGCATCTGCAGGTTCCTCATCAACATATCCATCATTGTCATTTTCTCCATCATCATCACCATCATCACCATCATGATCTTCTGAACATCATCATGATCATCATCTCAACATCACCATCACCATCATCGTCAACATCTTCATCATCATCGCCATCAGCATCATCATCAAAATCTTCATCGTCATCACCATCACCATCACCATCACCATCTTCATCATCATTGTCATCTCTAGGTTCCCCATCAACACAACATCTCCATCATCATCATCTTCTTCATCATCATCATCTTCATCTCCATCATCGTCCTCATCAACATATTCATCATCATCACCATCATCACCATCATCATCATCATCTTCCTCATCAGATCAACATCTCCATCATGTCACCATCATCTTCATCACCATCATCATCACCATCATCATCAACATCTTCATCACCATCATCATCAACATCTTCATCATCATCACCATCATCTTCATCAACATTATCATCTTTATCATCTTCATCTGCATCATGATCATCTTCATTGTCATCACCCTCCTCCTCCTCCTCATCTTTATCATCTTCATCTACATCATGATCATCTTCATTGTCATCACCCTCCTCCTCCTCATCATCTTGTGCACTTATGCACTTAGGGATTAATATTTAGAAGAGGGTCTAAAGGCCTTTATGGGGGAGGGGCTCTAGGAACAAGGTAAGACAGAGAGGGCAGGGGGGAGGGATAAAGGCGTAGAGGGTTAGTGATTAAGGGAGAAGAAGGGAGAGAGTGCTATAGGGAGGGATAATGACGAAGATAAAGAGAAGGTGGAGAGATGGAGAGTGGGGTGGTAGAGACATGGCTGAAGGGAGAGAAAGAAACATGTAGGGAGAATGAGGGACAGATATTTAGAAAGAGATAGGGGGTATCTAGGGATTATTGGGAGAGAGCTAGGGGGTATTAAACCATACAAAACATTTGTTTTGTATGCAATCATATAAATTATTAGTTTTCTTTGATTTTGTTCGTTGCCCTAGCCGTGCACCTAACCTATTTATTGTGCTTGACTATATCGCGTTCACGTTTTTTCACTACATATCGCGCACGCGTTTTATATATATATAACGCGTACGCGTTTTGGAACTCCAGAAATAATGGACTGTTGCTGTCCGAGAGCAACTTCACTCTATCCGAACGAAAGCAACAATCCCGCGATTTTTCGAACAGCACGAGCCCGCGTCTGAAAATTTTCACATTCTACACCAACTCCATCATTTTTTTTTATGCAGGTGCAGCATTGAGGACATCTTTCATGGTTGCTCACTGTGGTGTTGGGTTATATGGCCATATTTGAAGAAAATAATTAGCAAGCTTGAAGAATCTCCAATTGAAGAACACCAAAGATAAGGCCTTTGAAAGATTCATTTTGCCTATATTTGAGGAGCACACAAGGTAAGATATCAAGCTTCAAGACCAACAAGGAAGAACTTCCATTTGCTTATTATTGAAGAGCTTGTAATTGAGGAGCAACAAAAACAAACTATATTGAATTGATCATTGTGGTGATGGGGAATGCACGTAACCGAGTAAACAAATCAACAAGGAAGAAGAGATCTCAAGAAGTCATTGAAGAAGAGAAAGAAAAGAAAAGAATATACATGATGAATCGGAGGCTTTCTTTGGAAACTAATCCAAATCCAATTGTAGAGGATACCATGGTTCATCCTATTAATCCACGACAAGAGGGACCTTCAATTTCCACAATAGTTGTTGAACAAGCACCCCATGGAAGTAATCAAGAAGCAAAACGTAGGTGCTCATTAGGGGATGTTTCAATTCCCACTTCAAGTCAAAGTGATAAGTTACCATCTCAAGATGAAGCTCACGAAGAAACACCCAATTTGCTATCCGGATGTGGTTATACAAGCGATGAAGTCAGAGAGGCGTTGGACATTTTGCCTACTGTTGAAGAAGAGAATGTTATCCACACCAACGATGAGGATGTTGGACTTCCACAAGGGGATGTTGGACTTCCACAGACCATGGATGAGGATGTTGGACTTCCACCATCCAACTACCAGGAAGAGAATGAAGGACACCGAGCTACTACTGAAACGCTAGAGCGTCTTGGTGATGTGCTACATGGTACAATTCCAACCCCCTTACCTCCATTAGCAAGCACACGTCGAAGAACTCCGAAGCGTATACAAGTTGATGAAAGACTTATGAATTCCATTGAAGGTACGCTATCTAAACGTAGTATTGCTTATCAAACTCAACAGATACTTGATAAATATTTTGTTTCTAAATGTGATGGAGATAAATGTAGATTATTTTTATCATTGTTAAAATCTAGGAGCATGAATGTTGTTAGGAAAAAGTTAGGGATAAAGATGATAAAGAATTCTGAACCAAGTTCTCATATAGTTAAAAGCCTAGTAGATGCATTTGGTAAAATTGGTAAGAACACAAGTTCAAAGGACCGCAATGCTGCTCGTCGTGTGTTGTCACAATCAATTGCAGATAAGAACACCAGGGCCCTTCGTATTCTCAGGCCTACATCCGAACTAGTTAATTTGAATGTAAAAACCCTCCGTAGGTATTCTATTAGAAGAGAACATCTTGACACAACCGATCAGACAGATTTTTGGGCCTTTGTTGGTCGGTTGCCACATCGTGACATGAAGCTAGTTGATGCAGTAAAGGGACTAGTGCACAGTTTTTGGCATGATCACACAAGGCCTTCTTCAAACCGAAAGGATGTACTAAAACTAAGAAGGGGTTCAAAGGATCGTGAACCACATACTAAGCATATTCTTGATATAACACAGACAGAGCTTTACGAGAAATTTAAGATTGAGCATAGACAATTGAACTTGGGGCAAAGATCTTTTGAGAAATGTAAGCCATGGTATGTTAGAATAAATACTCTTCGTAACACTTGTTGTTGTAGATACCATGTAGAATATGAATATTACTATGAAACATTTTTGTACATTCGTCGTGTGTTGCATACTAACATTGTGCAGGATTGCTCCATGACAATACCACCGACTTCATCAAGAGAATTCATTCATAGCATCATGTGCAATAGGCCCGAGGGGAAAACATACTATGCAAAATCTTGTTTGGATGGAACATGCTCCAACTGTGCTGGAATGGCATTATTGAGCCAATGTATGCACGAGAATGGAGACAGTGAATTTGGGAAAATGGTTACAGACATGAAAAGTTTCAAATATATCAACTATGAAATAGTCCCAGGGAAAGAAAGCAAAAAAATACAATTGGTGACATCTCAGGTATGCATTTATATCTATAAAATTATGTTGTAACGGTTACATTTCAATCCTTACTTACAACAAAAAACTGACATTGAGATCATTTTGTGTCACCAGGTACAAGTTAGTGACTTCATCAAGGAATTTATTGAAAAGACACATCAATATGTTCAGCATGTCCACGTGGCACGATGGCAGGATGAGAAGTTTAGAATATGTAGAGATACATTTCCCCTTGGTACTATACTTTCAGTTGTTGATTTTTCCGAGAACTACACTCTGCAACCTCAAAATGAGATCCAAAGTCAGTATTATCACTCTAAGCAGGTTTCTTTGATGGTCCATATCACATATAGGCATGGCCCAAATAGCACTGAAGAGCAAAGAGAAATTCTGAAGGAATATCACTTCTACATAAGTGATGATAGGTGCCACGACTTCCACTATGTACGTCATTGCTTCATCATGTTCTATGATCACTTGAAGGGAAGGAACATACAGATGGACCGACACTGGATTTGGTCTGATGGGTGTGCTGGTCAGTTCAAAAATGCACGCATATTTCAGTGGTTGTGTTCATTGCATAAAAACTACAAAGTGCCACATATGTGGAACTATTTTGAGACTGGGCATGGTAAAGGAGAGCATGATGGAGCCGGAGCATGTGTCAAAACAGCCCTACGAAGAGAGGAATTGAAAGTATCTACAGAATCTACTATTCTAAATGCTCAATCTATAGTCAGGTGGTGCACGTCAGTAATGGGAGAGGAATCAACTATGCGAGTAGAATCCACAAGAAAGAGACATGTGGAGAGATTTTTTTGGGAGGTGGTAGACATAGATCGTTCACATGCATGGGAATGCAAGACTGTGCCTGGGACTCGTGGCTTTCATTCGGTTCGAAGCTCTGATAACCCAGTATTTGAAATTTGGACCAGAAAACTCGCCTGTTTTTGCCCGCCTTGTTGTGATGGTGACTGGGATGGGTGTGAATCATTGGATTGGGTTGATGGATGGGATCGCATATCACTTCCACTTGATCAGCGTGCAATTGTTGAGTTAACTCCGTTGGAAGAAGACCAATCATCTATTTCTGCAGATTTTGATCATGTCTCAGACCTTGTACAACCCGGTATGATGCATTTCCTTAACATTTTTTGTTTGTTTACGTAGTCTTCAAATGCACATTAATGGCCTTGTATCGCACGAAAAATATTTTGATCATATACCTACAATCATATAATGCAGGGCACATATACGCAGTGGTTGCCTCAAAAGATACTGAATGGGGTGATGAATACTGGTTGGCACGCTGTATAGATGGAAAGCAAACTCTCATTGTGTCCATGACTGACGATGAAAACAACCACTTTCCAACTGGGTCTATGGTTGTTAAAGGTGAATACTTGACACGGGACAACAATGGAAGAAAGAAGGGTGGATATGTTTACAGGGATTACAAACCAGGTGCAAGTGTATATCACTTTACCAACTTAATCATTGGCACAAACCTTCAGGTACGAACAATGCCTAGTCGAAATACATCGAAGGTACGCTACTTCTTACCGGATACAGAGCACGAGAGACTAATGGAGACCATCAGTATAAGAGATGATCCGGAGGGCTTGGTTGTATGATAATAGGTGGGATCTAGCATGATGAGGTACGTTACATACTTTACCGTGGTGTGAGTAAGGATATACATTACCGTGGTGTGAGTAAGCCCATGGTCGTGGGCAGCTGGAGTCTTTCTCGGAGTAGAACGCCTCACATACACACGACCCTTGTTCACGAATGGCCTGGAGGGAGATGCAAATCCAGGCAATGGGCCAGATGTGTCGGATGGTGCCTACAGTCAGCAAGTGTTCATGTAGTTAGACATGCATGATTCAACAAACAAACATGTATTTAAAAAATGTCATTTTTAATTGTTTACCTGGAGCCCAGACTTTTCAGGGGACGGTATGACCATGGGCACTACCTCCACATTACCTTGCCCCTGTGAAGGATCTGCCATCTGCAAGTTTAATAATTGTAAATATTAGACCGTATATAGCATTAATGAACTAAAATGTAAAGTATGTGGAAATTAACAAATTAACAAGTATTAAAAAACTGAAATTTTAAAATGTTTACCTCGGTGTGAGATACGGAAATAGGTGGTATATAAGATGGGCCTACCGAATGGGTAGCATCATGCCCCCCTGTCGAGTCTGGAACATCCGGCTCTGGGGCGTCACTGCCGGTAATCATCATCAACTGCAAGTTCACAAAATTAATATATTAGCTCAAACTATATATATGTGTACAAAGACGAAAATAAATGAAGAATTTATTACAATTAACCATCAAGATACCTCTCTCAAAAAGCCACTGAAGGCAACATCTGAGGCAATACCATAGCAGGGACGACCACATGACGTGCACTCATGAGGATCAGTACTAGGATGGGGAATAGCTGATGGTCCTGCACTAGTGGATGGTCCTGATGGTCCTGCACTAGTGGATGGTCCTGATGGCCTGCACTAGCTGATGGTCCTGCATGGTGACGAGCTGGTGTATGTACCACACCAGGGACAGATGTCCCTTCCTCACCCATATGTTGAACCATCCTGCCATGGCGAACAACCGTCCGTGCCAAACTCAAAAATGCATCCCGTGTCTGCGGAATAATGCGATGTGCTGGTGGGACATCTGGCCCAGGCAACTGCCTGCGAGGTGCAGGGATAGGGCGATCCTGGTCTCGAAGCCTGGCATTGGGTCGGTTTTGGGGCATCCCCCCACCGATCCCCTGGAACTGTAAGATGTCAAAATAGTTAACGTGTTTATGCAACACGAACTCTGCGTACATCTTTCGAAGGAAATATAAGGGAATTTCCCTGTTGTTGTGTGGTGGCATATCAAAAACCATGTACCATCTGTCCATCCAGTTATCAACAAATGGTTGAAACGTGCACCACTCAATGGAGATATGCGGCTTGCTTGCATTAGGGATTTCCCCCGTCCGAGGGTCCCTAAACAATGCAAATATAACCTCTTTGGATATTTTCAACTTTTTTACTGCATTGTAATCTAGTCCATCAGCATATTGTTGTCTTTTTCTTTCTCTGTAAGATGCAATATCATATAGGACATTCGTAGATTGTGAAATTGTGTCCACAATTGCATCCAAGGTTGATGCAAGTGAACGGCGAATCCTGTCGCCACCACTAAAAGCTTCACTTATGCCCCTCAATTGGGCAAGCTCAATCAATATTTCGGCATTGGCATCCATAGCCGCAACTGCAATAAAGACATTAATACGAAAATCATTAGAAACATATACATGGTATATAATGACGTCTCTTCAAAATTGAACATGTATTAAATCAAACTCACATAAGCAATTTAATGGCATTTACTTACATACATTTAAAACTTAAAATTAAACATTTGACAATTAAAAAGTAAGTTAGTCAGATTGGCAGAGAGGAGGAGGAGGAGGATCAAGGCAGTGATGAGTTTGTTGATTCAGGCATGGAGGAGGAGGATCAAGGCAGTGATGAGTTTGTTGATTCAGGCATGGAGGAGGAGGATCAAGGCAGTGATGAGTTTGCATCTATGTGTCTCAATGTCTCATTGTGTTTTGTGATTGTGAATAACAAATGTGTTGTGATTTGTGAATGATCTAATTTCTATTGAATATTTCATATTTGTAATTGTAAATGTAATTTCTATTGAATATTTGTAATTGTAAATGTTAAATTTTATTGGATGATCTATATGTCTATATTTTTAAATTTTAATATATTTTAAAAATATATTAATTCCGGGGGTCACCGTGTCCTACGTGTCATAATTCCGGGGGTCACCGTGTCTAGTGGGGACCAGGGATCAAATTTGAAGGGTGGGGTCCCATTTCACTATGAAGGGCTATGAGATATTGAACACTATTGAAGGGCTATGAGAAATTTATTAATATTTATTCTATGTGTATATATGGATGTGTTCATGTTGTATGGATTGGATTCTAGGTTAACCGAGGCCTTTTTAGAGCAAAGAATGGGGTAATTACTATTTGGGAACAAGTTTTTTTATCAAATGTAAATTGCAGTGATGGAAGATATTGAGGGTGCCACATGTTGTGGAGAAAGTAGTATTGATTCCTATGACGTAATAGGGAGTTCAAAAAGTCTGGTTTCAAGTATTGTCATGCGTAGCTCGATTGATTTTTCTCGCGCTAGGGTTGTATCAACTGTTATGGCCATTACTGTTAAAAGGATTGATGGGGTGGAATCCCGTGAAACGATGAGTTCTTTTGTTAAGACGTAGATTCAGTGAAATTTGGTGGGAGTCTTATGTTCATTTTATGCACAAAATTCGATTACTTGATTTTGTTGCATTGTTAACTCTCCTCCTAGTCATAGCTACAATCTCTTATATAATTGTGAAGGTTATCAATCCACTCAATATATTAAAGTTGTAGTAGGCCAAAATCATCCACATATTTATTGTACTCACAAATGTTGACATTCCAATTTCTATGTAGAGCGCCCATTAACATTAGATTGTATGGGACATGTTTTTGAGGCATGATGTCATTATCTCATAACAACAAGCTTTTTATCCATAAATATGTCATCTACAAGCCAACGGAATTGTTCCTAATCCTTTATAAAACTTTGTCATAATTATATCAATACCAACATCCCTACCTATTGACTTAGCTTAGAAGATATTACACCTTCGGATAACCAAACCTGATTCCAAGGTTGGTAATCATAAACGTAAAAGCATCATCATAAGGAAATAGCATGTTGTGTTGAGGAAATTCATTTTTTTCCATTTCCTTCTCAGTATAATATTTGGTTGTGGATCATTTAAAATGTATAATTTATTTTAATATAATTGGGAAGCTAAATTCAAATTCATTAATATATTAATATGATTTGATTTTTTTATTAATAATAAGTTATTCTTTTCATTTGAAAATGTAATAGTACATCAAAATTTCAATGTTTACTAACGTAGTAAAGTTGAGAGGCTTTATTTTTCAGTGGATATAGCAGACCTGTAAATTCATAGGATGTCAAAAATCTAGTCAGCCTTGAAGTTGAGCTCCTCAAAGAAAATGAATTTCTTTAAATATGTTTATGGCAGGCTGGCATTGCCAGCTTCGCTCCGCAAACTATCCTGGAGGACTGGAGGAGATAGGGTAGGTGGAACTTGGAAGTAGCTCAACCACAGTGGAATAGGGGTATAAGAAAAAGCTTGTTTCTATTCATGCAATATGGTCGGAGCCATGGAAGCATGGAATTCCAGCATTGACTTGATACAACAAAGAAAACAAAAGGTGGAACTTGGGAGCTGCAGGATTGACTTGATACAACAAAGAAAAAACAGGGTGTGAGGCTGGGAGCCGTAGATGGTAGGATTAACTTGATACAACAAAGAAAACACAGGTCTATAGGTAGGGGCCACGGGCAGGAGCAACAACCTGCAACATTACAAGAAGTTTATGGATTGTGGATTTTGTCTGAAATGCCAAATTCGCGGGGGCATATTAACATAATATATTATACATTGAATACTCAATTAACTCACGGAGTCAGCATTCACGAATTGGTATGTGATAACTTGTAACTTGGTAAGCCCGCTAGCAACAACACGTATGAGCCACCTTCCAGGTTTAATAATTTTGTTGATGCCATTAAATGTGTTAAACACGTAAGCGCTCGCTACAAACACGAGAACTTCGAAGCGTTCAAGCCATGGGATACTTAGTGTAAGCCCGTCCACGTAAGTTGCTCAATGATATTATTAGAGGCCCAATGGTCCATGATCCATGGATGATCGAACACGTGGATATTGGAGAGTAAGCGAGTCCCACTCCCAAGTCACCTAGCTAGTAGCCGCATTCCCAATTTCCCACTAAAAATTGTTGATGGGTGAAATTTGAAGCTACCCTTCTGTTGCAATTTTAAACAGTAGTGGTTAATTTAATTATTGAAGGGCTTACCATGAAATTAAATTTTTTTTGCATGGTAAAATTTGAAGTGGCCTTCTATGACGTGTGGGTAACATTTGAAGTGGCTTGAAGGCTTCAAATTTGAAGCCTGGTGGGGACACTCATGTCCCGTGTCCTCGTGTCGGGTGACTTAGATGAATACATTGTAGAAAGGGGGGAGTTTTAATTTTTTCAATTTTTGGTTTGATTATGAAGTTTTGAGTTTTTTGAAAAGGGTTTCATTTTGAGGTGTGAATTTAATTACAAATTGG
Organism: Larix kaempferi; assembly: GCA_027924585.1. Taxonomy (NCBI): domain Eukaryota; kingdom Viridiplantae; phylum Streptophyta; class Pinopsida; order Pinales; family Pinaceae; genus Larix; species Larix kaempferi. The sequence continues at coordinate 370,525 of BSBM01000426.1, forward strand.
GTTATTCCCAATTTGATCAATATTACAAAACTAGGTTAAACAATAAAAAAATAGTAATTTGGATTAAAAAATCACAAAAAAATGATTTGGGTGAATGAATTACCTGACTAGATGAGAATGCACCGGTGAATTTGTCTCCCCTCCAGCTAAATCGAGCAACACGGATAGTTGACTGGGCCACAAAGCGTCCTCGTCCAGGGTCAATTTCGCCTCTATTCGCGTTTCTGATGCGTGAGTGTCGCGGGTGGTCGGCAATCGGCCGACTGTGTTTTTAAATTCATTTTTAGTTTTACATATCGCGTACGCGATTTTTAAATACATAACGCGTACGCGTTTTTTAACTACATAACGCGTACACGTTATTGTTACCTAGCCTACATGTCCAATGACATGTTAGGCTCGGGTCTTACCATGGCAGGTGGTAAATATCAGAAACGCGTTATGTTTTAGGTATCAGGAACGAGATTTGAAAAAAGTAGCATTGCATCTAAAGTGACCCTCATCTTCTTGCACACACCCTCCTGTCATGCACAGTTCTTGTCGGGCACAATTCCTGTGATGCAAAGTTCCTGTCGGGCACAGTTCCTATCATGCACAGTTCCTGTCGGGCACAGTTTCTGTCATGCACAATTCCTGCCGGGCACAGTTCTTGTAATGCACAATTCCTATTGGGAAATGATCCTGTCGGGCACAGTTCCTGTCGGGCATAGTTCCTATTGGGCGAAGTTCCTTTCATGCACAGTTCCTGTCGGGCACAGTTCCTGTGATGCACAGTTCCTGTCGGGCACAATTCCTGTCATGCACAATTCCTGTCGGGCACAGTTCCTGTCATGCACAGTTCCTGCCGGGCACAGTTCCTATCATGCACAATTCCTATTGGGAAAAGATCCTGTCAGGCACAGTTCCTGTCATGCACAGTTCATGTCGGGCACAGTTCCTATTGGGCAAAGTTCCTGTCATGCACAGTTCCTGTCGGGCACAGTTACTGTCATGCACAATTCCTGTCGAGCACAGTTCATGTCATGCACAGTTCCTATCAGGCACAGTTCCTTTCATGCACAGTTCCTGTCAGGTACAGTTCCTGTTGGGCAAAGTTCCTGTCAAGCGAAGTTCCTATCAGGGACAATTCATGATGGGCAAAGTTCCTGTCAGGCACAGCTCCTATTGCGCATAGTTCCTGTCAGGGGTTCCAGCGCAGGGGTACTGTGCATTCCACCCACAAGAATTAATGACCCCGGCGACATGACACTGTGCAGACCGATCAAACTCGGGAAGGCCTGACCCCGACAACGTGAGAGCATGCGGATCGATCAAACTCGGGAAGGCCTGCAGGAGACAGTAACGGCCGTTAGGAGTAAGTCTAACGCTTCTGGCGAAATCGTCGAAGCGTTAGACTCTTCCTTCGGTGCAAGGCGACCGGCTAAGGGAAAATAGAAGGGACGGTTCATAAGGACAGGCGGGCAGTATAGAGGAAAAAATTGAATGATTTCTCGGGCATGGCGTTTTAGGATCTGCTGGGACTCTCTGTCTTTACAGGATATGTAGTCATGGACTGGTTACTGGGTTGATATGGTCACCTATTTGGATGATTTCTTGTTTCATACTTTTTATTAATATAAAGTATTGACCTTTTTTTTATTGAAAAAGAAGGAAAAAATTGAAGGGGCAGGTCATAGGTCATAAAGAGAGAAAATGAAAATAGTGAAGGGACCACCACTTCATATGGCACATGTTAAAAGCTGTCACCCAATGGAGAAGAATAACTAGGTGAGGGCCTTTGTTTATCTTTAATATGCCATTTATATCTTATTAAACATGAATTTGTTTGAAAACGTGTATTTACTAATTACCGGGTAGGTGTTTATTCAATGCACATACTTCTGTCAATGTACATTTTTTCGGCAATATTTTGTCAGAGTGGGATATGATCCAGGGAAGAGTCTAACGCTTCGACGATTTCGCCGGAAGCGTTAGACTTACTCCTAACAGCCGTTACTGTCTCCTGCAAGCCTTCCCGAGTTTGATCAGTCTGCATGCTGTCGCGTTGTCGGGGTCAGGCCTTCCCGAGTTTGATCGGTCTGCACGTTGTCATGTCGCCGGGGTCATTAATTCTTGTGGGTGGCATGCACAGTACACTCTGCACTGGAACCCCACTTCTGGCCGGCAAATCTTTGTTGTTTCGTCGTTCACGTCCAGAACCTGTTCTCCGTTCAGTAGAGATGCGCATGTATGGATGGCGAGCTACAGTTTATCTAAGACTCTGCCAGGCTACTGTTTATCTGAGACCGTGATCCCATCATCTATGCGCATATAAATGGCACGTGACCTCACATCTTGCTGAACCCATGGTCCCAGTCCCATGCCCATGCCACATACCATATATACGTTTGTCACGTTACGTTACAACTCAATATGGGGGAGATGTTGTAACGTTTGTCACATTTGTCACATTTGTCATGTTTGTCACGTTATGTTTCCATGTCGGCTCATAACTTATAAAAACTCAAAAGTAATTAAAAATTTCATGTTCGCTCATAATAATTAAAAAATTAAAAGAAAGGGATCCAATTTCTTGAGGGGTAATTTTTTTCTTAGTGTGTAAAAAATTTAAGATAGAACAAAAAAAATTACACTTCAAGAAATTGGATCCCTCTCGGTGCTTGATAGATCCGAGTTTGAGATGGATCTATGCTGGTATTTTAAAAACAATATTTTAATGAATTATTAATAATTTAATGAGTTCAATATTATTACAATTAATTTAATACGATTTGTTACATAAATCTTTTTTAATATTTTAACGATTTATTAATAATTTCATGAATTAAATATTACTACAATTAATTTAATAAGATTTGTTTTTTAACTAAAAGAATGAGTAACTCTAATTTGAGAGTTATTACTAGAAAAGAATTTAAAATTGAATAATTTGTAATTTTATAGTGATGAGTTGTACAAATGTCATAACACACATACATACAAATTAACCATACTTATACTAACAATCTAGTTGGGTATAAATATTATAAAATATTTTAATATTTTTAGTGTTAATTATATTTGGATATAAATACTATAAAATATTTTAATATTTTTAGCGTTAATTATATTTGGATATAAATACTATAAAATATTTTAGTATTTTTAACGTTAATTATATTTAAAACTAAACTTGTAAATATATATTTTATTTTATATTCCAAATAATTATTAATATTGTTATTTAGAGATATAATTTTATTTTTTTAAATAGATAATAAGTTCAATTTAAATAATATTTATTCGTTTTAAGTTCATATTAAAAATTGATTTTTACATTCACATAGAATGTTAATTACCTTATAATAAATGTAAAGCAGTCAAAATAATTGGTTCCAAACTTTTTACAGTTTAAATATAATTTTTTTTTAAAGTGTCTTTAATTATATCAAAACTTAAACTTGAATACATAACATAGTTTAAATATAATGTTTTTTAAAAACGAAACCGTCTTTAACTATACCAAAACCAAAACTTAAACTTGATACATAACTTACTTACTACATCATCATACCAATTTTAACCTTCAGTTATACACATTTTAACCATAATACATTTGCGTGTAATCCCAAAAAAAAAACTTATATTTCTTTTAAAAAAACAAACATGTACTCAACATTTTTTTATACCGTACAATAAAACCTTATTCTTATACTTTATCAAAAAATAATAAAAACAAACAAACAAACATGTACTTGTGCAATAAAACCTTATTTTTATTCTTATACTTTACAATAAAATCAAAGAATAATAAAAGCAAACAAACATGTACTCGTGCAATAAAACCTTATTTTTATACTTTACAATAAAATCAAAGAATAATATCCCTTTTCCATGAGGAGGCCCTTTCCCTTAGAATTGAATCTTAAAGCGCATGATTCACCATATGAAACTCGACTTAGCATTCACGCAAATGTCTAAACATCAACAACTTAATAACAACGGTTTGAGACTGGAAATTTCTAATCACTTCTGATTGTTAAACGTAATTTTATTTTTACAATTCTATAATCGTGTCAGATTCCCAAGGTTTTCAAAATGATGCCTATCAATAACCAATCCAAATTCAATGGAAGGATTCTGAATTATAATCCTTCAAATGCATTGTATAATTCCGCCACCTCTTAAATTGTGATTAACAAGTTTAAAAAAAAAACTGATAATAATGGCAACTATACTGATCAGATTTCACAATTACAACCCATGTGAACAATAATATTAAACAATTACATTATCATGATTCATGAACATTATCCTTGGTATATAAAATTCCATTATCATGATTCGTGAACATTCTACAAAGTAAATTTTTACTCAAACATCCCTTATTGAACGATGAAATAAAGCCCAGCTGTATGGAAACCAGGAGCACTTGTGTAATCTGTAAATTGGAACTTCATTAGAGGTGAGAAAAACCAGGTAAACAATATCTATTGGAAATTGACGGCATTCATCATGGAAACAATAGTCGCCATGGAACTTTGACCTGTACTGCAAAGTTTGATACACATATATGGAGATTCATAACTTTATGAAAATCAATCTGATACAATAGCTCACGCAATGATCACTCGCAGATACAGATTTTAAAAAATTAATCTTCACAGGGGCTTGCATATATATAGAAGCGAAGACATCAAAGCGATATAGGAATATTGACAGTTTCTCAGCTTGCTGAAACTTGACAAAAGATACATAGTTAGATGTTTAAAGAGGATAATAAAAATTGGACATTACAATACAATAGATCTCTCATGACAACAAATAATAGAAAACCGAGTTCTCTGATCTAAAAGATACCTTTAGAAGCGCCAACCTCTCCACATGGGGTAACAGTCTCCTTTGTTCCCTCCGCATCATTTGACCTCGCGAATTGCCTAACCTGGCAAGCAGAATCGACGGTTGAATTTGAGTACTCATTCGCGAATCGCAAGTGCATGCATCACCTGATGTAATCTGCGGCTTCTATTAAGAAAATGGGCGTGTCCAGTTCGTGGCTTCATGGGAGAAGTGCCTTCAGGGTTTGCTGATGGGAGGCTACGGTTCCTTCTTGCAAGCACTCGTCGGTAGACATCGATCCTATTTTTCGATGGGAAGTCCCTTTGGATTTAACTAGTCACTACTCGGCATTTACAGTGAGATTTGTTGAGCGTGAGAAGATATTTGATAATGATGGCCCAGCTTCATGCGGTTCGACCCGAATTGGCATCAAATAAGGGAACAAGGAACTTGAATGAGAGCGCGAATTTGGGAGCTAAATCAAAAATTTGAAATAAGCACGGAGGGAACTGCGCTGGATTTCAAAATTCAAATTTGGGTAACAAGCTGCAGACTGGCGGTTCGTGGATGACACCTTTTGGAGGCTATGGCATGCACATGCATGCATAATGGCCACTCGGGAAGGAAAGTCCTGACCCCGACGACGTGACAGCGTGCGGAGACAGTAACGGCCGTTAGGAGTAAGTCTAACGCTTCTGGCGAAATCGTCGAAGCGTTAGACTCTTCCGAGTGTGAAGCATGTAAATGGCCAGCTCAGCGATCGTCTTATAATTTGAGGACTTTCGAATCTTCGACTTCGGAGTTTACATCAGAAATCCAATTTGCCTGCCGAGTCGCCACAAGTAAAGTTGGTAGATGGTTTTCAACGAATGCGTGCCAAAAATAGGAATTGTGATAGGAACAGGCGAGAGGGAAACGAGTGCCAAAATTCGGGACAGACTTGGTTAACCCAACAAAGATGGAGTCTGTCCTTCAGATGTTATTTCGCAATTTCAATATTACACGCATTCTCATCCTTATCACCAGCGAGTGGTAAAGGTGGGCGAGTGGCCGTTGTGGTGGTGAGTCTAACCGCATCATCTCCAAGGGGTGTGAGTGAGTCTAACCTTGGGAGTGAGTTTAATATCGGGTTTCTAATTTGTGATCCAAAAACAAATTACATGATAGTTTTCTCATATGTAATAAATGTTGGAAATATGTAATTATGAGCTAATTGCGTCTAGCTTGCACTAGTTCTGTCAGTCATTTTCTGTGAGAAGGCAAGCTTCATGCACATTTCCTTGTATTTATTCAGCCACGTTTGCATTTCGTAACTCAAAATTCTTAGGTAGAAATTAATTACAGTCTTTAATGGAACTTAGTAGCTTCCGGGTGAAGCGATCTCAAGTTTGTGTATAAATAAAAATCAATAACTGAGAATCAAATAGAGATGTGTGCTTGAGAGCCCAAGCTCTATAAGAAGTGAAAGATCAAGTAAAATCTCATCTCTATGTAATGCGGCAAAGTTGTTATGTTTTAGTGGAGTAATATATAAGTCTATAGTTATTTGTGTTCATTCTCAAGAATGTTGGTTATTGCATGTCGCACATCTTCCTCATACTTACTTGTGTAAATGTTGTTTATATTTACGATCTATAAAAGAAATCAAGATTTCCAAATATTTAACGGTGGTGAAAGCTCTATCTTAACGCCAGTAAAAAGTATCTTCAAGTCTAGAAATTCGCGAAGTATATCCAATTCACATAAGTGCAAAGTAAATTTAGTGTGAAGTAAATTTATACTAAATAGTTGTGCGAAGTTAAGTTCCCCGCTGAAGTGAAATTCATTCGGGAAGTAACACTTGAGGTTTCTGTCAAAGTTCCAAAGCAAAGAAAATATACATTTACTGCACAGTTAATTTATTTTTTAATTTGAGTGTGTGATTTACGGAAGCATATAACAATCTCACACAAGCTGAGAATGATGTCTTGAGGGAACAGAGGAAGAAAGATGAAAAGGCATTGTTCCACACACATCAAGTGACACATGAATCCATACTCCCAAGAGTAGCAGCAGCAACGTCAACCAAGTAAGCGTGGGACACATTGGAAACTTCCTATCAAGGCTTGAACAAGGTAAGGACTGCCAAACTACAAATCCTTAGAAGAGATTTCGAATCTCTGTCAATGAAAGAAACAGAGTCAGTCGAATCATTCTATACACGTGTTATTGGTCTAATTAATCAAATAACAAGTCACTATTTGGGAAAGGGTACTGTTGATATTCTAACCAAACAGGGGGAGCATAAATTTATCTCTGATGTTTATTATGTTCAAGGTTTGAAGCATAATTTAATGAGCATTGGATAACTGATGGAAAAATGTTACAGATTCCATATGACAAGAAAGCATTATCTAATCGAGGACATATATCCAAGCAATAGCTTAATAGCGAAAGTGCATATGACAAGCAATCGCTTGTTTCCTTTGAGGATAAGACCAGACATAAAGGGAAAAACAAATCAAGTTGTTCATGGAATTCAGAATGAAAATTCTGGAGCTGCATTCAAAGCAAAAGGTAAAGAAGCAAGCATTCACCGTGACAATAAAAGAAATGACAGCGACAGATAAATACAAGCAACGTTCCAAATAGAAATAAAGGATGAATCTTGGTTGTGGCACTTCAGATTTGCACATCTTAATTTTCGTGGGCTGAAGCTACTGCACATGAAGGTCATAGTGAAAGGATTTTCATTGATTGAAAAGCCATAAATAATTTGTGAAGGCTTTATTTTTTGCAAACAACATAGAGAGACCTTTCCAGTCGGAAATTCATATAGATCTCGCACATCACTTGAAATTGTGCACTCTGATATTTGTCGACCGATGCAAACACCGTCCATGGGAGGATGCACTTATATTTTCACATTTATTGATGATTTCACAAGAAAATCCTGGGTGTATTTTCTAAAAAATAAATTTGATGTGTTTGGTTGTTTTCAGCAGTTCAAGGCACTTGTGGAGAAGAAGAGTGGTTACAACATCAAAATATTAAGAACAAACAGAGGTGGTGAGTATGATTCAAATGATTTCTTAAACTTTTGTAAAAATCATGGCATACACAGGAAAATCACTGCGAGGTATACACCGCAGCAGAATGGTATCACAGAGAGGAAGAATGTAATGTCCCGATTCAAATAATTGCATAGTAAGACAATCCCATCAATCCTACTAGTTTCCTAGGTTGGATGGACACATGTAGAAGTGTAATAAGGAAGCTAATAAATGATGTTTAGACATTAGAAGGGTTCAAGTATTTAATAAATAGGTTGAATAAAGAAATTCAAGAGAAATTATAGGTGGCAAGTGGTTTTGAGGACATATGGAGGATGTGGGACCCACACTAGCTTGATTTTTCAAGGACACGTGGCATCTCTCTCTTGCCAATTCAAATTCATGAGAAGGTGAACACTCTTGGATGAGCTGGTAATTCATACACATGGGATTGATCATCTTAGGTCGAATTGGGATGGATTGGTAACCTCCATGGAAGAGGAAGAGTCAAATTGGAAGCTTGTGGACACTTGGGCTAGATTCTCTAGCCCCTATGACAACAATGATGGAGCATCTATAACATCTATGAAAAATTGCAGATCTGACCTCTGACATCTGACCATTATGACATGTCAGCCCCAAAAATAGGCTCCAAGAGAGCGCTCATGGGATTTGGAGAATCCAAAGAGACCCCCACTCGAATTGGTGGAAGGTGGAAACCTAGGAAAGGTAGGACACATGGAAAATCTTGAGCCCTTTCCCTAATTCGAATTGGATTTAGTCTATGGGTGGATTGGGAACCTTGGAAGGATAAATATGTTTATAAAATACAAGGATAAACCAAGAGAAGGGCTTTTGATCATTTGAGAAAAATTGCATTTGTGAAGAGAGAGCTAGTGGATGACTAGTTTCATGCCTTAGCCAATTTCGAGGGTGAAAGATTCCCATCCAAGTTAGTGTTTGGAGAGGCCACTTAGGTCTTTCATGGAGATTTAATGAAGTTTGTATTTGCAGGTATAAGCTATAGGGAAGCTCGTGGTTTTGTTTAGTGCAGCACTTTATCTCAACCATTTCTAGTTTTGAAGGCATATTCTTGCTCCTTGAGGGATGGCGTTTTTGGTGAGCTATTGTACTCCTTGGGAGAGCTTCTAATGATGTATTTATGAATGTAATAAGATTAATATACTCTATTCTTCATCTTCATAAAGTTTTAGGTCGAAATACCAAGTGATTGTATGTAAAAATGATTATTAATGAGCAAACAATGACCATTTCCCCACTCTATTGATGTATGCCTTTGTAATGTTGAATATTTCAAATAAAAGACTATTTATCTTATACATTTATGATGAATGGAATTCCATGGATGAGTGTTACAAGTTTCATGTTCATCACTTAAGCATTTGAAGTCATTTTACTCATTTTATTTACATTTTGAGAAGATTTGGTGTCATTTCCCCAAGGGTCGAATTAGTGGTTTTTGCAGTTGTTTGTGGGGAGGTTAGAACATACTTAATAACTGAATAATGGTCCATATGGGACCTTAATAACATCCCTGATACATCCCCTACCTCTATTCATAAATTCGAGTGGGTTTGGAGGCATTTGGAAAGCCAATTTCAGTCATTACCCTGGGGGGATTTGAACCTCAAATTGCTAGTAAAATTACATACTTTGTCCAGAATTTTAAAGGATTTTGTAGAGGTCTTTTGGTGGCCATATATCATCCCTGAACATCATAACCAAGTCCTATTATCAGTCATATACCTTCTCAGAATGTTTGGGAGCATTTTGGGCAAATTGGAGACCTAGAGATCAAAACTAGTCAAGGATCGAAATTGGGGAAAAAGTAAAAAATTGAGCATTTTAATAAAAAATTTAAAAAGTGATGTTACAAGTGGTATCAGAGCATGGTCTTGGCCCCTGATGGTGTTAGCAACAATTCAAAAAAATATAACACCACCCTTAGAACCAGAAGTTGAAGGTGTTGTTGTTGAGGAAGAAACAATAGGAGAAGAAGAGTTTTTTGTTAAAACCATGGGTAGAGAGGAGGATGAAAACTTAAGACATAAGGAGGAATTTGTTGCAGCCTTAAAACCATACTTTGAATAACTTTCCAAGGGTATGAAAGACATAATTAAATCAATGATGAATGGATTCGAGTTGATGGTTAGCCAACTTGGAAGCAAAGGGATAGTAGTAGGAGGCAGCAACAGTTCTCATGGTGAGGAAAAGAAGCCCATGGGAGAGCATATTTTCTCAAGCACCGGATCCCATAATAGAACAAATGAATTTCAGATCACAACAAAGTCTACTACACCTAAACTTCTTGTCCCCAAAGAAGAGCCTGACATTCAAGTGGATTTTACTACAATAGCAAACGAATGGAATGATTTGAGTCAAGATTGTAAGAGACATCTAACATTTAGTACATACCTTGATGCTATACAGAAACTAAAAAAGAAGGGTGACAATAGGAATCTATTCCAAAACAAAGAATTAAATTGTGCTATTGGTAAAATGTCATTTCCTACTTTTGATGGTTCCTCTCAAAATTATGTTAACACTTGGGTGCAAAAATTAGATGTGTATTTTCAGTTGAATCCTATGGTAGAAGTGGATGCACTAAAAATTACCATTTTGAACTTGGAAGGAGATGCGAATGAATGGTGGTTTCATGGCCTAAGAACTTTGGGTCATGATCAGGTTAAAACATATGAAGAATTTGTTGACAGGGTACTTGAGAGATTTGAACACAAAGATCCAGAATTGCCTTTCAAGGAACTAGCTCAATTAAAGCAAACTTGGACCCCTATTGAATATATGTTGGACTTTCAAAAATTATCAGTCAAAGTGGATGATGTATATATGGGAAGGTTGGTATTGTTGTTCACTAAAGGTTTGGATGAACCCTTAAAAGGTTTGGTCAAATCTCACAAACCAACTACATTAAAAGATGCAATGAGCTTGACTAGGGATCTCCAAAAATTATGTGCTTCCTAGAACAAGATTTCCTCCCAAGCCTAACTTCAAATTTGAAAAGAAACCTTGGAAACGGGATGCATATGATAAGAAAACTTGAAAAAAAGATTCATTTGAAAAGAATAAAAAAGAAGGACTAAACAGGGATGAACTTTGAAAAAAGAAATTGTGCTTCACATGCTTTCAACCATGGACACCGGGGCACAAATGTACTGAAGGAAAGGCTCAATACATAGAAGTATTTTCTGATAATGAGGGGTATGATGGGGGCATGGATGAATATGGACATATTTCATATCAAGAGGATGCATATGAGACAACACTAGAAGAGGAAAGACAAGAGGAAAATCATCCTTCACCGGACAAAGCAAGAATGGCAGTACTTTCAGCAGTACCTCTCTATCATACTATCTGATACAAGGGTGTGGTACTAGGACAAAGAACTTCAGTTTTGGTAGATGGAGGAGCCACCCATAACTTCATTGATGCAGATATGGTGGAGAAAAGAAAGATACCTATTGAACCATTTCATGGCTTCACAATTGTCATTCCCAGTCACAACACAATGCAATGCAAAACATGGGTTCCAAAGTTGCAAGTCACCGTAGGTAACTATACTTTTGTTGATAATTTTTATGTGGTTGATATTGCTGATACTAATGTGGTTTTCGGAGTGCAATGGTTGTATTCAATAGGAGAGCATACAATAAATTATCAAATTCCTGAAATGAAATTCCAAGATTCAAAAGTAGTACTAAGAGTTGTGAGAGGGAAACACACTTATCCAAATCAAGTAACTTGACTTGCAATAGTATGAGATCTATATTGAGGCATGGGGACATAGAATGGGCTGCTGAATGTCATATTACATCTCCTAAGCCAAATATAAAGGTTGTTGAACACCCAAAGGAGATAGAGAGACTCTTGCAAAAATATGAAAAAGTTTTTAGAGATCTTCCACATAATAGACCGCCAGATAGGGGGGTTGAGCACAACATTGTTTTGGAGGAGGGTACTTAACCCATTCAGATACCACCTTATATACATCCTAAAAAGTTTAGAGATGAGATTGAAAAAGCCATCCAAGAAATCCTATAGTTGGGACTCATTAGACCAAGCTCTAACCCTTATGCTTCTTCAGTAGTGCTAGTGAAAAAAAAAGATGGAACATTGAGAATGCGCATAGATATTAGAGCCTTAAACAAAAAGACTATTCAGAATAGGTATCCTATTCCTAGGATTTATGAGATCATGTATGAGATACATGGGGCCAAATACTTCTCCAAAATTGAACTTAGATCAAGATATCATCAAATTCGAATGAAAGATGAAGATATGCAAAAGACTGCTTTTTGATGTCATTATGGCCACTTTGAATTCCTTGTCATGCCTTTTGGGTTAACTAATGCTCCATCCACATTCCAAGCATGCATGAATAGATATTTTTCAAGCAACTAATAAGATTTGTTTTGGTTTTCTTTGATGACATTCTCATTTACAGTAAAACATGGGAAGAGCATCTGCAGCAATTAGAGATTGTGTTAAAAGTTTTGCAAGGAGAGTCTTTATTTGCTAAGTTATCAAAATGTGAATTTCAGATGAAAGAACTACTATATATTCGGAACATTATTGGGAAAGAAGGAGTCAAGGTACACATGGAAAAATCAGGGCTATCTTAGAATGGCCATCACCAAAAAATATTACCGAATTGAGAGGCTTCATTGGCATATGCACCTATTACAGAAAAATTGTTAAAGGATTCTCCAAGTTGACTTCCCCACTCACTGATTTGACTAAGAAGGATGCTTTCAAGTGGGATGAAAAGGACGAAAAGGCCTTCCAAAAAATGAAAGAGGTAATGAGTAGTTGTCCCATACTTGCACTTACTGATTTTACTAAACCTTTTGTTGTGGAATGTGATGCTTCAGGTGGAGGAATAGGGGTTGTCCTAAAGCAAGGCCAACACCCCATAGCCTTTGAGAGCATAAAGTTGCAGCGTCATGAAAAAATTTACTCCATATATGACAAATAAATGCTGTCCATTATGCATGCATTGTCCAAATTCAGATGATACTTTGTGGGCAGCAAGTTTGTGGTGAAAACTGACCACAATAGTTTAAGACAGTTTCTCACCCAAAAAGTTCTAAATGAAAGGAAAAAAAAGTGGGTAAACAAGATTCAAGCTTATGATTTTGATATTGAATATGTCAAAGGAAAGAATAATATAGTAGCAGATGCTTTATCTAGAAGACCTTCTTTTTCTCTCATGGACATTGCCAAGGATTGGAAAAACATGCTACTAGTTGAATATGCCAAAGACAAATTTGCTTGTGATGTGTTGGATGGAATCAAAGGGGATGATAACTATAGGATTTTGAATGGGATTATATATTATAAGGGCAAAATTTATTTGGTTCAAGATTCAAAACTCAAGTACAAAATTTTGCAAGAAGCACATGATTTCCCACTAGCTGGCCATTCAGGGATCTTCAAAACTTATAGGCAATTGAGAGAAAGAGTTTTTTGGATGGGGATGAAGGAAGATGTTCAGAAATATGTGAATGAATGTAAATTATGTCAGAAAAACAAGTCAAAACTTACATGCCTAGCTGGCCTATTGCAACCATTTCCTATTCCGGAGCAAAAATGGGACAGTATCTCAATGGAGTTCATCGTCTGTTTGCGCAAATATTTGGGTAAGGATTGCATTTATGTGGTAGTGGATAGGTTGAAAAAATTTTCTCATTTATTTGCTGTTACATTATCTTTTAGTGTTGCACAAGTGGCTGATATTTTTTTCAAAGAAATCTCCAGATTGCATGGGCTCCCCAAGATCATTGTTAGTGATAGAGATGGTAGATTCATGGGTGCTTTTTGGAAAGAAATTTTTAGATTGGTGGGCACTCAATTGACCCCCAGTACCAGATATCATCCAAAAACTGATGGACAAACAGAGAGGGTGAATCAATGGTTGGAAGGGTACCTAAGAAACTATGTGGGAGAGCAGCAAAAAGCATGGGCAAAATGGCTACACTTGGGTGAGTTTTGCTACAACACCACTTATCATATGTCAATAGGGATGTCTCCTTTCAAATAATTATATGGCTATGATGCACTTACATTTTATTAAATTATCTATGGTAACAGTAGAGCCCCAAAGGATAAAGATTGGGTGGAAGAGAGCCGAGAAATTTTAAAGCTTTTGAAAGACAATTTGCATGTTGCTCAAAATCAACAAAAACAATATGCTGATAGACATAGACAAGAAAGGACCTTTCAAGATAATGATTTAGTGTATTTTAGGTTGCATCCATATAAACAAACCTCTCTCAAAAAGAATGGAGTAGAAAAGCTAAAACCAATGTACTATGGGCCATACAAGGTAGTGCGGAAGGTTGGAGAAGTAGCGTATGAATTAGAACTTCCAGAAGGGAGTAAAATCCATAATGTATTTCATGTTTCTTGTCTCAAGAAGGCTCTTGGTTAGCCAATTATCACTTCATAAATACTTCCTCCTTTGGATGATGAAGGGCAGCTCACACTTGTTCTGGAAAAGATTTTGAAGACACGGGAAAGGAGGTTGAGGAGTAGAATTACCAAAGAATATTTAGTGCAATGGAAGGACTTACCAAATGAAGATGCCACATGGGAAGAGGAGAATATTTTACAGCATCCAAATCTGAAATTTCTTGAGGACAAGCAATCTTGGGTGGGGAGGACTGTAATGTCCCCATTCAAATAATTGCATAGTAAGACAATCCCATCAATCCTACTAGTTTCCTAGGTTGGATGGGCACATGTAGAAGTGTAATAAGGAAGATAATAAATGATATTTAGACATTAGAAGTGTTCAAGTATTTAATAAATAGGTTGAATAAGAAATTCAATATAAATTATAGGTGGCAAGTGGTTTTGAAGACATATGGAGGATGTGGGACCCACACTAGCTTGATTTTTCAAGGACACATGGCATCTCTCTCTTGCCAATTCGAATTCATGAGAAGGTGAACACTCTTGGGTGAGTTGGTAAGTCATACACATGGAATTGATCATCTTAGGTCGAATTGGGATGGATTGGTAACCTCCATGGAAGAGGAAGAGTCAAATTGGAAGCTTGTGGACACTTGGGCTAGATTCCCTAGCCTCTATGACAACAATGATGGAGCATCTATAACATCTATGAAAAATTGCAGATCTGACCTCTGACATCTGACCATTATGACATGTCATCCACAAAAATAGGCTCCAAGAGGGCGCTCATGGGAATTGGAGAAGCCAAAGAGACCCCCACTCAAATTGGTGGAAGGTGGAAGGCTAGGAAAGGTAGGACACATGGAAAATCTTGAGCCCTTTCCCTATTTCGAATTGGAGTGATTCTATGGGTGGATTGGGAACCTTAGAAGGATAAGGATGTTTATAAAGTACAGGGATAAACCAAGAGAAGGGATTTTGATCATTTGAGAAAAATTGCATTTGTGTAGAGAGAGCTAGTGGATGACTAGTTTCTTTCCTTAGCCAATTTCGAGGGTGAAAGATTCTGATCCAAGTTGGTGTTTGGAGAGCAAGAAAAATTTTAAGACCCCCCCTAAATTTATATATACAATAATTGGGTAAATCCCTATGATATACAGGAAAATATGAAGGCTATTTTATCAATGTTATATTATTTATATATAATTTTTTGGTAAATCTCTCATTGAATTAAATAATCTTGTAAAATCTTGGCAAATCTTTTACTAAATTATAAATCCTTGTAAAGTCTTGGAAAATATTTCACAAAATCATAAAACCTTATAAATACTTGGAGAATATTTTACTAAATTATAAAATATTGTGAAGTCTTGGTGATTTTTTTGATAAAGTTTAAAACCATATATAGTAATAGGAAAGCATATTTAAAAAATACTAATAGGAGATAAATATTAATAAATCATCACATAGAAATTGTGAGGGGAAGAAATCCTGCAACCAGTACACTATTATAGTCCTAATGCAAATGAGATACAATTGAACAAAAAAGCACTTAGACAAGCAAGAATAAACTTGATCAATGAAAGTACTGACCAGTTTCTGAACTCTGGTTGTTTTCCCATAAATCCTTCTCTTACAAAGTCAACCATCTGCAAATGATATAAAATATTACAGACTATATATACAACCCAAATCAACAGAAACATTTTAATATCATATCCACACTTAAAAGTTACACCCATGTTACTTACACAATAGTATTCCATCAAATTATTTTGTGAAGGAGAACCGATCAATGCAACTCTGCGTTGGGTCTTCAGTTGTTTTAGCGCCTGAGTTATACCAGCTTTTGTGTTTTTAATCATGTGTGCATGATCACAAATGAGTAAATCGGGACCACTCTGAAACAAAGATCAAATACATAAGATGCCAAGCTCAACATAATAATCTATATCCTCAAGAAAAGGGAAAATCTCTAAATGATACATTTCAAAGAATACAATAGTCATCTACTTGTATATCTTTGAATTCATCTAATGATTTCGACATCTAGCATCACCCTACAGTGCAGATTTACAGTTGGGCATGTGCAAGCTAATGAGGATCACTTTTGGTGTGTTAGATGCAATCAAAAATTGAAAAATCAGGCATCCATCAACTTACTTGGTTTTTTTGAGATACTTACACAAGATATCTTGCATCAAGTAAAAAATATGAAACGTAGAAAATTGAGCCATGTTTCCGAATATATAAGTTTTAAGTAATGAAAATTTACATAACTATGTCAAATTTCATTTTTTGTAACAGTCAATTTTTATTTTTTGGCAAATGATAAGGTATATGTTTTTGTGGGTGCAGCCTTTCACTACCTAAACGATGGTTTCAGGCTACAAAAACTGGTATACATGTATAGGACCTGTAGCACTAGTGCGGCGCTATTTTTCCAAAATTAAATGTTTAATTTTTAATTTTTTTTAATTATGTAAGTGATCAAACCTCGAGAACAGTACGAAAAATGTGGGTGCAGCCTTTGAAGGTCTTAATGTAGTTATTTTGACCTGGATTTTTTACAGGATGTAGAGGTCGGTGTCCTCTAGTGCAGCATACAAGTTTTTTTTTAAATGGTTGTGAAATAAAAAAGTTCTGGAATAAACACTAACAGTATGTTTTTTG